>JADRCH010000059.1:7676943-7817483 GCA_019843965.1 Rhynchomys soricoides
TGAGTTATGGAGGGTATACTTGACTCATCTTGAAGTTTGGATCAGTATAGATTCTAACTTTCTGCATCTGTTCCTGAGGTGAATGATGCCCATCCAAATCTTTACTGTGATTCATGTCTTTTAGTTATTTATACCCTCTCTCCCTCCCTAAATGTTTTTTTGATGCAAAGAAACAGCAGCATAAATAAGTCCAGAATATATAACTAAGAAAAACAATGTGTGTGGAGGCACATAGTTCCAAATCAACAAAGTTGCATGTCAGTGAAGCCTGGTGAAGTGTGTGAAAAGTGTGATCACGGTGCCTGCATATAGTTAGTATAAAATATTCACTTCATGTCCAAGTCCATGCCATCTCCGTATCTAACCAAAGCTGCTCTGACTTTGTGGCCATACTGCAGGAGAAAACTATGTCAAGGATGTGAGCCTTGCCTGAGCTTAGAGGAGACAACTCTACTCTGAGTAATGAAGACATAGGAAGAAGTAGATCAGCTGTGCTCTGCTCTCCTCACCTACTGAAGAAACCCTGCTTCAGCTCCGATAAAGTGTTCTATCAACAGTGGACTTACAGGGCCAGAATGATAATATCTATATAGCATTTTCATAAATGTTTACAAGGTATTTTCACAAGCCTGATCTCCTTTTACCCATACAGAGAGCTATTTGAGTTGGGTAGGACCACTAGAACTTTTCTTGTTTTATTGAAAAAGATAAAGGAGTCCAGAGAGACTATATGAATTGCCTGAAGCCACACAAGTTGCCTATAGTAGGGGTTGATTGAAAGCCATATTTGCATTTTACTTCAAAGGAGAGAAATGTTCGGATAATCCAAGGCCAATCAACTGAGAAAGATTTATTTTATTTTAACTTATGTCTATATCTGCGTGTTTATATGCATGAGTATGCTGGTGCTCAAAGAGGTCAGAAGAGGGTGTCAGGTTCTCCAGAGTTGGGGTTACAGGTGATTGTAAGCTGCCCTATATGGGTGCTGGGAACAAACGGTTCTCTGCAAGGGTAGTAATTACTCCTAACTGCCGAGCCATCTCTCTAGCCTCAGATATATTAAACAAGGACTAGAGGTATAGCTTGGTAGGAGAGCATTTATTTAACATGTGCTAGGCCCTACTTGATTTACAGGAAGCACACACACACAAATATGAATCTACATAATGGCTCACAGCCATCCTTAATTCCAGTCCCAGGGGATCCAATGCTCTCCTCTGACCTCCACAGGCACATATACACAGGTAGAACACATAAAACAAACAATCTTAACCTGCGTTGATCAACAGGTGAATAGCTAAACAAAGTGTGGTGCACACCTATAATGAAGCAATTCAGTCTTTAAAAAGGTTAAGAAATTCTTACATATTCCACAATAAGGATTAATTCTGAAAACATATTAAGTGAAACAAGCCAGTCACAAAAAAGAGAAATCTAGAGAAAAAGTAGAAGAGTAGTTTCCAAGGGCAGGGAGTTGAGGGAATGAGGAATGGGTGCAGTGATGCGAATAAAAAAGATGAAAAAGTCCTGAAGACGGATGATGGCGATAATGTCCAACAAGTGAACATACTTAATGCTGCAGAACCTCGGGTTTAAAATGGTTAAAATGCTACATTTAGTGCTATATATGTTTTACCACAAATAAATAAAATAAGATGAACACACTTTAAAGAAACAGACTAACCAGGAGGCAGAGGCAAGAGGATCTCTATGAGTTCAAGGACAACCTGGTCTACATAGAGAGTTCCAGACTAGCCAAGGCTACATAGTGAGACCCTGCTTCAAAAAACAACCAACCAACCAAGCAATAAACAAACAAAGAATTAGAATAATTAGGGAAAATTTTTTAGCTCCTTAGCCTCTTGAACTGTCTGGTACAGGCATTTCACAGCTTCCAGTATTGATTAAAAAAACAACAACAACAAAACAACAACAACAACAACAACAAACAATAAGCCATCAATCGACATGGGCTTCCCTGTGAGTTTGCGTCATCTGAAGCCTGGGACACAGGTTTGTGGGCTCTCCTGGATATTGTGGTCTGATTCTCAAAGGTCAGCTCTGTCTGCCTAGACCCAGAGTTAAAGGGAGGAACCATAAACGGCTCCTTCAGTTGTTAGTCTATAGGAATCCTGTAGGAAACAGAGCTCTTTTG
Organism: Rhynchomys soricoides; assembly: GCA_019843965.1. Classification (NCBI taxonomy): domain Eukaryota; kingdom Metazoa; phylum Chordata; class Mammalia; order Rodentia; family Muridae; genus Rhynchomys; species Rhynchomys soricoides. The sequence continues at coordinate 7,679,099 of JADRCH010000059.1, forward strand.
GAAGATTAGAAATGGGCAGTGGTAAAACATGAAAGCCCAACTGGCTTTTAATGTTCTTAGAGATGATCCAGTCACGCTTTGTCTCCAATGGCAGAACTGCCTGGTTTTTTTGTTTTGTTTTGTTTTGTTTTGTTTTTGACAGGGTCTCACTGTGGAATTCATGTAGACCAGACTGCCTAGAACTCACAAGATATCCACATGCTTCTGCCTCCTGAATGCTGGGACTAAAGGTGTATGTCACCTCATCTGACATGAATTCTCTAATATTCAGTTTATTTGAAGACTAGAAAGGATATAGACTGGATTGTGGGAGGAATGTCTTCTTTGGGCTACTATTGTACCAAGATGTTGAATGGATACTGCTTGATGATTTCTACTGTGCTCACTGATATCTCTAAAAACAAAAACTAAAAAACAAACAAACAAACCACTCAGAGGATAGGGAAATGGGTCAGTTTATAAAGAGACTGCCACACAATCATCAGGACCAGAGTTTAATCCCTAACACTCACATTTAAAGCCTGGCACAGTGGCATGTGTTTTTAATCTCAGCACTGGGGAGGTAAAAAGGATGGATCCCTGGAGCTTGTTGGCCAGCTAGCCCCAGGTCCCAGGTGAGAGCTCTTGTCTCAAAATATAAGGTGAACAGAGCACTAGTTGACGTCTGGCCTTTGCATGCATGCATAAGTACGGGCATGTACACAGAGAAGAAAGAAAAGAAGAGAGGTGGGGGGTGAAGGGGAAAGGGGAGGGAGGGAGGGGAGGAGGGGAAAGGAAAGAAAAGAAAAGAAAAAAAGGAAAAGGAAGAGAAAAAAATGTTCTACCCCCCCTAAAATAAACAAAAACTGCAGTCAGGGCTGGTAATTAATCTCTCAACTGCTTATATTACTGTGGCCTTTAAAATACATGGTGGAAGTGATCAGCTACAATTCTGATGGCTATCTTTGTCATTTTTTATATTGCTGCTCCCTGAATCAGACAAAGGCAAATATGAAAGATGTTTTCCTGTATGTCTAGTAAGACATGTTTTAAAAAAATAAAAAAGGGGGAGTGGGAGCTGGAGAGCTGGCTGAGTGGTTAAGAATGTGTACTGCTTTTTCAGAGGATCCAAGTTCAATTTCCAGCTTCATGTTAGGAGGTTCACAACTGCATCTAACATTAGCTCCAAGGGATCTGATGCCCTCTGCTGGTGTCTATGGGTACCCCCATACACGTGGCACAGAATCAGAGCATGCATGCACTCGTGTACACACACACACACACACACATACACACACACCTACTTTTAAAAAAGATTCAAAATGATCGGTCTAATTAGGATAATTATTATGAAGCCATGTAATACATTTTCTCTCAACTCTCAAGCCCAGATCTCACTCGAGTGTAGATTTTTTTTTAAATATCTATCGCTCAGCTGTGATATTTGCCTTCCACCTTTACCTGTACATTTGTTTCCTCCAGAGGGCTTCTCCCTCAAGTGAGATGTGTAAGGCTTCTGTAGATGCTAAGGAACAAGATGGAACAAAAAATGCTTCACACCTGGATCCTAAATTACAGGAACGCTGGAGTGGAGCCAACATAAGCTGGCACAGCACCAGCTGAAATGGACATCAATTAATGAGCCTGTCATCTTTCAAGACTGCGGGTTTGGTTTTTTACTCCTCAATCTGCATTGCTCCACAAACCAACCAGGGTAACCCTGGTTAGGTTTTCCAGATGGGATCATTTCCTTCAGATTTCACACTTGAAGATTTACTGCAGAATTTGTTTTTAACCCTCCCTCTATTTTTAAAAACAAGGTGATTACTCCACATTGCAGTTTTCTTCGATTGAATTTATTTGTCCTTAGTAAAAAGAGAAAAAGTTGTATCTTCAAAAGAAGAAAAAGAAAGCTCAGAGCTGCCTAGAAGCTGATGCCTTGTTTACTAAAAAAAAAAAAAAAAAAAAAAAAGACATTCTAAATTACTCAGATTAGTGAAGGGTCAGAAATTTTTCTCTGTATACATCATTTCTACTGGAGTCATAGGCCAGAGAGCCTTCACCAAACTACATTATTCTGGAGAAAGGAACAGTCCTCTGGGTACTTAAGCAAGCTGGGTCAGTGGTCAACTTCATACACGAAAAGGGAAAAGAAATTCTAATGTCTAGTCAGAGGCAAATGCTGTCTGAGAAAGATTCATCAGCATGGACCAGCATTTAAAAAGTGACAGGATTCACCCAGGGTTATGGCACACACCTGTAACCCTCTGGAAGCTAGACGGTGAGACCAGCCTGGACAAACAAAAAGTAACAAAGTTTCACATAGCACATAGTTTCTCTTCACTTTTGTTCTTTGGGCAGAATGGTTTTTCTATGCCAAATCTAAGTGGGTTGCTCTGTGGAAAGACTTTCAAGGGACATGAAAGAATCTCTGGTAAATATTGCATCCACATTTAATGTATATTCTGAGAACTGAATTCAGCCGCCTCAGGGGCCGTCTACTACTGCCATGTGCTCTCATACATACAGTCCATGAGGCAGTGCCCTGACTAAGCTCAGCTGATGCTTGTTTCCCTTCCACAAAGCAGGTGGCTCCTTGGAGGTCTCACGTTAGGGCTTAGGAGTGATTACTATCACAAACAACTTCATTCTGGGACACACTCAAACACAAAGCCTGCCCGTTCTGTTTTCTAGAACTGCCAAGGCCTCAGTGGGTCTGGAGTTGACGGCAACAGAGCCAAGTTGGACGTTAAGAGTCCAGAATCAACATCAGAAGTCGGGGCAGGAACTAGGGAGTGGCTGAAGAAAGCTTCAGGGCTCTGTCTGTAGAACTCAATCTCCACCTCCCTTCTCCCCTAAAATTGTAACTCTAAAAACTGTAAAGTCTTTCCAAAGGGGTGCTCTTTGCACACATCTGCTGACTCAATCTCCTTACTTTCCTCTACCTCCAGGTCTCAGGATTGAGTCAGTCTAAACAATCTCTGAAGTAAAGGACATACCAGAGCATGAGAGATAATATTTACAATACATATTTATTTGACAGAAGACCTTAATCTAGCCGGGCAGTAGTGGCACACGCCTTTAATCCCAGTACTTGGGAGGCAGAGACAGGCGGATTTCTGAGTTTGAGGCCAGCCTGGTCTACAGAGTGAGTTCCAGGACAGCCAGGGCTACACAGAGAAACCCTGTCTCGAAAAACAAAACAAAACAAAACAAAAACAAAACAAAAAAACCCCCAAAAAACAAAAACCAAACAAACTCTTAATCTAAAACATATGAAGAACCTTTACATCTCAGTAACGAGGGCTGGGTTTGTAGCACTTGCTTAGCATACAGGAAACTCTGGATTTGCTCCTTAGCACTGCATAAACCAGACATTGTAGTACATGACTATAGTTCTAGCACTTGGGAAGTAGAGACAAAAGGGTCAGAAATTCAAGGTCAACCTTGGCTACACTGTAAGTTCCAGGCCAGCCTTAGCTACATTAGACCATGCCTCAAAACAGACTTAGTAAACAAATCAATCGCCTTGAACTCCTCATTTTCCCGCCTCTTTTCCCAAGTATTGATGTTACAGGTGTGTGTCACTAAGACAAACCACCAACAAAAATATTTTAAAAATAGGCAAAAGATGTAATCAGACAATTTAGCAAAGAAGACATACAAACGGCAAATAAATACATGAAACAATGCTCACTATCCTTAGCCATGAGAAAAATGCAAATTAAAACCATGTATGAGATATCTGTCACAATGATTTGATGAAAAACAAAACAACAACAACAACAAAACCCTCCAAAATAACCCGATGGTGCCAAGTCCTGATAATGACACAGAACCACACTGCATATGCATGGAGATACATATGGGGATACAGACCAGTACAGCTACTTTGGAAAAGGCTGAGCAGTTACATTAACTGCCCAGTCCATTGCTAGGTATTCATTTAAGGAAATTAAAACTTTAAAAACCTACTCATAAAGACTTACAGTTGTTCTACCCATGATTACCCAAAATTGCAAACCACCCAAATATTCACTGATTGGTGAATGGATAAACAAACTGTGGTGTATCTATACAATGCTTGGCAATAACAACAGAAAAAGTTACTAACAAAGGTGGCAACCTGGATGACTCTCAAATGCATTATATCATATGAAAGTAGCCAGACTCAAAAGCCATATATTGTTGTGATTTTATTTAATGATATTCAGGAAAGGCAGAGTAATAACGACAAAAAGCAGAAAAATTGCCCGGGGACAGTATGAAAGGACTAGGGTTGCATGCATGAAGGAATTCTGGGGGGTGATACAAAACACTTTATATTTATGTTGTGATAGTTACACAACTATGGGCGTTTGTCAAACTGTAAATCAGGGCTAGCAAGATGGCTCAGCAGGTCAAAGTACTTGATGTGCAAGCCTGAGGACCTGAGAGTTTGATCCCAGAACCAATGGTGAAAGGAGAGAACTGACTGACTCCTGGAAGTTGTCTTTTGACACCCACATTCATACTATGCATCTGTACACACAAACACAAAGACACAGAAGCACACACAAATGTATGCAAGAATGTGTGAATCAAAATGCAAAATTTAAAAAACTGAATTGGAAGAAAAGGGAACAAAACAAAAACCCTACAACTGTGACCAACAGTTTGGTCCCTGAGGAAAAGGGATAAACTAAAGGATGTGACTCCATTCTGAGGATGTACACTCTGAGGATACACACTAGTACATAGCTAGTGTAACAGAGCTGCACCTCAAGAGTAAAGGCAGGAGTAAACCAGAATCAGCTTTCTATTAAAATAAAAGGAACGTTACGCTCCTAAATTTTCATTGTTACAGAGCGAAAACAACCTACACTATACAGATAAAAAGATACTAAGCCCCAGTCTGGTCCTCCTTCATTTCCTGTTTCTTTTGGGCAGCAGTCTCTGCTTCTGCAAACAACAGTATATGTAATCAGAAATCACCGGGGAAGTTAGAGGCCTAGCCTTGAATGGGTTAATGTGTACAGAACCTAATAAAAACAAATCTCAGACACACATTTAATAAATACCTGCTAAGTAATAATTAAATGTATACTTGAAGAAATATGTTTTTTAGGAAATGAAACAAAGTATCTGCAATAACAGTTTGGTTTTGTTTTAGTTAAAAAAAATTTTTGTTCAACAAGGTTTCACATAATTATGGCTAGTCTTAAACTCACTATGTAGCAGAAGCTGGTCTACCTCCATCTCCCAAGTGGTGGGATTACAGGTAGGCACCATCAAACCTGGTTCTATATATAACCAAAGTTATGGATATCATTATCCCATGAAATGATGGGAATAAGCATCCCCAATTCAATAGTTTGAAAGAAAAATATACTGTTTACAGTGAGGGCATACAACCAAAGAAACCAAGTAAGTAGTATGATAAAGATGTGTGTTTAGAGCCATCAGTACTGGAGAGCTGAGACAGCCATGGCTCAAGATGGAGAACATATTCCCACTCCTACAGTTGTGGCTGACCGCTACACCTTTGTCTCTCAGCATAACCCTTCGAGTACTTCTTGGGTGCTTCAAGAGAGAGGAGGAATACTTGGAAACTGTAACTAAGGTAGAAACTCAGCACACACCTTTAAGGCAACAAGCATGTAGCCTAAGCACTTGCTCATATACACATGCAGAGAAAGGGCTTTTTCATTTAAATTGAGGAAGTTGCCATGTCTACCTCTATAAGCAAAAGTATTAATCATCCACCGTCTGGTTTTAATCCATATGCTCCTGATCCTGCATCTGAATGTATTGTTATCAGGGGAAGGAGCATTTCTGCTCAATCTTATTCACCAGCCAAAACCCTGAAAATGTGAAAACCACATTGGTGAAGAACCTTCTTGGGGACCCAGAAAACTGTGAGCTAAGTTGCTGCTTTTTTATTTGTTCTCACTCCCTACCCCCACCCAATGATGAACAAATGTGTATTTCAGAGGAACTGGGGGTGGTGGTGGTGGGGGGGTCAAGTTGGGAAAGCTCAAATTACACATCTTTTCATATCTTGGAGTGACACTATCCTCAGGGAAATTAGCACTTTTTCTTCTGCATTTCCCAAAGGGGATCCTGCCAAACAACCTGACAGACATCAGCCTGTCAGATACAAGCTTGGGCACCCAGGTGTATCCCTTTCAAGCACTTACAAATCAAATGGCAAGCCTGAACAGCAGGCTTGCTTGCTTCTGGTTTGTGCTTTGCTAGCAGTAAAAGCAGGGTCCAAAACCTGTGTGTATAGTCAAGCATGGGTTTCTCACTGTATGTGTTGGAGACCCTTTTCCTTCTTCAGAGTAGTCCCACAAAGGGTCCCAATGCCCATATGTGTGCCTGAGTACCTCCAAAGCCATCAGTCACCACCCTTGTAGACTCACTCCAAAATACACATGGGGCCATCAGGACACAAAAACTCTGGCAAGATTAGGGGATGGGAAGGGCAGAAGAAACCACAATATGCCTGAGCCTCCCAGGAGAACAGTGTTGGTGCTGGTAGGGAACAGACTGACAGAGTAGACAGACTCTAACCAGGCCTCCCTCTGTTTTTGATGCAACACAAATGTTTTTCATTAGAAGTTCTCTGCCCCACAAACACTCATACATGCGGCTATGAAATCCGCACACTTAACTTCTGCTTTTTTGGCAGCCTATCCCAACAACCTCTCTTGTTCCTCAGAAACAGAGCAGAGATGAGGAGGAACAGATTCCAGTATCCCCAGCACAGGTAAGTGGAGAGAATCAGAAGCAGGCCTAGGAAGCACAAATGTGATGGAGCAACGTTCAGCCCAGGAAGAAACAAGAATATTCCCTTTTGCTGAAACAAGTCCTGTCTGGATCTTACTGGTTGTCACCCATACTTCAAGTTTAAGGTCTGACTTTACTTTCCAGTAAAGTCTGCAGCTGGTCTTCATCAGGAGGTGTTGACCAATATTAAAAGCAAAACAGGCAAAACCCCTCAGTACACTGATTATAAAATCTGCAAAATTCTAGTTCTAAAACATCAGGGAATGCAGGCTGCTTAGTAACCCGGCTTCAAACACACAGAAGCAATCGAATATGCACTTGCAAAAAGCAGCTGCACCGGGTTGGAGAATATCCCCATAGAGGCAGGGGGAGGGCAGAGGGGAATGGGGAGGTTCCAAAGGGGAGATCTGGAAAGGGGGAAACATTTGAAATGTAAATAAAATATGAAAAAAAAAAAAAAAGCAGCTGCACCACAAACTGAGGCCACGAGGGAACTATGTTCTGCCCATTTCAAGTCAGAATTGAAGTGTGGGCACATGGATGCTTTAAAGAAAGTCTAGGAAGAAAAACCCCACAAGAAGACTTCAAGAAAAGAATGAAAAGACAAACAGTGAAAAAAAAAGTGTGAAAATAAATGGCATGTAAGAAATCAAAAGGAAATCCCCTATTCTGGCAGCATTAGAGTTCCCCAATTTCACAAGAGCAAAAGACATTCCAGGCCAGGGAGATGGCTTTGAGGGTAAAGCCACTCACCATCGGCCCTGCTGACCTGAGTTTGATCCCTAGAACCCACAGAGTGGAAGGAGGCAAAGACTCTTGCAAGTTGTCCTCTGACCCTCACATCATACTGTGGCAAGAGCCCCTTCCCTCACCAGATAAATAAGTGTAATAAAAAAATGTTTAAAGGAGACCCCCCCATGCCTTGTTGAGCAATTGCTCAACCTACATTCATTGTGCAATTCCAACCTTCCGAAGCTTTTTGCTGCACACATGCAAACCACGTTTTCCTTTGCAGTCTAGAATTAAGAACAGTTTCTCATTTTTCTCCCCTTTAGTTATGGGAGTGCATATGAAAGTCTTGCTAGATAAGCATTACTACAAATAAGGCTCGTATATGATTTCATCTACGATTTCTAAGTTAACTGGTAGTTAAAATCATTTGACTTTTGTCCTTGGCAGCTAAAGATTAACATCTTCTGTCCCTAATGATAATGGAAATACACACACACACACACATACACACACACACACACACATCACAGCCCACAAAAACATTAGACTCTAAAAGCCTTTGTTCTAAATGATGACTATCCTAGAATTTATTCAGCAATTAAAAATTAAAAATGGCAGAAAGCTGACTGTATCATGGAGGATTCTGTTAATCACAAACTTTTTAAAAAAATTTATTTATTTAATGTATATTAGTGCTCTATCTGCATGTACACCTGCATGCCAGAAAAGAGCATTGGATCCTATTACAGATGGTTGTGAGCTATCATGTGGTTGCTGGGAATTGAACTTGGAACCTCTAGAAGAGTAGCCAGTGCTCTTAACCGCTGAACCATATTTCCAGCCCACGAACTTTCTTTTTGGAGAAACCAAATTAAACAAGTGTACAAAATAATAGATGTACTCAGAAAGAAGCGTGATTAAAAATCCAAGTGGTCACACAGGAAACAGACAATTTGCCTATATAAAAATCTAAAATTGTACATTGTAAAATAACACACACATTATTTATTTATTTATTTTGTATTGGTGTTTTTCCTGCATATATCTGTGCACCGTGGTGCACAACAGACAGTTGGGAGCAGCCATGTGGGTTTTGGGAATTGAACTTGGGTCCTCTGGAGGAGCAATCAGTGCTCTCAACTATCAAGTCATCTCTCCAGCCTCATAAAAAAAAATAAAGTTTATATAAACATCACTAAACAGGAGAAAACATTTTGAATACATAAAACATAACTATAAACAATGTATAAGGAATTCACATATCAATAATGATGATGATAATGATATGGAAATAAGATGGCTATAAACATGCAAGGAACATATATAATAGATAATAGGGAGATCTTTTATCATACTAGTAAACACACAGTTAAAGATGTGTACGAGAGCCAAATAAAGACTAATGCCGGGGGTGAGAGAACTCAAGTCTGAGCTGCCCGAGTAAAGAAATGGTAATACTGTTAACACTCATTATAAGCAGCTACACTTGAGGAGTAAAGACCACACTTACAGTTAGGCCTAATTCACTCACACACACACACATACCACCACCACCACCACCACCACCACCACCACCATCAACAACAACACAGTACAGTGGTAGTGAGTCTGCATGTATATCTGTGTACTACATGCATGCCTGGTGCCTAATGAGGCCAGAAAAGGGAGTCTCCAGAAACTGGAATTATAGAAAGTTGAGACCTGCCACATGGGTGAGGAAATTCAACCTGGGTCTTCTGTTAAGAGCACCGGTGAGCTGACTGAGCTTATCTCTCCAGCCCTGAAACACTAATGGAGTCTAAAACTAAGCCTACAGCCAGACATGGAGGTTCACCTCTATAATCCTAGCTAAGGCAAGAGTTCCAGGACAGCCTGCATTATATAGTACCTCTGCCTCAAAAAACTAAAACCCAGCTTATAGCAAAAAAGTGGAGTGGCATACATGTCATCTGTGAATATATGAGTAGTGTCTGCTCTTATGACGGAAGCTGCAGATGCACTGACTTCCTACATAGCTATACTAACAATGTATAAAATTAAGCTAGGCAAGAGTGCTATCTAACACCTTTTAATCTCAACACTTGGGACGAAGAGACAGGCAGATAGATATTTGAGAGTTCAAGGCCAGCCTGGCTACACAGTGAGATCCAGTCTCACAAAAACAAAAAGTAACCTTCTTCCCCAAACCAAACTTACCCAAGTAAGGTACCACTAGACAGAACTTTACCTACCAACTAAAATCACAAAAACAATACTCTCCAGGGGACATTAATAAAATACAGAGTCTATTCAGACCTGTGGTCACAATGTCCACTGATTAATCACTAGACATAAAGAAGAGCAAAGTACAATGCATATATGATAGAAAGCAAATGTGAGATGGCATGGATGCTAGAATTAGCCACAGCTTTAAAGACTTAAGAAAAGGACAGCCCCCCCCCCCCCCAGCTTTTCAAGTGCTGGTTACAACATATTGAGCATAGAAATATCACCTTAATGGGTGAACTAACAGGAATAGACAGAAAAGGAAATTATAAGAACAAGATGGAAATTCATGAGCTGAAAAACAAGGTAATGAAATAAATGTACTAGATGAGTTTAAGAGCAGACTGAAATAGTCTAAGAGGCTGGGCATCCATCTCAGTGCCTGCCTAGCATGCATGCAGGCCTAGGTACCAAACCTAATACTCCAAAAAGAGAAATCAATTATAATGGCTTATACCTGTTATACTTAGTGCTTGGGACACTGAGGACAGGGGATTGCCTTAAGTCTGAGGCCACCCTGTCCTACAGAGTGAGTCTGAGGCCAACATGAGTTACGGAATGAGAGCTTGTCTCAAAAAACAAAAACAAAAAAACAAACAGAAAAACCAACAACAACAATACAAAACCCAACAACAAACAAAAAAGCTCCCCCCCCCCCCAACAAAACAAAACAACCCAAGCTGGGTGTGATAGCTATTGGTTGTCAATGTGACTACATCTGGAATTAACTAAAAACCCAATGGCTGAGCACATCTGTGAGTCATTTGACACAGGAAGGCTCACTTCTGGATCTCTTAAGTGGAAAGATACACCTGAGATGGGAAGGTCCACTGTTAATCTGGGCTACACCTTCTGCTGGCAGCCTATGAAAGCACTTGGACAAAGGAAGCTCGCTCTCTCTCTCTGCCTGCTAGCTCTCCCTAACAACTCTGTTCCTTCACTGTTTAAAGCCTACTTCTTGGAGGACTAGCTGAGACATGCAGCCTTGTAGACTGAACAGCTGCTGGATTCTTGGACCTTCTGTTGGTAGACAGCCATTGTTGGGCATGCTGGACCACAGCCTGTAAGCCATTCTAACAAATATCCCCACCGCTCGATGCCTGGTTTACATGTGAGTTCCAGGCCAGCCAGGGCTACATGGTGAGACTTTATTTAAAAAAAAAAAAAAAAAAAAAATCAAAAAAGAAAACACAAAAACCAATAAACAAAAACGATAACAATGGGGGGATTCAGAAAAAAAGTCAATGAATTTGAAGACAAAAAACTGAAGAAAACAGGAGCCTCACCAATCTATGGAACCACGCCTAGAATCTGGACATGTACATACAGAATTCCAAAATGGGGAGAAATGGCACAGAAAAAAAGAATATCCAAAAGATGCTCCAAATCTGATGAAAACCCATAAGCCACCAGTCAGTCTAAGAGGCCCAGTAAAAACTCAGGCAAAATAAATCCTCTCCATACATATCTGAAACTTTTAAAACTAAAGTTAAAACGAGAAGCTTCAGAGCTGTGTTGGTAACTTGGTCAGTAAGAGTGCTTACTTTGCAAACATGAGGACCTGAGCACACCCCCACACCTGATGTGAAAATGCTAGGTGTGGTGGCACGTGCTTTTAATTCCAACCCTGGGAAGGCAGAACCAAGGGGTCCTTGGGCTTTCTTGTCAGGTAGTCTAGCCTAACTGGTGAGCTCCAAGCTAACAAGAGACCTTGCTCAAGGAAGGAAAAAAAGAGAACACCTGAGTTGTCCTCTGGCTTCAACTCAGATACCCATAGGTATATAAAAGAAACAAAGAAATAAAAAAAACAAAGGAGCCAAAAGAAAACATTACAAAGAGGGCTAGTGGAAGTGAGACGTTAACACAGTCACATCTTTTATTTTTGGTGGTAAGCTTAGACTTTAATGGCTGAGCCATCTCTTCAGCCCTATAATCAATCACATCTTTAAAATGTGCAGTAAGGAAAAATATCTTCAACCAGTAACTATATTTCTAATAGAAAAAAAAAGCTATAAAGTAATTGTGTGTGTGTGTGTGTGTGTGTGTGTGTACCATGTGTGCAGGTGACCATAGAGACCAGAAGAGTGTGTCAGGTACAGACACCTAGATGAAGTTACAGGTAGTTGTAGATTGTGAGAGTAGCAAGTGTTCTTAACCATGGAGCCATCTCTCCAGCCTAGTGAAGCAGGAAACTTTAAACCAATGACAAGAAGCAGAAAAAAAAAAAAAGATGTATTTTTTTAAACAAAGGCTATCTAGACCTGGTGATGGTTGCCTATAACTCCAGCACTTAGACACTGTCTCTAGAACGACTACTTGTCTGTAGTGTGTGTGTGTGTGTGTGTGTGTGTGTGTGTATGTCAGAGAGAGAGAGAGAGAGAGAGAGAGAGAGAGAATATGAACAGTTTAGGAAGACAAAGTCAGAAGTGAAATGTAAAACTAATAGTGATAGAGAAAATTTCTATGACCTTGGAAATAAGAAAAAAATTTCTAAGGCAAAAAGCTATTAAACTGTAAAAGAAAAATGTAAAAAGCTGAACTTTATTAAGAACAAAAAATTTGCTATTTCAGCTATGTAAACAAAGTGACAGAGAGAACACAATTATGAATTGAAATATTCACAGAGTATATCTGACAAGTATTTATATTCAGAATATTTAAAGAACTTGTACAACACAAGTAAAAAGAGAGCAACAAACAGAGTTTATAAAGAGCCAGCAGATCTGAAGCATTCCCAGGCAAGGACACACACAGTCCCTAACTTGCAATGGTTCAATTCAGAATTTTTTGAAATTACAATAGTGTGAGATCAAGGTATATTCAATAGAAAGTATACTACAAGTTTAGAATTTTGATCTTTTCCCCAGCCTAGGAATAAAATAACTGCATGTGGAGGTCAGAGGACAACTCGTGGGAGTTGGTGTCTACCCATTATGTGGGTCCTGGTGATCAAATTTGACTTGTGCCATCGTGCAGGTCCTCATCTTAGTTTTGATTAGCACTTCCCACATTAATGGTGAGTATTCTTTCATTTTATAGACAGTTTACACTACAGACTAGACTACACATCGTCTTCAGTATTTTTATGATTTTGGTATTTTAGGTGTATCAAGTGCATTTGGATTAGAATATTTCCAATTTATAATGGTTTTTTGGGGACATAATTCCATTCTGAGTGGAGACTCTGTAGTGTGAACTATCAGTAAAATCAGAATTTGCCTACTTCTCATGCTTCTGCCTCCTAAACATATTAGGATTACAAGTGTACAACACCATGAATGACTACCAATTTCATCAATTTGAATGTGTGTGTGTGCACGTGTGGGTGCGTGTGCGCGCTTGCTTGCAAAGAGGCAGAAGGTGATCTTGGTGTCTTCCTCAATTGTTCTCCACTTTATCTTTCTGAGATAGAGTTTCTCACTGAACTTGGAGGGTCTCTGATTGGCTAGACTGGATGGTCAATAAGCCTCAGGGATCCTCTGTCTCTGCTCCACTCCTAGTATGAGATTACAAGCATTCACACTGCCATGTCCAGCTTTTTATGTGGCCCTGGGGATCCAAACTCAGGTCCTCACGCTTGTAGAACAAACACTTACTGAGTGAATAATTTTCTCAGCCCTGAGTTTATTTTTAATTGTGGCCCATATTTATTAAGTCTAGAACCAAAGACTGCTTGTTTATATGAATGAATGTAGGCAAGTTTCATGGGTAAGGGGGTCAGGCTGCTAACATAGCTGACTTTCAGGTTTTATCTACCCACATCAGTCTACTGCAAGTGTAATTAATGGTTATCTACTGTCTTGCCCGAAGAACTTGAGACTCTAGGACACTATACAAGTTTTCTGTCCCCTAGATGTTACACTACCACTACACTCTTAGCATTTGTCCTTGGAACACACTTCTAAAATGATACTACATCATCCTAAGAACACTTCTTGGAGAATTCTCAATGGCTTGCATGTAAAACAAACAACTAGTTTATTCTCCAAAGACTCATATTCTAAATCCTCAGAAATTTTCAAGATTTGAAGACACTCAACCCAGAGAAAGCCAGAGGGAAATTCAATCCAACTTCTTCTGTTCATGTGAACTCTTACTTCTTTGTGTTGTCCTTAAGAAGTATTCTGAAAGATCAGATAATTCCGTCAAACCAAGCTGATGGTTCCCGAGCTCCTGGTGAGAAGTCAAGCTCCCAGAGATAACAAAACTGCACAGGTCTCAGGAACTGGAAGCACCAAATTACTATCTGTCCAATCACACACCTTCTACACTTCTCTGGGCATATTCATTACACGTGCATTGCCATCATTTGGGCACTGTTTTAAGGCTTAACATTATTCTAGGGCTTCTGGGAAACCTAAATGAAACAATGTAAAGCCTAGGAAAGGACTAAATACATGATAAGCATGAAGTGTTAGCTGTGTGCCTCAGAGTCCTTTTAGGAAAGGAGACTACCCAGACCAGTGTCTTCATTTTCATTCAGGAGAGACTGTTCATTATAATTTGAGGATAATTGCTTTTTCTAGAGCTCAGAAAGTTACCTGGCAACAAGAGGTGAGATATAAGAGCTCTCAGGTAATATTTTCCGCATTTGAAAGTTAAAGCCAGAATTGGTAACTACCACTCATAATCTTCTGTAAGTTTTCCAGATATCCCTGGAATCTTTATTTTTACCCGGTCTGAAGATTTTGCCTTGTAACTACAATCCGACCAGCTATCAAGTCTCTAAAAGCAGTTGTTCTTACTATGGAAAAGCTTTAACACTAGCATGGCCTAAGAATGTGTTAGAAATATAATTTCAGTCACTCCTTCCCACAACGAGTAACAATCATGTGAAGCCCAGAATCTGGTGTTTTAACAAAGTTGTCAATATGGTTTTAATGAATGCTAACATGAGAATTACTAGTCTAGAACAAAAAAGAAAACCTAGATACTTGACCTACCAAAACCATGGGCATAAGAACAGTCTTAAGGGCGGGAGAGATGGCTCAGAGGTTAAGAGCTCTTGTTGCTCTCACAAAAAACCAGGTTCCTAGCACCCACAGTATGGCTCATAATCATTGTAATTCTAGTTGCAAAGCATTTGATGGTATCTGTTCTGTTACCACCAGGCACGTACACATACATGCAGACAAAATATTCATTCATATAGAATAAATAAATCTTAAAAAAAAAAAAAGACAAAAAAAAAAAACCAGACAAAACAACAAAGTCTAGAATCTAAGAAATTATATTTATATATTAAGCAATAACTGATATAATCTGAAAGTACTGGAGTAGATCAAGGCAATGATAATTCATAGGTTTACAAAGGAATTTTTTTTTTTTTTTGGTATTTTTTCGAGACAAGGTTTCTCTGTGTAGCCATGGCTGTTCTGGAACTCACTCTGTAGATCAGGCTGGCCTCGAACTCAGAAATCCACCTGCCTCTGCCTCCCGAGTGCTGGGATCAAAGGCGTGCGCCACCACTGCCCGGCTGAGATGTTTGTTTTTTTGAGACAGGGTTTCTCTGTGTGGTCCTGGTTGTCTTGAAACTCAATTGATAGACCAGGCTGGCCTTGAACTCAGAGGTCTGACTGTCTGCATCCTGAGTGCTGGGATTAAAGGCATGTGCCACTATAATTGTGCCCAGCTACAATTTTATAATTATTTTTTAAAGAGTCATTTATTTATTTATTTTATCTATATGAATATACTGTAGCTGTCTTCAGACACACCAGAAGAGGGCACCAGATCTCATTACAGATGGTTGTGAGCCACCACGTGGTTGCTGGGAATTGAACTCAGGACCTCTGGAAGAGCAGCTTCTTAATCACTGAGCTGCCTCTCCAGCCCCAATTTTATAATTCTTTACAAGGTACTTTACTTTGGTTTGCAGAGATTAGCTATATAACCTCTGAATTCAGGTGCCTACCAGTCACTCAGTGAACCTAAGGTCAATTTTCTCTTTTCCCCGGTGGTTGGTTCTAGACAGGGCCCTCCCTGACTTGTCACTATCTTCCCCTCTCCCTTCTCCTGAATGAGTCACCATGCTTGGCTGTACCTGAACTTTCTACCATGTCTTCTTTATTTCAGGCAGAAAACTAATCCTTCAAGATGTTCAACATACACAAAAAGTTAAGGGCTGGGCTGGAGAGATGGTTTAGTAAGTAAGAGTACTCAAGTTTGGTTTCCAGTACTCATGCCCAGCAGCTAATAACTAACTATGGCTTGCAGCTCCTGGGGATCACCTTCTGGCCTCCATGGTTACTTACACACTGGTGCCATCCATACACATATACATACATACATACACACATAAAATAAGTCTAAAGAAGATCAAGAGTGAAGCCAGCTTGAAAAGTTTGCAAAGGCTATCCCTGCAACATATTTTTAAATATATGATACAAGTCATTCAGTGATATACTCTGCTTATTTGATTGAAAAAGCTTTCATTTTTTGATTGATTTATCTTATTTTTATGTGTATGAGTGTTCTGCTTGCATATATGTATGTGCACCAGCTGTGTGCCTGGTGCCCACAAAGGGTACCAGATCTCCGGGAATTAAGGATCTGGAGTTATAGATGGGTGTGAGCCACCATGTGGGATCGGAACCCAGGTCCTCTGCAAGAGTAACAATTATTAACCCACTGAGTCATCTCTCCTGCCCACAAAACTTATATTTTAATCTACAATTCACAACCCCCCAAAACAACAACAAAACAAAACAAAACAAAAATCCCTAGAATTCCACAGGACTTGGAATGTTCACACCAAAGCAGTGCTCGTAAGGCAATGCATTCACATGACTATTACCATCTCAAGAAAAAAGAACAACTCATGTCTTACAGGCTTCAATAAATTCATGTGGCCACTTATATCTATATACACAACAAATGGTCCCCCAAAGTGGAATATTCACCCTATGTTTAGAGCACCTACATTGTATGGTTATATACATAGTTACATGCTCAATGAGTTTCTGATGACTGAGCATACAGGTTGGACCAAACATGACTAATCTTAACTACTAATGAAGCCACTAATGTTGCTGTAACTGAGTCCTTGAGATATTTTACATTTCTTAGTAATAGCCACTAGAGGACTGAGAAAATGCCTATCAGATAGCTAAAAGGTTAGGAGTTCCTAAAGATTCTTTTTGGTACATTAATACACATCTTCTGGGTTAGCCATTGACATGACCTATGTGAGTTTAGCATCATCTTTATTACTCTCTTGAGCTCCTGGCCCCTCTTTTATAAATGCTTAGGTAGGTTTATTGAGAGGAAATACTAGACAGAAAAATCTAGGTCAGGGCCTAATATATGATAGATGATTGATTTTTCCTTGCCATGGAAAACAATAAATTAGAGCCAAAGGAAAAGGTAGTATTGTTATTTAGGAAGCCTGTTCCGACAAGGTGACAACAACACGGAAGTTGATTGATTGATTGATTATCAGGGTGCCCTACACACCCCTCTGGTCCAGAACATTTCCAGATTTGGACAGGAGTAACTGCAAAGACCCTGAGGCATGCGTACTTGGACTGCTTGAGGATGGCAAGGATGACCAATGTGCCACGTATCCAGAGAACACAGTGGGAACGAGGAGGACAGTAAGAGCTGAGGTTAGAGAGTTAGCAGGGGAAGAAGGTATTGTCAGATCAGAGATGGTACAGAAGCCCATTATTAAAATGTTGTCATTTTACTTCAAGTAGAAAAGTTATCATAATGTTTAGAAGTAAAAATTACTATAATTTGTAGACTTTATTAATTTTGGGGGTGTAGGGGCTTGTTACTAGAGAATGAGCCCAGGGCCTTGCACATACTAGGAAAGCTAGCTTCTTTCACTTTGAGACAGAGTCTCACTAAGTTATCCAGTCAGCCCAAGTTTGCCCTGTAGCCCAGGAAGGTCTTGAATTTGTAATACTCCTGCCTGTACTCCTTGAGTAGCTGGGTTACAGGCTTACACCAGCAGACTCAGCACTGATGCTCTGTGATGACACATCACTATAATTACTGTGCCAAGAAACAGATTAGGGAACAGAGGAATGGTTAGAAGGTACTTCAATGAATGGAATAAAGGTGTAGAAAGGAATCATACTGCATGCTTCTAAAAAACCTGCATGTATTTTAAAGGTAAAGAAGACACAAATTGCTTATGGTTTAGATATGAAGGTCCGATAAAAACAAAAGCCAAGAACTCTAAGATTTTGAAATGAGCAACCAAAAGTCAATGCTGCTATTTACTGCAGGATGGGAAAGAATGAAGACAAACTGAAGAGTGGGTGAGGTGAGCTGCAGAGCTGCTAGCTCTGAAACACTCTCTCACAGTCTTGCAAGTGGAACCACTTCAAGAAAGTTGCTACTGCCACCTGGGCAGCTTGTGACCACTTCCAAAAGGTGAGGGAGCACAGAAGACCTCATTCTTCTCCACCCAGGCCACAGAATTGGTATCCAACACTACAGCTGGGAATGCTGATGAGCTGATAAAAATGAGGGTAAGGAAGCCCTAAAGCTAGTTAGGATGCTTCCCTTGTTCTGCACTAAGTAAGCCATCTCCCAGAAGGATCTTCTGGAATCAAGTCCACCTAGTGACCAACAAAGATGAGAAGAAAGAGAAAAAGAAAGATTGATGGATTGATTGATTATCAGAGTGCACTAAGTATCAAGATGTTGATACTTAGTTTCTCTTTTAACTCAACCTCTTCCTCAGTGATGTGAACAATTCTTAGCTGTCTTCAGCCTCCTCCTGCACACACTCACATTATTACCCACTTCTGAGACCAGATAAGCAGAACAGAATTTTACCCTCTTTTTTTCTGCCAAGGCATAAAACAAGTATTCCTCTTGGGAAAGAAAAGTTATTAAACAAATCTGAAGAGTGTGAGTTTTCAAAGACTTATTTTTATTTTATGTGCCTAAGTGTTTTGGTGCATGCCTATTTGTATACAAGTACCCACAAAAACCAGAAGGCATTAAATTCCTTAGAACAAGAGTTAGTGATGGATGTAAGCCGGGTCTCCTGGAAGAGCAGCAAATGTTCTTAACTGCTGAACCATTTTTCCAGCCTCTGGTTTTATTTTTATTCACAAATTTTCTTTTATTTTTGGTGCTAATGATTGAACCCCGGGCCCTTGCACAATCTAGGTAAGTTTTCAATTTTTCTGCTCTACCCCCAGGGCTTATGTGTTTTGTGTTCTGAGACAGGGTCTCCTATCTGTCCTGGCTGACCTTTACGAATGGCTTGACTCCTTACTACTGCTTCCACTGATCAAGTAATCAAGGGAGTACAAAGGTTGCCACTGGGCATTTGAATATAGACTTTTGATAAGCCCATGCCCTAGAATATTTCTCTACTTAAAAAGAAATTTAACTACAAGGAATACATGCTCAAATTCTGCTATAAGGCATAAACTCACTGTTTATAGTAAGCCAGGCAATGGTGGCCTTTAATCCCAGCACTTGGGAGGCAGAGGCAGGTGGATCTCTGAGTTTGAGGCCAGCCTGGTCTACAAAGTCAGTTCCAGGACAGCCAGGTCTACACAGAGAAACCCTGTCTCAAAAAAACAAAACAAAACCCTAAGTAACCATAATAAATTATTACATATTTGATTCCCAGCACCATATAACAATTTCCATATAAAAATACATTGAAATATGTGAAAAGAGACAACAGTCTGTATATGACCCCAGGGTTTTAATTTCTGCTCTATATTTATGTTCGCAGTGTTGAGGATCAAACCTAGGGTCCTGTGCTTGGTAGACGACCTCAGTTATTCTGCTTTATTTTCTAAAGGACTGTTTATGTATAAATTATATTAACACATAAATATAGAGACTTAGGCAGCACATTAATAACATCTCTTATAGGCCAGGCATGGCGGCACATGTCTTTAATCCTGGCACTCAAAAGTCAGAGGTAAAGATCTCTTTGGATTCTATGCCAGCCAGGGCTATATAGTGAGACCCTGCCTCAAAAACAAACAAACAAATCCCATATTTACAGGTCATGTTTAGAATTCAGTTTTTACTTTCTGTCTTGGTGTGGAAAATTGAACTCAAGGCTTAAAAAAAATTTTTTTTTTTTTAATTTTGTGTTCAGTGGTGTTTTACCTGCACATATGTCTGTGTGAGGGTGTCAGATCCCTTGGAAATGGAGTTATAGACAGTTGTGTACTAGGCTAGGCAAGTACTCTATCCTGGAGTCAGATCCCAACTCTGAAAGTCAGTTTAGTGACTAAACAAAAATCAGTTCTTTGTCTATTATTATGCATTTCATCTTGATTGACGACTTCTTCCTCCTTTTTGCAGTGACACATATCTCATCTTAGCATTTGGGAGATTGAGACAGGAGGACCAGAAGTTTAAGGCCAGCTTCTGCTACACAGACATTCTGGGGTCAGCCTGGGCTATATGTGAGACACTTTCTCAAAACACCAAAACCTAAAGATAAAATAACATTCAACTTTAAAAAAAAAAAAAAAAAAAAAAAAGCTTCCTCCTGAGAAGCCACTCTTGGATTACTCTCCAAAGGCCTCTCCCATAGAGAGTACAAAGTCACAGACTCTATGAAGAGTGCCTTAGCACAGGGGACTGCTAATTCCCCACAAGTATGGTGGGACAACCCAGAGTGCCCTACTCTCCACTGGCTGAAGACCCAACTGTTAAACTAGAAGCTCCACAGTCCCCACCAGGGCAACAGGGAATGGCCTTTGTTTTCTATAAACAGACAAGAAAGTCAGGTTAAAACAGTCCTTAGAGGAAGGAAAATAGAAACCAGGCAGCGAGGAATGCTTCATATTCCTAAAAGCGTTTTTTGTAAGTTAACACATGGTGTCTGCTTCTCTCTAGTCACCTATTTATCACTCTTCTCCTTAGAGAAGGGAAAAAGCCCTGGCTGTTTTCCTAGTGCAGAGTTCTGTGGCTGGGAAGGAGGGAGAGGGAAGGAAGGAGGGTGCTTTAAGCATGATGCAAACCATTTGGAGCTGAGTAAGAGCACTGCCAACACAAGCTGCACTATTTAAACAAGTGAGGAAATGATCGTATATACAACATGCCAGGAGTTCTGTGCTCGCGCTCTCTCTCTCTCTCTCTCTCTCTCTCTCTCTCTCCCCCCCCCACCCTCCTTCCCCTCCTTTCTCTCTCTCTCTCATTACACACACACAGAGGCACAGGGGGGAATAGGGGGGAAACACCCCCCCCAAAAGGAAGTTGAGAGGAATTTTTTTTGGGACACGGAACTAGATGTCAGCGGCTAAAAGGTCGATATTTTCCCTTAGCACCCTTCTCAATGACTTAACCGTGTTCCGTTTGCATAGAACACTTCCCAAGAATAAAGCCTGGAGAATTAAGAGAATGGGCAAATGGGGAAGGATGTCGGCCTGCAGCTGACCTTATCCGAGGTCTTCTCCACGTAGCAGGGGTCCTGAGGGGCAGCCAGCAAGGGGACAAAGCCAGAGAGAAGCCGATCTTCTTCCAGGGTAAGCAGGGTGAGGTCATCATCCGGGTCCTTGTACAGTGGCACCTCAGACTGATTCACTGCAGTCAGTATGTTACAGAAATCAGCTAGTGTTGACCACACATCCACAGCAACCCTGTGAGAAACAGACGAGAAAAGAGAAGGGCTCTAAATAGATCGGCAAAAGTGTTCTTCGTGCTTTGGGAATGGAAAGGGACTTGCAACAAAAGCTGTAAGGCTGGCTGGCAAGGGCTAAGAAATATTATCAAAAATGCCATGTGAAGTTGTACGCATAGCTACCATCTGAGATGTATGTATTGCTCTATGTAAAGGTGAAATTGATCAGGAGACTTTTAATCCTAACCAGAGAGGAGGAAAAAGAATTTTGAGAACCAGTTGCCTAATGCTGGTCCTGCCACCTTTCCAGACAGTGTGATGAGACACTTTAAACAGTCTAGATACCCAGTGCCTAAGGTAGTTCTCAGAAGTCCCTGCTCTTGCATAGTTAAGTATATGCCACACAGACAGAAACTGGGCACTAGCCCCTGTCCTTTAGCCATAGCCACACAGGGAGTAGTCACACTGTGTGATCACGTAGGCTTCCCTGTTAGAAATACTTTATAAATTAATTCTCTATATGTAAGCAGTAAAATGAATACACGTCCAAGAAAATCCCCCTTCCTGTCCTGCCAAAGTCTGCTCTGGAAGGGAAAGCTTCTTGCTCACTTCAATGCTATCTTGGCTGTCCCACGCCTTCACTTCTACATTAGACACAGGATGACTAACTATCCTGGGACTGTCCAACTTTTAGCACTAAAATTTTCACATCTCTTAAGTCCCCTAGTCCGACACAAATCAAGATGCTTGGCCACCCCAGTCCCACATCACCAGGTTCTGGTTGAACCTGAGAAGAAACACTAAAACTACAAGATCTTTCTCTCTCCACTTAAAACTCCAAGGTAGAATTAAGAAAGAAGTTTCATTTAGTTCATACCATCACCTACTGTGGCTCAGATTGTTTGGTAGGTGCTAAACCTCTCCTAAACTTTGCCTGCCTAGGTAAACCTCAATTGTAGTTGTACACAATGCCCTGCCAAGTTTATAGACCTGATTTTCTCCTCCAGAAAAGCTCCTAACCCAGCAGTCTGGACTAGGAGCTATCTACCCTCTAGGTGCTAAGATGTTAGGAATGTTATAAACACAACAACACAACCTCCACAGGGGAGACGGAGTACGAAGAGGCACTAGGCCAAGAGGTTCTAAGAGTTCCCTGAAATCTCCCAGGGGTACTGTCCATGAGCCTATAGGACAGGGAGAGACCTAAGCCATTCAACTCCCAACTCCCATTCCAAGATGACAGGAAAGAGGACATTCCAGAAATGGCCACTGAGAGTGAAGCTGGGGGAGACTAGGGAGAGGGATGGGGACTCCCTCACCAGCTCCAGGTGGAAGGAGGCTGAGGTGGTTTATTTACTGAAATCACTACACTAGGAAAAGGCAATGAAATGAAACATCTTGTTTTCAAGAGCGTCCTGGGAACCAGGCGGAACACAGTCCCATTAATCACACAACGGCACATAATCAACACACGTGTACCGCAAAACCAAGTCACTTCCCAGGCTTTGCCTAGCAAGAAGAACACGTTTGGGAAGAATCACCAGAGGGATGCGAGTTTTCTAAAGCCCTCTGCATGGACACCAACAAGCAGACTCATTCACAAAGCTCCATCTTTTGGCTCGGCTGAGTTTGGCTGTCAGAAAAGTTTAAATATGGAAAAAAATAAACAGTTGCAACACGTTTCTGTGCAGAAATCTGCCTGGGCTCCTCTGTGATGTAATGGGAAACGAGGCACTCAGGCTACCAGCTGTAGAATAAACAGAACTTTGAGGGTTAAAAGGAACTGAACTTTCCACGACCCCATCTGCAGAGAAGAAAATAATAAGAGGAATGATGCACTGCCCCACAGCTCTGATAGTTTATCCTCCGGTCCGGCTGCAGAGACAAGCACCGGATGTGATAGGGCTGCTCAGGGCTGCCTCTGAGGTTAGTACTGCCCATGGGAGACACACAGGGAGGCTCTTCCAGTTCCCTGCTTCCTCCCCAGTGCCCCGTTGGCCACTTGAGCCCACTGCCTGAGTCTGATCCCACAGCGTGGTGAGCTTTGGCCAACAGGCACTGCTTGGCTGCAGAGCAGCAATTTGGAAAATAAACAGGAAAAACGCCAGTGAGAAGGAAGAAGGTGAAAAGTCTCCCATCTGAATTCTTGGCTTGGAGGTCATGGTTGGTGCTAAACAGGTCAAGGCTGCTTGAGGACATAGTTAGGGATTAGGGTGTGGGCAGCAGTATCCCCAGCCAGAGAGAGGCGGCAGAAAATCACCCACAGTTTCCTCAGTGGGAGGCCCCACATCCCTCTCATCCTCCCACCCTTACCATCTTGGATCCAAGAAGAAGAAATATGTGGTACCATGTGGTTCTCATTACCATGCTCTCCTGTCCCCTAAGGCTCAGATAAACCAAACTGACTCCTCCCAGAGACTGCTGATCATCACTAGGGACTCTTGCCCACCTCTATCTTTTGCCCATTACCACCCACCTTGTGCCAAAACCTTATGACACACTGCAGTGATAAGGTAGATTAGAGTTCTTACCCTGTTGATTTTGTAAGACAGCAGCTGGGGCCAAAAGACATAGGAAGTGCCCTGAGTTCCCAAGTCAGAAATATAAATAAAAGCAGTCCAAGGGTCAAGCTAGACTGATCAGAATCAAGGAGATATAAAAAATGCTTCAATGAAAAGTCACTCTTGCAGTCAGGTCAGCCTGATCTTGTTGGTACCCATGGGGCCAACCTGTGACAAAGGTGTGGGAAAGAAGAATCAACAAACCAACAACAACAACAACAGAGGTTCTCCAAAAACCCAGGTGAGAGGCCTGAGCTGAAAAGCTAAACCTGCAAGAGGATGATGTTGTTTCTGGAAGCTTACATCAACTGTGCCAAAGGGTTGAGAGGTCAATCCCATGGGTGAACAGTTTCTTGTTTAAGCAGAAGGGAGCCATTTTGAATTTTTCCCCCCGGGTTTCTTTCTTATTCCAATAAGAAGTACCATTTAACCTTCACCTCACAACAGCCCTTGGACCCCAAGGAGTCAAGGCTGGTGGAAGGGCACAAAGTAAAATCCTTATGGCTGTGAAGAGTTTGAAGATACTTGAGAACATGTGGGGTCAGTCACGCCCCTCTGCCACCCCTTCCTATCCAGCTTTTTGCTGAGGAGATTGGAGGTTATAGGTGGGTAGGAGGATGTGAAGGTGGGTGTGAAGAGTCTGACTCTGTAGTCCAGGCTGGCTTAGAACTAACTATGTAGCCCTGACTGGCTTCAAAGCCTCAGTGATCCTGACTGCTGGGATCACAGGTATATGGTCCTATGCTTGGCTCAGACAAATCCTTCTGGTTTCTTCTGGTTCAACTTGTATTTGGGGGGAGGGGGGCTTACCAGAGCCTCCAAAATCCCACTAAAGTTAGGGTACACTCTTCACCAAGCAGACACAAATCAGCCAGAGACTATGAAACTGTATTCAATAAACCCATTTATGGTTCCCGGAATGGTGGCAATGGGGTCTCTCAGAAGCTGGGGTGCGATTAGTGTTCAGGGATCAGCAGTCGCAAAGTGACCCACTAGCCTAACCTCAAGAACACACCACACACCAGGAAAGCAGATCTCTGGCTGTAGTCTGAATGCCAGATCCTAGCCTGAGACAGACCAGCAATGACTAGTTAGAGGTATGCACTCAGTACCAAGGTTCACTACAGACATGCATTCACTTACTCCACCAGCAAAGGGGGGGGGGAGAGTTAATTTACTTTTTATTGCCTCAGAATTCCAAGGTTTAATGTAGCTGTCAGTTTGAGTGCAGTGCAGCTGCTGGCCGATACAATGCAGCCCAGGCCAGCCCAGGTGACTGGGGAAACACATTTCACAGAAATGAACCAACACACACTCTTGGCTGGTTTGGAGGATATTGACTTGGGGAATCAGATTAACCCTTCAGGCTGGGGTTAGTTCTGCAAATAGCATTAGAAAGCTCTTCGGTCCAGGGAACTGAGAAACTTGCTCTCAGGTAAGCCCACAGTTTTTTGTGTTTCTATAGTTCTCTCACAGCCAATGCTCTACAACTATGTGCCCTAAAAGACTGAGGTGTGGAACATATGAGGGAAGCATGGTATACCACGGCCATCATCTCCTTGTCTGAAATGCAGGAAGAGAGCCAGGTCTGCTATCTGCCAGGCAAAGTCAGGTAGGACTGTTTCCAGAGCTCCAACAGGCAGGACTAAGGAAGGGCAACAGGTTGGAATGGTCTGACCAGGGCTGTCTGTCTTTCCAGAAAGACCAAGGAAGACGAAGCATTCACACACTTCTTCATATTTTTACTGGGGGAATAGGCTGACTGGTGATTAATATCAAGTACAATGACCCCATGTTACAAGCCTGCAGGGGCCTGTGGAGGTGGCCATTTCCTGTGTAATACCAGCTTGTTTAAACACTAACAGTCAAACTCCACAGCTGCAGAACAAACCCGGAAAGAGTTGAGTGAGAAGAAGCCCTGCATTGTGTTTCAGAGCTATGGAAGATCAGAGAGGTAGTACAGATGGGAAACAAGTTGGGTCTTGGGTTCCTGGGGTGAAGAAATCTGGAAACAGCCAAGGTGGTATAGAAAGTAGGTACAAGGAAGCTAAAAGTCCACTGAGCACAAACTCACGGGAAAGGCACAAACTATCAAGCAAATGCTCAAAGGCATACATTCTCTGCATTAAGAAATGTGTCTCCCTTTGGGAGCCCAACTCTCTGGATCAACAGACAGCATTAAGTCCCTGGTTGCCCCGGAATGCTTCTTACTTAACCGCAGAAAAGCGGCAGGGCATAAGCAGCTGGTCACAGAAATGATCTAAACCTGACAAGTCTAGCAGTGCTACAGGAGTAATATTTGGGCGTAAGATGTAAGTAAGTTCTGTCAGAAGCCTGTTTGCAGTGGGATGAGAACACGGTTCTGGAACCTCAGTGCTAGGTATAGTAGGCTATAAGGGTGGGTGGAGGTGCAGCACTCTCACTGAGATTCAGGAACCACAAAAAGTGTGTTTTAGATGCTGCCACAATACAAAGAGATCACTATTCTAGGAGGTAAGACAAGCAGCAAGACACCTTGCTTCACAAATAAGAGATGCCTATTAGGTAACCGAGTTGAAGATTATCCCTTCAACAATCAGTTCATATAAAAGCAAGTCAGCTAGGTCCTTTGAGAAAGTGCTCAGCCCTAAATCAGTTCTGTCTAGCAGAGCAAATCAGATTCTGAAGCTGTACTACAGCAAGGACATATGCTTCTCTATGTTGCTAGGTAGTATAGTGAAAGCCCTAGTCAGTAACAGATCACTGTAATCTCGTTGTAGGATTTCTCAGGTACGAAAGTGGTTCTTGTATGTCATCTCTCCAAACTCACTCTAGGTCATAGCCTTATTTGATTTCAGTTCTCTCAAGTCATTCTGTATGTATAGCCTCGTATGTAACATCACTGTGGTGTGTTAAACCCATCAGCACTGGGTTTGGGAAAAACAGCCCCTAGGGGATTCTGACATCTCCATGGCCTGAGCAGAGGAGCCCTTGGTGGCCTCCCTGGTGCGGATTCTCACGGTTCCTGCCTCTCCAAACTTTTAGCTGTAACCACTCCAACACGTCTTCTCAGTTTAGCATATACTGGACCCAAATAACCTTATCCGAGTGCTGGAAAGTATCTCCCTGGGGTCAGCTGTTGTACCCTGCAAGGTCAGACTAAAGCCTTAGGCCAACACCCCTTTCTTTCACAAGGAGTCCTGTGGGAGGAGTGGGGAGAAGACAGAGGCTCCTGCCATGGGAGAGACCATGTGTGCCCCGTGCTCAGCACTTGGAGGAAGAGGAACCCCTTGGTGCCAGGCTGCAATGCTGACGCCCCAAACTGGAGCCAGGGAGACTGGGTGGGGAGCCAGGGTAGCAAAGGGGCTTCCCACAGTCACCAGCACTTCCTTGAGGGAAGTGCTGATGGACTATTACTTAGTGACCTCCTAAAATGCTCTTAGGGAAGACGTATTAAGCGTCCTTGAAAGGCTGCCGATTAGATTTGGGATTAGTTCTCATTCAAAGTTGCCTATGAGGGTGCACGAACTAGCTGTTTTTTTAACTCAAGAATTCCTATCTCATCTACAAGGCCAACATATGTGAGCTCCCTGAGGACACACCCCTTTTCTCTCTGACGAGGGAGCATCGGAAGGCTCCCTAGAAGTGTTTTCCAAGTATGATCTGCAGACTATATAGGACAAGCAATGGAAAAGCAGCAAGTCCAGGAATTTCTAGATTAAAAAAAAAAAAAAAACAAAAAAACCAGCACTCCAATCCAACAGTGTGATAAATGCATCCGAGCTACAATTAGGAAGATATATAGCGTCAGAATGTGAAGGTCTGGGCAGCCTGGTGAAACGCGGGCTCTCCAGAGCCCCAGCTATGTTTCCCATTATGTAACCCTGGTCATGGGCAGACAGCCAGACTCCAAATGAAAAAGAGACTCTGGCTTGGCACTGGTTCTATTTTCCTATCCTCATTCGGGGTCAGCACAGTGTCATACAGCTGCAGAGAAAGCTCTGGGGATTAAACCTGGGAAAGCCTCCAAGACCAGGACCTGGGTTCAAGTACCAGCTGAAAGCAATAAACCAACTGCCACAGCTGGGCTAGGTTTGGATGTTCTCAGAGTCCCCTGACTCTTTCACTTACTGAGAACTAGAGATCAAGATGAGGGAAGATTTGGCTTCAGCAGAGACTGTGAAATGAGGTAGGTTGTCCCACTGCCCTGGCTCTGCCCAAAGTCCTGGGATAGAAGGAGTTCCTATGTCTGGGTTCATAGAAGACTGCTGTTCAGCTTTTCTTCCATCGGCTGACATTAACACCTTTCCTCATGGTCACTTGGTGAAGCAGAAAGCAGCTGCTTGCTTTTCCTGCCTCAAAAAAGCCCTGGTGTGGAAGAGCTAAGAAATTGTGCTAGTTGACAGTCATGTAGGTGGTCCCTCCAAACACTGAAGTCTGTTCTAAAATGACCAAAACCCTCTATACTGCCTTTTACAGTGGATAAGGAAGCCACTTGCCATAGCCCACTACAATGCTCCTGCACCAAAAATCTCCTGGGACACGAAGCCATTCTATCACATCTCCTAACAGAGCTAAGTGAGGTCTCCTTACCTACATGCTGACTCCAGACCCACTAAATGCCACTGTGGGGAAGAAACAAATAGCTCTGCAAGCTTTCCCTTATCAGCTCTTCAAGAGTAATGAGATCCTGTCACCATCATCATAAGTGTTCCATATGTGCCTACCTAGGAACAGGAGATCTGACTAGAAAGAATAGGAACAGGGGCAAAGAGGAGAGGACCAAGAAAACTAATGGCGATCTTTGGAATCCCTCAGGACAGTGAAGGATTGTGTGCCATGAATCTCCTTGGAATCATCCAAGGAGAGAAGGCACAAATGAAGGAGTCGAGATGAAGTAAGGGTCCAACAGGTCAGAGGGATTATCTGGAAGTGGATTTCCTAGAGGAAATGAAAGAGAAAAGCATAGATTATCTAGCCACCTTATCTTAAGATCAGAGAAGAAATGCAGACAAAAACCAATGGAAGCCCGAAAAGGGGCGGGTAGTAAGTGGAAGCCATTTCCTTCTTACTCCCAGGAGAGCATTCCTAAATCTTTCAAAATGAAGATCTGCAAGAAAGAACTTTCTAGTGTCATGGGGTGTTATGGCTCTGACCTCTACAGAACTACCTAGGGTATGTCATTCCCTATGGCCTCAAAAGAAGACGTCATAGAAGCCATCTCTGGTGACTCACACCTGTAATACCAGTACTTCAAGGTGAGCTGCCACAAACCTGAAGCTGGCCTGGACTACAAAGTGAGTTCCAGGTTAGCCTAGGTTATAGAGCAAAACCTTGTCTCAATAACCAAAGGTGTCCACAGATTGGTTGGACGACTATAAGACACACATTTGAAAGGGACAGAGCCGCCAAAGCTTCCCAGTGGTCTCAAGCATGGTATTTACTGGGAGTACCTAGGTAGCCAGTTATAGGAAAAAACTACAAAAGAGGAAAAGTAAAACTCTGAATCCACCTTTCTAATATTCAGATCTTAAGGCTAGAAAATGGAGCTACCCCCAGTGTTAGTCACACCAGGTTTGCTCTGCTGAACTTGGTCCTTATATGACCACGCCTTGGGGTCAGGCCCAAGGACAGTAACTGCTGCTTGACACTTAAACTTGCATTCCAGAGACAGTCAGCTGCTGATCATGATGAGAGGCAGGGGAGGGAGGGGAGGAAGGGAGAACTTAAGAACAGAAGAACCTAAATCCTGACTACACTGACATATCCGCTGCCTAGATTCACAAGAGTGAATGCCTCAAGCTACAAAAACTTCTTTACTAGGAAGGCAAATTCAATATAGTAACGGGTCAGATTTGTTTTTTGTTTTTTTTCTTGTAAAGAAGTCTGAATAAATGAAGCAAGTAGGATTCGTGTGTCTCAAGCCCTTCTAGTTCTATTGGAGATGGCTTGGACCACGTGTCCAGCTACAGATTAAGCCCTTGTCCAAAGATGGGCACACAGAGTCAGCAATAGACCATTTGCTCCAACATTTAAAGGGGAAACAGGCTCAGCACCTCAAGCAAATGAAGCCCAGTATTTTCTGTATAAGTTCTGCATTTCCAAAGCCAAACAAAAGCCAAAGGGAGGAGAAGGAGGTGAAGGATGAGAGGAGAAGAGCAATAGAAGGATTAACAACCTGACAGCCCGGGACCAGAGCTAAGGGACTTATGGATGCGGGTTGAGGTGACCCAGAAAAACTCAAGCTCCAGGGAGAGAAGGTTGGCTTCCCTGTCCCTGACACAAGAAAAGACTACTCTGGGGTCCTTCTCACATCAGAAGCAGTGGTATAGATACTTAGAAAGTTGTGTCTTTTCCTAGCTATTTCCCCCCCAAATTGCAAATTGCAAATTGCCTCGCCCACATTACACAGATTAATAGCCTAAAAACTTGAGACTGTACATGCTAACTCTTCAGGGATCACTGCTGGGAAACAGCTGCCCCTGGCCAGTAGGTCTGTTAGTTCTTCTGTGAGGCTCCAGCTGCCCAACTCAGGGTTCAACCCTGCTCATGAGACTTCCAGTCTGGAACATATTTTGGAAACCTAGGAAGGCTCACAGGAAGTATGTGAGCTGTCTGATGCTGGGAGCACTGTCCACACAGTTACAAAGCTAGAGCTAGGGAGGAACCAGAGAAAGCAGGAGTCCGGGGGTGCCTCTTGGGGTGAGGTACAAGGAAACAATTTAGAAGGAAAGTAGGCGAAGAGTCAAGACTACACAGCCCACACAGAGAGCTCAGTAACAACTGACCAAAAATCTCTGCTGCAGCCTTCCGTCTGTGGGTCACTCATGAGTCTAGGAGATATACATGCCTGGCAGCCAACTCAGACAAACTCCCCTCCTCATTCCCCAGCAGCAGCCAAGGTGTCCACACTCTACCCTCTTGTGTTTGTTTCTACCAGAGAAGAGCCCTGGGCATCACTGATGAAACACTAGGTACCTATGCTTGTTCCAAAGCACAAATCACACAGCTTGCAGAGCCTAAAGCAGTGTTCACTGCATACGCCTATGGGAAGAGAAAAGTCAGAGACTGAGTGGTGTGTGGATCAGAGAGAAAATCAATGGCATGAAGAAAGATCCAGAAATAGTGGGGAAGAAGGAAAAGAGAAAGAAGAAGAGGGGGAGAGGGGGGAGGAGAATGTATGTTTGTTTGAGAGAGAAGAGAGAGAGAGAGAGAACAAGAACACTAATAGAGATGATGCCTACATGCAGATACTACTGTGTTAACACGAAATGAAAGAATGAGAGATGGAGGGTCAGTGATTGGCTTTGGGGGCTGCACAGTCTCTGTGGCCAACACTCTGCTCTGTTGCTGTCATATAAAAAGCAGCCATAGACCATAAACAGAGAAGGAAGCTTGGCAGTGCTCTCATACATTTCTGAAATCTGACTTGTGTGTAATTTTCTGAATTAGTATTCTTGTGATTTTTTTTCAAACCATTTCAAATGTATACCATTCTTGGGTGGTGGGGCAGTTTGTCTCCCTAATAATGGGAGACAAAAAAGGCAAGTAGAAACAATATGGGACAAGCAGAGACAGACAGGAAGACAAATTCTCATATAAAGAATCCTCATCCAATAGAGACATTTATATTAGCACACAAGAACAATCAAATCAACAAATATATTATATCAACGTATAAATTTGGGCAAAGGCATGGGCTTTCAAGAACATATTTAGGTGTTGGGAAGATGATGGCTTAGTGGCTAAGCACTCACTGTGCAGAAGACATGGGTTCAATTTTCAATGCTCCACATGGCAGTTCACAACTGTCCACAACTACAATTTTAGGAGATCCAATCCCTTTTACTAACCTCTATGGGTACCAAGCATACATGTGGTACATAGATATACATGTGAACAAAACATTCACACACACAAAAATAACAAATGAATGAATAAATAAATCTAAACAGGAAAAAAAAAAAAAAGGAAATGCCATAGATCCAGACACCAGAATAGACCGATATGGGGATGGATGTATGAACCCAAACACAAACCTAAGGACACAAAAACCACAGATGCAAATGGGCATAGGCTCAGACAAAACCATATCATACAGATATAACACATATAGCCATAGACTGATACACACAGACACATAGGCAGCCACTGACAGACATATTGGATTGCCCTTAGACAGACAACCACACAGAAGTAAAAACATTCAGAACTTTATACTTGGTACCGATAGACACCTATGACACACAGATCCACAGACACACAAGGACAAATAGTACTCTGACTAGCAGAGCTAGTAGACTGAATCCAAACATAGGCAAAGAAAGAACACACCTGGTCATACAAAAGTCTGGATGTAATTTATGGCAATGAATCATAAACATTAAAATTGTTACAATGGCAAATTCCATGATATGTTTTACTATTATTCTGAAACAGCAAAATAGCTGCCCTACAAATACACAGATCTATACAGACCACCTATGCAAAATCATATATCCTCAGATTAATACACCTCACCCCAACAGATACCCCAAGAGACACTACACAGAGGGCAAGGTGAGAAGACAGGGAATGAGTGAACAGAAAAGGAAGAGAGAGATGTACCCACTTATCCCCAGCACATATTAAATGCCACAAGCAAAGATGAAAAACACTGAGTACAGAAGGTAACAAACAGAAGTGAGATCAGTTAACAAAGAAAAACTGAAGTGTAGACAGAGAGGTGAAGTCTCACACACGCGTCAGCAGTATGAACATTAACAAAATGAACAGGATGAAGTGAGGTGAGAAAGTAGGAACAAGGACAAACAACAAGACATAGCTGTAGAGCAAGAGAAAAGGGGAGAGGCCAAGGTAAAGGAAAGGACTAGACAACAGGGCAAAATAACCTACAACATCAGTGACAAGACAGGTGATAGGGAATGGAAAAATTAAGCTTTACATGAGGATTAAAGAAGGAAGCTGTAATGGTTAAAAAGAGGCAGACAATGACTTGGGACTCGGCTGGAGTGATGTGTGGTGGGGTGCGGGTAGGAACACTTACGAACCACTGTAACTGTGGAAGAACAACAGGCAAGCCAACTTACTGCAAGGGCAGATCCAAAGATGTGGGTGGAGGATTCCAGGTGTCTGGGTATCCAAGCATCCAATCTGACCAGACTTTCACACTGGGGAGCAGCTCCTTCAGGTCCGGGACGAAGGAAGATACCTTGATGTCATCTTGGTCCTCTTGGTCCTCAGGAGAGGACAGCTGAGCTGCAGAGGCAAAGCATGAGAACTGGGCCTATGTGTGCTGAGTGAAGCCGAGCATGCTGGGACAGCAGCAAACTCTTATCACAGGGGAGTAGGGCTCAAAAGTGAGGACATGTACCAGCACTTCTGGGGACTCTGAAAGTGGGACAAAGAACCAGTAAGCTGGCTTTCTCCTGGAGACACATGCTTCTGCTTCACCTGGGCCCAGCAGAAGTCTCCACTCTGGCTTCCTGCTCACTGTTTTAGAATCCCTTTAGCACAGCGCCAAGATGGCAGCAGAGTTCCTGCCACAACTTCAAAACTTGAACTTAATCAGAAGGAAACATCAGAAGAACCCAAATTATGGAACATTCTACAAAATAAATAGCTTTTATGAAGGATAAAGGGAGATAGGTTGAAGGAGACTAAAGAGATACAGCATTTAAATGTAGTATGTGATTCTGGATTAGAGCCTAGGGCAGAATCCCCTACCCCCTACCCTGCAGCCCAAAGAATATAATCAGAGTTGGGCATGGTAGCACATGCCTGTGATTCCAGTATTCAGGGGGCTGAGCCAGGAGAATTTTGAGCTTGAAGTCAGACTGGGCTACAGAGTGACTATAAATGCCTCTTTCTCAACAAAGAACATTATCAGGAAACTAAGTATAAATTGAATAAGGCCTATATACTCAATAATAGTACTATATCAATACTGATTTTCTATTTTTGTTTTTTAAATTGATTTTATTTTTAATTATGTGTACTTGTGTGTACCTATATGTGGGCATCTACCCATGAGTGCAGGTGCCCTTGGAAGCTGGAAGAACATTTGGATGCCCTGGAACTGGAGTTATAGGCCATCGTGAGCAATGTGAGTGCTGGGAACAAAACTTAGGTTCTCTGCTTTGAGAGTAATATGTGCTCTAAGCCACTGAGCCATTGCTCTAGCCCCAATTCCCTGATTTTGGCAACTGTTCTTATTTGTTTATTGTTTTGCTAAGGGTATAACCTAGGGCTTGTAAATGGTAGGCAAGTACTCTACTACTGAATAGCCCCCAGACTCTGGTAACTGTTAAGATATTGCCTTTAGTGTGAAGAAATACAAAGTCAAGTATCTAGAGCCAAAGGGCCATCACACTTGCAGCTTAAGATAAAATGGTTCAGAATAAAAACAATAAGTGTGCATGTTTCAAGACAAATATTAAAATATTTAAATATTTAAAGTAAAATATTAACTTCCTAAGAGTCTAGAAAAAGCATATATAAAAGTGCTTTGCATTATCCATTTAAATTTTATTATTACTGTGCACGTGCGCGTGCACGTGCGTGGTGTGTGTATGTGTGTCTGTGACCTACCAAGCCATATTGCTGGCCCTATTTTGGTTTTTGAAGGTATCATAGTCTTGTCTGATCTCAAACTCCTATATATAGCCAAGAGTGACCCAGAATTCTTAGGAATTCCTGAGTCACTGGGTTTATGGTCATAAGCTACTAAACTCAACTATTTTGTAAATGTGAAATTGTTTCAAAATAAATTGTTCCTACCCTTGACTAAAAGGCAACTCTAGAAGCAGGAGGCATTCACAATACTGGTGTAATGGGACAACAGAGGGAGGAGTCTTGCTGCTTGCCAATACTGATACAGAAACCAAAAGGAAGGTATGATCTTACTCCTACCTTTCTTGGCTATAATGATCTAAGGTAGAATTCTAGGGTAAAATATAAAGGATCTGGCATAATACCTCAAGGCAAGGGCTAGTAGCACCTGCTTAGTTCAGTGAGCTCAAGATAGCTAGCTCACGGTGGGTATAGCAGCTACCACATACCAAAAAGACAGAAATATAAAAGCATAAAATTATGAAAACATAAAGAAACTTGTTCAGTCCCTTGCACTGGGGAGATAGGATAATGAAAGGGAAGACTCATTACATAGTCTTCAGATCTTTTTATTTGTTTTTATATGTAGTGTTTGTAGGTGCTTTTCCTAAATATATGTCTCTGCATTATCTGCATTCCTGGCCTGAAGAGGGCAGAAGACAGCATTAGATCCCCTGCAATTCGAGTTACTGATGGTTGTTAGCTAACATGTGGGTACTGGGAATTAAGTCTGGGTGCTCTGAAAGAGCAGCCAGTGTTCTTAACCACTGAGCCATTTCTCTAGTCCCTCTTCAGGTCTTTTTAAAGATAAAAAGCCAGGTGTGGTGGTGCATGCCTTTAATTCCAGCACCGGGGAAACAGAGGCAGACAGATCTGTGAGTTTGAGGCCAGCCTGGTCTATATATAGAGTTCCAGGTCAACAAGGATTACGTATTAAGAAAGACCCTGCCTATAAATGAATGAATGAATGAAAACAAAGCCAATAAACAAAGATCTCACATAATAGCCCATGGGCAGCATGAAATTCCTAACTACTAAAGTAAAAAAGGGAAGGAAGAGAGCCATGAAGAGGAAAGAGGGCCCAGTGGGCCATCAGACTATAGGCATAGATGGGCTGGCTGGCTAATGTAACAGAAGGGAGAAGGACATGCTGGAAGGAAGGAGACCGAAGAGCTGGGAGAAGACTGAGCACCAGCACTCTAAGGTTCATCTGGACAGGGTTGGGCAACCAGAAAACCCAGTGGCCAGGGGCCCTCTCCTGCTTACCTTTGGCAGAGTCCTTAAGTAAGCATGTACAGCGCTGGACCAGTAGAGAAAACATAGCCAAGCCCAAGGATGCAGCTTGTTCCTGGATCACAGAACGACACTCTTCTGAGAAGCAGTCTGCAAAGAAGCAAGGAAATTCCATCACACCCTAGGGATCAAGTGCCACTTTGCTGCCCTATGGAGGGGCTCCCTGACCACAGTGCTCAGCTTTCTTTCTTCTGCTAAAACGACAGGTGGTGGTAGTAAGCTCTCTTGAAGTAGATTTACATGACTTTGTATTATATACAGAACACTTACCAGCATGCCCTGCACACAGAAGAGTGCCTGATAACATCAAAAGAACCCCTATGTAAGCCTTTTAAAATATTAATTTATTATTAATTTTAAAATGTACCACTCATTACATAAACTTAAAAATTAACACAATTCAGTTCTAGGCATAATTTTATATATATATATATATGTGTGTGTGTGTGTGTGTATATATATATATATATATAAAATTTAATTTTATATACAATGTGTGATGGTGCCAGATATCACAGAACTGGACAGTTATAGACAGTTGTGAACTGCCAAGTGGGGGCTGGGAATTGAACTCAGGTCCTCAGGAAGAGCAGCCAGTGCTCTTAACCACTGAGCTACCTCTCCAACTCCTAGGTTCTTCTTGAGTACACAGTGTGAGAAATTTCTAATAAACAGAGTATATGTAAGAAGGCAATACCATCTGGGCAGTGGTGGCGCACGCCTTTAATCCCAGCAGTCGGGAGGCAGAAGCAGGTGGATTTCTGAGTTCGAGGCCAGCCTGGTCTACAGAGTGAGTTCCAGGACAAGGGCGACACAGAGAAACCCTGTCTCGAAAAACCAAAAAAAAAAAAAAAGACGGCAATACCACAAAGACACTTCCTTTTCTATTATGCTCAAGGTTAGATCATTGAAAAAGTGAAATCTTACAACTAACTCAATTGTATCCTGTTTTACATTTTATTTAAAAAAATACTTTGATTCACTGATAATTACACACATGCATACTGTAGTGAGTATACCCACTCTTTACCCTCTCTCACCCCTCACTAGTCCCTCTGAACCCCTTGTAGTTCCCAACAAGTCCCCTATTATTTTCATGTCTTTTACTTTTAATTTTTCTTTGCTTTAAAGATTTCTTAATTTTTATTCTATGTGTGCTTTGCTTGCATGTAAATATGTAGATAATGTACATGACTAGGGCTTGGGGATGCCAGACGGAGAGTCAGGTCCTCTGGGCATTACAGACTGTCAGCCTCCGTGTAGGTGCTGGGACCCCAAACCCAGACTCCAGCCCCTTTCATTTCTTTACAAAGCATTATTTATCCTTTGGTAACTTCATATATGAACACATTTAGATCACATGTACCTCCCAGCTCTACCCTCTTCTTTTTTCAGTGGCCCATCAAGATTAATTACAGTTGCTAGTATGAGCATGGGTGTCGGTTATTATTTAGTGGAGCATAAGCAATTCATCCTAGGCTATACTACTGATGGAAAAGGATTTCTCTCCCACCTGTATAAATTCTTCATCACATCACTTCCCTATGCCCCAGTACCTCAAAGTGCACAAAATAAGCTGGAGCTATAGTCTCTGCTTCAGTCAGCTATTGATAATGTAAAGCTATAGTTCCACAACCTTGTTTCATTAGCAGCAGGAACACAATCAACAGCAGATTTACAACCTATCTTCTTAGCTACCAACTTTGGTTTCAGGCCTAGGCCCTCTATATTCCTCATCCTTAGACAGCACACATGAGACACAAAACTACATTAACTTTTCTTTGCTGAATGAATTACTTTTGTAGAAAACAATGCTTATTACATAATGTACTAGATCAGTGTTAGCCTCCCCTGCCCCCTCTACCTGGGGTTAAAAAGAGTAAATCTGGCTTCTCATGCCAGCACCCTGGCTTCTCACTCTTACATTCTGGCTTTCACTTCCTCCTGTTGATGGGCAGAGTCAGTCTGCTGAGACCTTCATAATTCTCCCACAGCCCTGCCTTTATCTATGTAGTATCAGTGATCTCTTCAACTGCCATTTTATCCAGTTTTGAGGACAATAACAACATGCCAGAAGCAGCAGTCCAACTTCAGCCTCAGAGGGGGAAACACCCAACACACACAGGGAGATGGACACAGGGGCCAAACTCACCAGCTTTGGCAACAGCGAACCTGATAATCCCCTCAGTAACACAGGAAAACTCAATCTCCAAGTGTTAAAGAATACTTATCCACACCTTTGATCTCTGTCCCTGCCTGCATCTTGTCTGACCTGTCAGCTTACTAGCTTGCCAAGGACCCAAACAAGTTACTCCAGGAGACACTGCACAACCACAGCTATTTGTAAGTCTTCACCACAGGAGCAAGAGTGACTGGAGAACACAATGCCTACCCCAAAGCACTTTCAAAGTTCTAGATGTGAGAAGCCAGCTGCTTGCTCAGAAGGGCTCAACATATGAATAGCATAAAGGGAGCGATCCTTCAATTGTGGTTTTTCCACCCCCCCTTCCAGATGCCCAATGGTCCCAAATGTCACCCTTTACAATACAACTGTGGCAGGCAGTAAGGAAGTGGTAACAATCCATGAGATTAGAATAAATCATCACTCCCAGTCTTATGCTAAGATAAACCTCGGTTTAAAGAGATAGGAAACAAGAGAGTAGGTGAGATGGCTCTGTGGGTAGGGGCACTTGCCACTAAGTCTTACAAATTCAGTAGAGAACACAGCTACAAATACATTGTGGTTTTTGTAACTAAAGGATCTTTTAGTAGGTAGAATAAATTTACCATTTACCCAAGTAACTATGACAACCATGGATCCAATACAATTCAAGTGAAAAAAAAGTATTGAGTATGTAGT
Source organism: Rhynchomys soricoides (assembly GCA_019843965.1). NCBI lineage: Eukaryota > Metazoa > Chordata > Mammalia > Rodentia > Muridae > Rhynchomys > Rhynchomys soricoides. The sequence goes on from JADRCH010000059.1 coordinate 7,717,707, forward strand.
ATATTCAGGATGTTCTTGGTCTCATACAGGTTTCTATGAGCTAGAAATATTAAGATACCACTCCCTGAGAGTATTCACTTATGAAAGTGGGTAGGAAAATAACATCTAGAGAGTCCAGAAACCATCTACTTTAGAATTAGATTTAGGAACCTGAGTCTAGTCTAATGAATATATATGTATGTATGTGATGTGATGTGATGTGATGTGGTGTGTGTGTGTGTATCTGAAGTTGTGCTGGCTCAGGCCAGCAAGTGATGTGGGTGGGGAGGAAAAGGCATTGTTTGCCTTGATATTTGCATGGTTCCTCTGGCTTTGTGTCAGGTAGCAAAGGCTGACATGAGCTGAGGAACTCATTAACATTGTGAAATAGCCTTTCCCCTTCTTTCCAAAAGCAGGCTTTCTTAAGGATTTAGGGGGATGGATTTGGCTAGGGACATCAACCGGAAATATTTCTTACCAAGGAAAGTCCGCTGAGGTCTAAAATTGGTTTTGCTCCTTCCTACAAGTAGGCAAGTGACCATACTTCCCAGTGTTCCTGTGGCCAAATACCTGCTTAGGCAGAAATGTTCTTCTTGCTCCTATGTAACAGGGAGACTTTCTCATTTTTTTGAGAACATATTCATGGAAAACATAAACCAACTGTCGTCAAAGTTGTATGAAATCAGGAAATGGGGAGGCCGGGAGAAGGCTGCCATGTGGCCGGATGTTATGTATTTCTAATTAGTGCTATACATCTTTCAACAGCAAGTGTCCTTCTGCTGGAAACACAACACACTGCCCTTGTTATTGTAACTGTCAGAGAAGTGCTTAAACAGATAATCTCCAGGAAAAGTGATAAACACGTCCCCTCTCCCACCAGTGTGTGTGTTCAATGGTGCTGCCAAAGCAAAGCTGTGCCTGATGGCTCCAGGATGGCAAAGCATCCTCCTACAGGAAATGGGAGTGAAGCAGGAGAGGTGGGGAGGGAACAGGAGGGAAGCAGAATAGAGGCAGGCCCACCTGCTTGGACCTGTAGGCCCAGCCAAGAGACAGTGACTCAGAATCACTGGTTTTGATCAACTCCTGGGATAAGGCACCAAGTCTTTGTAAGGGAGAGATCTGGAGAAAACCCTAGTAGTTGGATGGGGTTTGGCTGGTCATAGAAATAAACCTGCCAAAAGTGAAACCAGCAGAATTCTCTTAGTACACATAGTCAGTTCCTGGCAAGAGGAAGGGAACAGTAATGAAAGACTGGCTCAGGGTGAGTGATATGTAAGTCTGCTACCCTGAAAGTAATGGGAAGGATTCAGAGGACACTGGACTCACCACCCATTCTAACACAGACAGCAACTATCTCATTGGCTGCATTACCAATAAATAAAGAAAAAGGCAGCAGACCATTTCTTCACTGGGTTCCCCCCACCCCCCATCTACTCCCAGAAAAAATGAATGGCATGAATGGCTAGCCACCTCCAAACTAGCACCACCTGGAGGCAGTTTGTTGGCTCTTTTGTGTCCTTCAGACATCAGGCTGCTTCTCTCATGAGTCAGTCACCAGTTGGATGCAGGGCTGGCAGAGTTCCTGAGCAGCCCACCCAAACCTCTCTGTCTACAGGAAGTGGGCAGAGACAGTGCCTCTCTGCTGTTGCTTGAGCCACAGAGTTCCCTGTGACAGTGGCTGGCTAAAGAGGAGGTAGAAGGAGGCAGTAAGATCTCAGATCAAAAGCAGGGATGTTCTTGCCCTTGGGCATTTTATTCCCTGAAGTATGGAATGAATGAGTCAGAAGAATGGAACACTGATAGACTCTAGCAACATACTATGCATAATGGTGGAGGAGTTTGATTAACAGAATCTAAGGCAAGCTGTGACACATCCCGTAAACAGGGTACAGTTAAGAGGTCAGACAGAAGGACGTGGGAAGTTTGCTCCTGATGAGCCTTCATCGAAACACCTGATCCTTTCCGTTGGGTCTTCCAAGACTGTAAAACTGTCGCAGGCAGTGTTGTCTTCTTCATCTTCTTCTTTTTTGTAAAAGTTCTTTTCAAAGTCTTACATAAAGAGGAAAGAGCATTTAAACTTCCGACCAAAATGACCTCTCCCATTATTTGAAAAAAAAAAAAAAAAAAACTTATCTAGGTGTGCAATTGGAGGAAACAGAAATTTAAATAGGATTCTGCCCACAGGAAAGTGATACTCTAGTGAGAAAGACAACTCATAGGGGAGCGGGGAAATAGATGCTCATGTCTCTAAAAAGAAATGAAAATATTTTCATTTACTATCTATCAAAGATTTCATCGAAGAGACCATTTCTAGGTTGGGCTGTAAGATGTGAACACTGAAATGGCTGACACAGGAGGGACTGTGTACATTACACTGGGGATGCAGGTTAGAGTGCAGAAAACATTCAAGGAAGTCTGCCTACAGCATAACAAGAGCCAAAAACTACAGAGCCTGAAGTGCTGAAAGAGACTTGACCTCAACAGACAGAAGAGAGCACTCACTTAAGAGTCATGAGTGAAGCTATGTTGGACATTTTGTGAGGCCTGATCTAGTTAAGGGCTGACGGTATAGCAGCTCAGCAGAGGACTGCTTGCCAGGCATAAGTGAGGCCCTGGGTCCGATCCCTATACAGCCATACTCACACCACGAACCTAGTAACAACACAAGACGTTAGGGCAGCCAGAAAAGGGGGTTAGGGGACAGTTAGAAAAAGCTAACAGAGCACAAACGCGTTTGAATTAAGAGAAAGTACATAACTATGTGGGTAGAGCATAGTAGAACATGATTATAATGCCAGCATTTGGGAGGTAGAAGCAATGGGATCAGTAATTTCAGGTTAATTTCAGCTACATGAGCCAACCCAGGCTTGAAGGTTCCAAGAGACACTGTCTCTAAAAACACCAATAAAGACATTTTGTATAAAGAACATTTCATAACCCTTATAACACCAAATGAGTGACACATGCAAGTGTGAAAAGTCCTCTAGAAGGAGGGTGGGAGAAAGTGAAAACACAATGATGTGGGGAGGGCAAGGAAGAGGTGACTGCTGGGACAGGGGACTGTCTTCTAGTTCCAGAAGGTCTGGACGACTCAAGAATGATAACCCCCATCAAAGGAGATTCAGGAAAGGGACAGAGACCCAGGATTGCAGAACACCTGGAGACAGGGAAGTAGTGTGTCTCAAGATGTCACCAACCACCACCTCCTCCGCCAAACACACATACTTGGCTTTGGGCCAAATCCTGTCTTCCCAGAACAAAGACACTTCAGGGGGTCAGGAATCCTTGGGGAAGCGTTGCTGCAGTAGGCCTGGGGAAGTCTGAACTGGCTATCCCTGTGGAAGCTATTAGATATTCAGCACTTCATTTGTTCCCAATTCTTGGAGGAGTGCAGCTCTAGGCTGTGGGGTGAGAGGTTCCTCTCTGACGTAATCAGGAAGCAGCTGCAAAATTAAGGAATCCCTCATGACATCATAAAAAGGGTCGATGGTTTACTGGGGAAAGTATAAAAATTAATTACACATCCCACATGACTCCTCTCTCCTAAATCTCTGTATAGCCCCTTTACCCTCACACATTCTCTATCAACAACACCCAGAAGCTGTTCAACGCACATAATACGAAGGGCGGAAAAACCTGGAAGAGAATGTTCTCTGATGCACTGTTTGGAACATTAACAGGCAATACCTTACCCTAGTATTTTATGTATGTGGCATGTTCATCAATGAGATTATAAGCTCCTTGAGGACAAAGCAACATTAAATTATTACACCCTTGACAATCAGAACCATGAGGAAGCTCAAGAATTATGCTGCTCATCTCAAGTAGGTACATGCCTGTCTCACCTGTGGGCTAAACTATGCGCAGTACGATTCTACCACCGCTACATGTGGTGTCTGTAACATAAGGTTTGTGTCATAACGACTAAGACGTAGTGAGATCTAAGTTAGGTGCACAACATTTAAATGTATTACCTGAAAACATTACTGAGCATTTGTATGAGAGGTTCTATCACTCCTGTTTTGACATCTAAAGAAATGGGTTCCAATGACATGTCCACAGACACAAAGCTAGTGACACCAGAGCTGGGACTTCAAACCGAGTTTGTCTTGTTGCACACACTGCTTCTCTATCTGTGTTTCTTTTCTCCTTTTTTCCTTTGGTTTTTCAAGTCAGGGTTTCTCTGGGTAGTTCTGGCTGTCCTTAAATTTAGAGATCTGCCTGCCTCTGTCTCCTGAATGCTGAGATTAAAGTCAGTGTCGCCACCATCTAGCTCCATATCTGGTTGTTAAAGGCCTATGATTCAATCTCCCCACTTCAACTGTGTTTCTCTCCTTACCTTGTGTACAAAAACCTCAGACCACTCCAACTGCAGTTCTACTTAAAAGCCCTAAGATGTGGAAATTTAAAGACAATGTCATTTATAATAAAATAAAATGTAACTCCAATAAAATGTGTACAGTCTTTATGCCAAAAGTCACAAAGTGCTGATGAGAAGTAGTCAGAGATGATCTCTATAACAGGAGAGATTTATGTCACGTTCATGGATTGAAGGCATGATGCAGTGTTGTCAATTCTTCTGTAACCTGTATCTTTAATGCAACTGCGGTTAAAACAAAACAAAACAAAACACAAACCTCACGCTTTTAATCCCAGCACTCAAGAGGCAGAGGCAAGCAGATCTGTGTGAGTTCAAAGCCAGTCTAGCCTAGCAAGTTCCAAACCAGACAGGGATATATATTGAGATCCTGTCACCCTCTCCCATCCCCTCAAAAAACAAACAAGCAAACAAACAAACAACAAACCTCGTGAAACATTTCTGTAAACAAAGATAAATATAGAAATGCATTATAATCATTGTATGGAAAGAAAAAAGGCCCAAAATGGCAAAAAAAAAAAAAAAAGTTTCATAAAAGAGCAAATCAAGAGGGAAGAGGAGTGATGACTGGTGTTAGCTCAAAGGAAAGAGAGTTTTTCTCTCCATTCCTGCTCTTCCTCCTCCATCTTTTTAAAAATATATTTCTTTTTTTCTTCTAGAATTTATATTTTTAGATTTGTTTAGTTAATGAATATAGGTTTTTTTTGCATGCATATATGTCTGTACATTGCATCCCTGCCTAGTGCCTGTGGAGGCTAGAAGAATCTGGTATTCTGGAAGAGCAGTAAGTGCTCTCAAGCATGGAGCCACTCTCCAGCTTGTCTTTGTCTCCTCTTCTTCCTCCTCCTCCTTCTCTTGTTCGGTCTCTTTTCTTTCTTTCTTTTTTAATAGAGTCTCACTATATAGCCCTGACTGACCAGAAACTTAAACAGGTCCTACTGCCTCTCTGCCTTCTAAGTGCTGAGATTAAAGGTGTGGGTCATAATGACTGGTAGAAATTCTTTCAAGAAATGGTGTTGAAACAATTAAATATTCATATAGTGCCTGTCCAAAGAGGCTTAATATAATTTTATATGTTACACAAAAATACCTTCAAGAGTTCTGTGGACTAAGTGAAAAATCCTAAAACCTTCCCTCTGACACTTGAGTTCTGGAATTAAAAGGCAGATTTCTAAGATTTTAATGTTAAAGCCCCAATCTAGAAGAGGAACAGCTGATAGACTTGGCATAGAAAAATAAAAACCTTGCCAGACATGGTGGCATATGCCTTTAATCCCAGCACTTGGGAGATGGAAGCATGTGGATCTCTGAGTTCCAGGACAGCCTGGGCTACACAGAGAAACCTTGTCTCGAAAAACAATAACTAACTAACTAACTAACTAACTAACTAACTAACCAGGTTAAGAGGACTTGCTGCTTTTGCAGGGGACCCATGTTTGGTTTACAGCCTCAACGTGGCGGTTCACAACAGTCTGTAACTCAGTTTCAGGGGATGTGACAACCTCTTCTGGCTTCTTTAGGCACCAGGAACATACATACTACATAGACAAATACACAAACATGCAGGCGAAACATTCATATACATAAAAATAAAGAGAAGGAGGAGGAGGAGGAGGAGGAGGAGGAGGAGGAGGACGACGACGACGACGACGACGACGACGACGACGACAACGACTACCACTATACTGCTGGAGGGCTAGCTCAGTGATTAAGAGCACTTTCTGAATTTCCAGAAGACCCTGGCTCAGTTTCCAGCACCCACATACAACTGTCGGTGACTCCAACTCCAGGGGATCTGATGTCCTCTTCTCCACAAGATTCTGCATGTATGTAGGGGCACATGTATGTAGGGGCACATAAGCTTACATAACCGCACACATACAGATAAAAATAAAAGATACATAAATAATTTAAGAAATGAAAACCTTTTGCTCTACAAAAAACCCTATGAAGAAAATGAAATGGCAAGTTATAGAGAAAGGTTAGGAATTCACAAGCTTCATTATCCATCCAACACCCACCGCTAGACTAGAGAGTACCTGGACTATCTAAAGTACCTACAAGACATAGCGAGAAAACAAACAGCACATTGACAAAATGAACAAATTACATGAGTAGGCATGTCACACTGCCTACTAAATGGAAAATAAGCATGTGAAAACATATTCAATAATGGACATTAGGGAAATGAAAATGAAAACAATGAGATATTACATCTATCCAAATGGCTGAAATAATAAAGAGAATAATATCACCAAACTGTTAATGCTGAGACTATGTTATGGATAAGAATGTAAAAGAAATCATGCTGCTATTCTAAAAACTGGTTGGGCAGTTTCTTCTAAAATAGTGCTTATGATTTAACACCTAGCGATTCAACTCCTGGGCTTTCACTAGAGAGATGAAAACTTGTACACAAACGTTTATAACACTTTTTATTCACAACAGCCTAACTGGACATAACCCAAATGTTCCTGTACAGGTGAAGAGTTCAAGAAACTGTGTAACATTCATGCCACAAAATACACTTAGCAATAAAAAGAAATAAGCAACTGACATATGCAGTATGATGGGCAGACCTTCAGGAAATCAAGCTGAAAGATAGATCCAAACTGAAAAGGTTCCACACTAGAACTGAGTGTGAGGTGGCACATGCCAGTAATCCCAGCACCGGGCAGTGAAGGCAGGAAGAAAAAAAGTTCCATGCTATCCTCAGACACGCAGAAAAACCAAGGCCAGCTACATAAGGCCTTACCTTAAAAAATATTAAGATGGCTATACATTACGCAATTCAACTTATATACTATTAAAATAATGTAGTTATTGGCATGAAAAACAGATTCATGGCTGTAAAGAGTTAATATTTAGGGGCAGAAGAAAGAAGGAAATTCTAAACAGAACAATGACGGAGCCTGAGAATTATACAACAGTTTGCACATCAATTTTGGAGTAGTTCGTGAAACAATTGTGATAAGAAACCACACAAAATGATACACACATCTACTCATGTGCCTGCACCGACATAAACACACACAACTGAAAACTTATATGCAAGCAAGGTAAAGTTGCAGACTGTGCTATCATCTGATAGACACTCAAGTTACTCAGGACACACTGGGACAAGTGGTGATCGGTACACAGGTTCTCTTTGTAGGTTTTCTTTTTGTTGTTCTTGTTCTGTTTATTTTATTGTTGTGGGACAAAGGGTCTCACTATGCAGCTTGGCTGGCCTTAAACTCACCAAAATTCACCTGCCTCTGTCTCCTAAAAACTGGTATTAAAGGCATGCATAATCATACTTAGCTTTTGTATGTTTTCTCTTGTTTTTTAAATTTTATTTTATGTATATGGGTATGCTGGCTGAATGTAAACTACCAACATGCATAACCCATAGAGGCCAGAAGAGGGAGGAAGAGCCCCTGGGACTGGGAGTGACTGTGAGTCACCACATGGATGCTGGGAATTAAATCATGGTCCTATTGTAAGAACAGCTAATGATCTTAACCGTTGAGCCATCTCTCCATCCCTTGATTTGTGTTTTAGATGTATGGTCTTGCTGTGTAGCCCTGAATAACTTCCAGTTCACAGGTGCTGCTTGTCTCTCTATCTCTCAGTGCTGGGATTAAAGGTGTATAACAGACTACTTCAACTATGCCCAGTTTTTTTGTACATTTTAAAATAACTTCCTATGAATCTATAATTATTTCCAACTAAAAAGCTTAACATATGAAAACAACAATAAAAGGCAAACAAAGATTTGCTATAGGATGTCAGAGACTTTTAGATATATAAAACGGCAATTTATAGATTTGGAGGACACCTTCTCAAAGAGCAGTGGTTGGTAACCCTGCCCTGATGCTGCCTGGTTCTTATTTTTGTGGTGTGGTCTGAGATGATGGACATGTACAGGCATCATAGCCTTACATGGCCCAAGCAAGACAATGTCAGGTGCCACAGAAAAGAATAAGGTGAAGGAAAGGTTCACTGAAGACAGGCCCTGCACCTGATGGGCAGGGACCAAAACAAGACAGCTCCTTCAGCAAGACTATGGCTCATTAGGTCAGTGCCATGAACGTCAAGCAGCACGAGGGGAAGGTAGTGAGAAAGGGAAAGAAAGATGACAAGAACAGCCGATTGGAAATGCTAAGTGAACTGTTCAAACATGCCTTGACTCTCAGAACACAAGCAAAAGGGCTAATCGCAAGCCAATGGTATGTGTATTTTTCAAGAAAAGGAAGTCAAAGAAAAAAGTTGATTAAAACTGGAGTCTTAGCACTGCTTTCTTCATAAACAAAAACAGCTTGTACATTTTTATTGCATCTTTGTATCATTAATCAGACACAATACTAAGATGCATTTTTTAAAAATTGGTAACTCAGCTGCAATCCTTTAAGAATAGCACTTGGCACTATATCTGTAACATTAAACTTAAAGACAAACAAAAAACTAAATGGGTTTTCATCAAAAGATAAAATGTTTGTTTTCAAAGGACAAAAATGAAAAGACAAAGAAAAATGTTCTCACTAGAAACTGGGCTTTAATCCCAGCACTCAGGAGGCAGAGGCAGGAAGACTTCTGTGACTTTCAGCCCAGCCTGGTCTACACAGTGAGTTCCAGGCCAGCCATAGCTACAATACACTGTCTGTCTGTCTGTCTGTCTGCCTGGAACCTCGGTCAGTGTCAGATGTCTTTTCTCTATTGCTCTACACCTAATTCTCTAAGACAGGGTCACTAACTGAATCTGGAGCTTGCAGTTTTGCCAATACTTGCTAGGCAGTGAGCCCCCTGGGAGGGATAGGCCTGTCTCTGTTCTCCAGCACTACAGTTATAGATACTTGCTACTATATTGGACTTTTACAAGGGTTCCAAGAGCTGAAACTTGGATCCTTACCCATACCTATCAAGCAGTTTGCCTACTGAGTTATCTCTCCTAAAAATTTTTTTTAAAAAAAAAAGATGTATTTATTTTATGTATATGAATACACTGTAGTTGTCTTCAGACACACCAGAAGAGGGCATCGGATCCCATTACAGATGGTTGTGGCCACAATGTTCCTGGGAACTGAACTCAGGACCTCTGGAAGAGCAGTCAGTGTTCTTACTCACTGAGCCATCTCTCCAGACCCTAAAATTCTTTTAGTTTAAATAATAAATGGAAATTTGAGCAAAGAAATATATGGTTGCCAAATAAATAGATAACAAATGTTCATCATTCTTACAAGGAAAATGTGAAGCAAAGCATAAAATACAACAGCACAACCATCAGGATGGCTGTAATATATAAAAGATGGACAAACAAGTGTGGCCAGGATGTCCAACAACTGAAATTCTCAAGAGGATTTTTTGTTTTTCAAAACGGGGTTTCTTTGTGTAGCTCTGGCTGTCCTGAAACTCCCTTTGCAGATCAGGCTAGCCTAGAACTCAGAGATCCACCTGCTTCTGCTTCCCAAGTGCTGAGATTAAAGGTCTATGCCACTACCATTCAGTGAAATTCTCAGTTTTAACAGCAAGCCAATAGCCAACATCAAATTAAATGGAGAGAAACAACACAATTCCACTAAAACAAGGCTGTTTACTCTTTCCATATCTCTTGAATATAGTACATGGAATTCTAGCTAAAGCAATAAGACAACTAAAGGAAATCAAGGGGATACAAATTGGAAAAGAAGTCAAAATATTGCTATTCGCAGATAACATGACAGTTTACATAAGTGATCCCAAAAATTCTACCAGAGAACCCATACAGCTGATAAATACCTTCAGCAAAGTGGCTGGATACAAAATTAACTCAAAGAAATCAGTAGGCCCCCTTTATACAAAACATAAATGGGCTGAGAAAGAAATCAGGGGAAATAATACCCGTCACAATAGCCACAAATAATATGTAAGATATGTTGGTGTGACTCTAACCAAGCAAGTGAAAGACCTGTATGACAAGAACTTCAAGTCTCTGAAGAAAGAAACTGAAGAATATTTCAGAAGATGGAAAGATCTCCCATGCTCATGAATTGGTAAAATTAACATAGTAGAAATAGCCATTTACCAAAAGCAATCTACAGATTCAATATAATTCCCATCAAAATTCCAAGGCAATGCTTCACAGACTGTTATGGTGTGTATATGCTCAGCCCAGGGAGTGGCACTATTAGAAGGTATGGTTCTGTTGGAGTAGGTGTGTCACTGTGGGTGTGGGCTATAAGACCCACAATCTTAGCTGCCTGGAAGCCAGTATTCTACTAGCAGCCTTCAGATGAAGTTGTAGAACTCTCAGCTCCTCCTGTACCATGCCTGCCTACATGATGTCATGCTCCTGCCTTGATGATTATAGACTGAACCTCTGAACCTACAAGCCAGCCCCAATTAAATATTGTCCTTATAAGAGTTGCCTTGGTCATGGTGTCTGTTCACAGCAGTAAAACCCTAACTAAGACACAGACCTTGGAAGAACAATTCTCAACGTCATATAGAAAAACAAAAAACCCATGATAGCTAAAAGAATCCTGTAATCAAAGAATCTCTGGAGATATCACCATTTCTGACTTTAAGCTGTACTATAGAGCAATAAAAACTGCGTATGACTGGTATAGAAACAGACAGGTTGATCAATGGAATCAAATCAAAGACCCAGAAAGAATCCCACACACCTACAGACACTTGATTTTTTGACAAAGAAATCAAAACCATACAGTGGGGGGTAGGGGGAGAGACTTCAACAAATGGTGCTGATTTAACTGGATATCTGCATGTAGAAGAATGCAAATAGATCCTGCACAAAACTCAAGTCCAAGTGGATGAAAGACCTCAACATAAAACCAGATATACTAAATCTAATATAAGAAAAAGTGGGGAATAACCTTTAATGTATTGGTTCAGGAGACAACTTCCTGAACTGAACACTAAAAGCTCAGGCACTAAGATCAACAATTAATAAATGAGAAGTTGAGGCTGGTGAGATGGCTCAGTGGTTAAGAGCACTGACAGCTCTTCCAGAGGTCCTGAGTTCAATTCCCAGCAAGCACAGGGTGGCTCACAACTATCTGTATTGGGATCCGATGCCCTGTTCTGGTGTGTCCGAAGAGAGCAACAGTGCAATCACATACATAAAATAAATACAAATAAATAAATAAATAAATAAATAAATAAATAGGAAACCAAAAAATGCTTCTATATGGCAAAGGACACCATCACTAGGACAAAATGGCAGCCTACAGAATGTGAAAAACATCTTGACCAACCCTATATCCAACAGAGGGCCAATATGCAAAATGTATAAAGAACTCAAGAAGTTAGACACCAACAAACCAAATAACCCAATTTAAAAATGGGGTACAGAGGGCTGAAAAGATAGCTCAGTGGTTAAGAGCACTGACTGCTCTTCCAGAGGTCCTCAGTTCAATTCCCAGCAACCACATGGTGGCTCACAACCATCTGTGCCCTCTTCTGGTGTGTCTGAAGACAGCAAAAGTGTACTCATATAAATAAAAATTTAAAAGGCGGGGGTTGGAGGGTAGTTTACAGAGTTAAACAGAATTCTCAACAGAGGAATCTCTAATGGCTGAGAAACAAAGAAATGTTCAACATCCTTAGTCATCAGGGAAATGCAAATCAAAACGACTGAGATTCCACCTTACAACCATCAGAATGGCTAAGATCAGAACCTCAAGTGACAACACATACTGCAAGAATGTGGAGCACTCCTCCATTGCTGATGGGAGCACAAACTTGTACAACCACTCTGAAATCAATTTGTGTTTCTCAGAAAATTGGGAATAGTTTTGCCTCAAAACCCAGCTATACCATTCCTGGGCATATACCCAAAAGAAGCTCCATCATACCACAAGGACACGTGCTCTACTATGCTCATAGAAGCTTTATTCGTAATAGCCAGAATTTGGAAACAACCTAGATTTCCCTCATCCGAAGAATGGATAAAGACAATGTGGTACATTTACACAATGAATATATTATTCAGCTATTAAATACAAGGATATCATGAAATTTTCACGCAAATAGATGAAACTGGAAAATACCATCCTGAGTGTGGTAACCCAGACCCAAAAGGACAAGCATGGTATGTACTCACTTGTAAGTGGATATTAGCCATAAAGTACAGGATACCCATGCTACAATCCACAGACCCAAAGAATCTAAATAACAAGGAGGGTCCAAGGGAGGATGCTTGAATCTCACACAGAGGGGGAAATAAAATAGTCATCAGAGGTGGTTGAAGGGAGGGAACTGTGTGGGAGAGAGGAGGAGGGGAAATCATGTGTAGGGAGAGCCAGAGGCAGAGGGGGGGAGAGAGAGGGGGAAGGAGAGTGGGCCGGGAGTGGGAAGGGGCATCTCTAGGACATTTGAGAGACCTAGAATGGGGGAGGCTCCAGGGAGTCTATGAGGGAGATTCTAGCTGTGACTCTTAGCAGTGGGGAATATGGAGCCTGAAGTGGCCACCTCCTCCTGTAGCCAGGCAGAACTTCTAGTGGAGGGATAAGGACATCAATCCAACCAGAAAACCTTCAACCCAAAATTTGTCCTGCCTACAAGAAGTGCAAGGACAAAAATGAAGCAGAGACTGAAGGAGTGTCCAACCAGTGACTGGCCCAACTTGAGACCCATCCCATTGGCAAGAATCAATCCCAGACACTATTAACAATACTGTTATGCTTACAGATAGGAGCCTAGCACAACTATCCCCTGAGAGGCTCCACCCAGCAGTTGACCGAAACAGATGTAGAGATCCACAACCAAACATTAGATGGAGCTCAGGGGGTCTTGTGGAAGAATTAAGAGAAGGATTAAGGGACCTGGAAGTGACAGGGACTCTACAAGAAGATCATCAGAGTCAACTAACCTGGACCCTTGTGGGCTCCCAGAAACTGACTCACCAACCAGAGAGTATACATAAGCTGGACCTAGGCCACCCACACATATGTAACAGATGTGCAGCTTGGTCTTCATGCAGGTCCCCCAATAATTGGAGTGGGTTGGGGGATGGGGGTGGAGAGGTGCTGTTCCTGACTCTGTTGCCTGCCTGTGGATACTGTTTCTCTAACTAGGCTCCATTCTCTGGCTTCAGTGGGATAGGATGTATCTAGTCCTGTAATAACTTGATATGCCAGGGTAGGTTAGTACCCAGGGAAGACCTCCCCCTTCTCAGAGGAGAAGGGGACTAGGGAGGGAAGAGGGGCTGTGTGAGTTGGGGATTAGGAGGAGAGTAGGCTGCGATTGGGATGTAAAGTGAATAAATAAAAAATTAGTGGAAAAAAATAAAAAATACAACCAGTTTGGAAAACAATAGTGGTTTCTAAAAGGATAAGCACAACCACGCTATCACATTTTCAGGCACTGACCCAGAGAAACGAAAGCTTATGTCCATACAAAGACTCACACTAGGCTTGTTTCTAACAACGGAAAAGAAAAAAAAGAAAGAAATGTCTACCAGCAAGTGAATGGATAAAAAGAATATGGTATGCCCATACAATGAAGACTAGTTAACAATAAAAAGTAATTAATCATTCCACAGCACAAAGAATGTTCAAATAATCACATAAAGAGTACACAGCATCAAATTCCATTTATATAAAGTTCTAAGGCAGTGTGATGATTTAGGTCCATAATCCCAGCTAATCTGGAGGTTGAGGCAGAACACAAGTTCAAGGACAACATGAGCAACTAAACTGCACATTAAATATGTTCTGCCTAATATATACTAATTATACTTTAATAAAAGTATTTAAAAGATGGGCTGCTGAGATGGCTTAGTTGATAAGGACACTTTGCCACCAATCCTGAGGACCTGAGTTTGATCTCTGAACCTACATGGTAGTAGAGAATTTGGGGCTGGAAAGATGGCTCTGCGGTTAAGAGCACTAGCTGATCTTCCAGAGGTCTTCAGTTCAATTCCCAACAACCACATGGTGGCTTAAAACCATCTGTAATGGAATCTGATGCCCTTTTTTCGTGTGTCTGAAGAAAGCATATAATGTACTCATATACATAAAATAAATAATTCTTTAAAAAATTAAAAATAGAGAATTCACTCCCAAAGTTGCCCTCTGACTTTCATGATGCATCATCATGGTGGACAGACATGCACATACACTGCACATCACACACACACCACATGATGTAAAAATAACTTTAAAAACACAAAAAAGGTGAATTAAGCCATAATGTACATAATGCCTTTAATCCCAGCACAGGCAGGAGGATCTCTAAGTTCAAAGCCAGTTTGGTCTACAAAGGGAGCTCCAGGATAGCCAGGGCTGTCTTGAAAAACCACTAAGTAAACAAACAAATAAGCACATATATACATACATTCACACACACACATACATACATACATTCACACATACACACACACATACATTCATACATACATATAGCATTAGAATTGAAGAATGGAAGGGCAGCAGTGGATCGTGCCTTCCTTTAATATGAGCACTTGGGAGGTAGAAGCAGGCAGAGCCAGGGCCACACAGTAAAGCCCTGTCTCAAAAGAGAGAGAGAGAGAGAGAGAGAGAGAGAGAGAGAGAGAAGGTAGGTATTGTGGTTGGAATAAGAATGCCCCCTCCCCCCACTCCATATGCTCATATATTTAAATGCTTAATCACCAAGGAATGGAACTATTTGAAAGGATTAGGAGCTGTGGCATTTGGAAGAAGTATTTCAGTAGGGGTGGGCTTTGAGGATTCAAGAACATGTGCCAACTCCAGCCCTTTCCCCCACCCCTCTCTGCCTTTGAATCAGGATGTAGCTCAGCTACTATGCCAGCACTCTGCCTGCATGCTGCCATGCTCCCTTACATAAGCATAATGGACTAAGCCTCTGACACTGTAAACAAGCTCCACATACATTCCTATTACAAGGGCTGTCTTGGTAATGGTGTTTATTTATGGCAATAGAGCACTAAGACATAAGGGTAAAATATTTGAAGGTGAGGTTCTACATTTCACAGTCCAAAATCAATACCCAAGCTGGTGTATGTGATGACTTCATCCAATCCCACCACTGTGGCACATCTAGCTTTAAAGTGAAAACGGGGTCAGGAGAATAACAGCTAAACAAAGCAATGATGCCAAGGAAGAAAGCGAGGAAGCAGCAATAGATGAAAGTGACTAGCAACCCAGCAAGGTACCAGTGAGCCTCTTGATCTAAAGAGTCTAGAATGGACACTGCCCCTTTGGTGGGCCTTCCAAATTTGTATTCTGGGGAGCAAATTTGTCAGTTCTATCTATATTTGGGCTTATTCCTCGCTTTGATGCTATTAGGAGATAGGAGAACCTTTAAAAGGTGGAGCCTCATGGGAAGTTGCACTGGGGTCATGCCCACCTTGGTCCCTTCTTTCTTTCCTTTTACACCTAAGCCATGAGGCTTTGCTCTGCCATTTACTTACTACAGGCCCTAAAATGACAACCAAATCACGGACTGAAACCTGTGGAAATGAGAGCTAAAATGAATGTCTCCTATTAAATTGACTTTCTTGGTATCTGGTATAATAGAAAGCTAATACGGTCAACAGTAACTATAGAAATTGATAAACATGGCTGAATTTTTCAGTACTATGGGGTAGGCCCCATATATACTTTAAAAACAAACAAAAAAAGGCGTTTCCACTGAGTTATATAGCCGTAGCCTCTTTATACTTTTAAAAACAATTATTTATTTATTTTTAATTTATGTACTTTGTGTTATGCTTGCATGTTTGTCTATGTGAGGGTGTTGGATCCCCTGGAACTGGAGTTACAGACAATTGTGAAGGCACCATGTGGATGCTGGGAATTGAACCCAAGTCCTCTGCAAGAACAGCCAGTGCTTTTAACCTCTGAACCATCTCTCTAGCCCTCCATTTTTACTTTTTATTTTGAGACAAAGTCTTATTAAGTTGCCCACCTGGTCTTCAACTCACACTGTAGCTAGGACTGGTCTCTAACTCACAGTCTTCCCACTTCTGCTTTGTGAGGAGTTTTCTAGCTTTACAATCCTATGATCTCAGCATTTAGAGAGGAAGAGACAGGAGTATTTGATCATGTTCTCCCCTCCCCCAATTCCTCCATGAACTCTTGTTAATTGGACTGAGTGGGATAAAATGGCCTGCAGGATTTCCAGGTTCTGAAAGGTGTTTTAAGCAGCTTTTGGCCTAAGAAGGCAGTGCCGAATTTATCTCAATGCTCTAAGGCAGAATTCACCCCTGTTAGGCTGATAGGCAAAGAAAAGCTGAAAATGGTGTAGTACATAAAGCTATGTGAGCCAAGATGTGATGCAGCTGTTTGAGCAATCTGGAGAACCCTGTTCTAAAAGGTTTCTTACTTAAACAGTATTCCTAGGAATCTAAATCAACTCCTGGGGTCCTTGAGAAGAATCCCTGCCTTTACTGACCAAACTCCAACCTCAGTTAAATACCTAAACCTGCCTCTAATACAATTTTAACTAAGCCACAGGTTTAAAGGGGAAGCAAGGTAAGCATTTATAACATTAGCAGTATCATGTGCTTTGAATGCCAATAGTGAGTCCTTATCAATGACATTGTAAAGAAAATAAAACCGCTCCTGGTGACACATGCCTGTAATCCTAGCACCCAGGAGGCAGAAACAACAAAATTAGAAGTTCAAGGTCTTCCTTGACTACATAGCAAGCTCAGCTTTAACCACCAGAGATCCAGTCTCAAAAGCAAAGGCTGAGCCACACAGTCAGGGTTACTTTTCTGCTCCCCTTGACTGCACTCAACAGAAGGAGGACTGCTCTCCTGTTCCCCATGCTCAGCCCAGCAATGTAATACTCTTCAGTGGCTTACTGACTTTCCCTTTTTCTTCTGGGTGTGACTGAGAATTCCCACATCTACATCTGCCTCAATTTGGCCTGCCCAACAAGCAAATCAAGGCCAAAGCTCAAAGTGCCATAGACTTCCCAAGAGCCAGTGTGGCTATGTTTCCTATAGAGATCTGAAAACCTGTTGGGTTCTAAAAAGTCACCACCAATTTTCAAATGTGATCAGGATCTCTGAAAGTCACAGTTACCATACAGCTGAATAAAATATTTTTCATAAATTTAACGCCAGCATGTCTGTGTTTGGAAACTTTGAAAATACATGTTGTATGGTTTACTGCACTGGAAAAGGTGCCAAACAGTTTCAAAGGAGGGGAAGTGTATAACTGTTTCCTTTCAAATGCATTTTCCAATGGGATCCATTCAGGGAAAAGGCTGGAACTAACTAAAACATTATTAAAAACTGTTATGGAAAGAGACAGAGAGATGGAAAAAGATACCCCCCCCAAAGTAAAATATATAACCAAGGAGAAGACAAGCAATCGAGGAGAAAGAAAGGGGACCTGGGCAGAAAGACATGTTGGAGAAGGGAATGGGGTGAGATGGAGTTTCGTCTGGCAGTTTCTGTTCGTGGTTTCATATTGTTGAGGATCAATCGATCAGGACTGTAGCGCTGCTGGCCCAGTGGCATAAGACAAACCACAGAGTTGGCTTCAAGCTCAGCACTTGCGAACTGCTGACCTTCAGTTTTCAAACCAAAAATATTCTTTGGAAAGCAGTAATACCAAGTTCAGTCTAAGCAGCCAGCAAAAGCAAGGATTCCTAACCTGAAGTAACACCCTATCCAGTTACATCAGGCACTCACACTTTGCTAGCATCAACTAGGAAGGAAGTTTGCAAACCCGAAACTACATCCTAACTAAACTCATTCCAGGTTCTGACTCAAACAAGTGGCAACGATAACCAGAAATGCTAGAACAAGTGACATGCTGTTTGGAAATTACTTTAACCAGAACCCACTCAAATGGGAAAGCCAGTCCTCACCCACACTGCTATTGATCAAGCAATTCTTGCTGAGGTCACATACGTATGACTCCAGTGGAATCTGCATACGATGTTTAGAACAGAGTCTGGTGTTGCCCCACTAAGCCATCTCTCTCTCTCTCTCTCTCTCTCTCTCTCTTTCTCCCCCCCTCTCTCTCTTTCTCACATACACACACACACACACACACACACACACACACAGAGTTTCTAAGGGGGATTCTTTTTTGTTTGTTCCCTCCAACACCCCTAAATTCCTCTAGCTAAACCGAGATAGCTCTGAAAATGGAAGAATGTAATCTTTTAGAAACAGGACTGCTCTCTGGGCAAACTAGATTTTTTCCCTATGCTAAGCCACTGTGCTTTTGATATGAAGTCTTAGCTCGTAAGAATCTATTTTGAAAGGAAGAACAGAACTGCTCCTTATCAGTGCCAAAGTACTTTCTGTTTGAGCCCCTCCAATGGAGAGCTAAACAAATCAATTAAGTTAACTACAAAAACGAACAAGATTGAGCTGACAATTGGGATTCTAGAACTCAAAATTCCAGGCAACAACTCCAGGAGAAAACTCCAGGAGAAAGGGGAAATGTGCCACAGATGGGGCTGTTGGGGCTAATCTGCAGCCTCCCAGTGCTAGGCCACTTAGGACTCAGCCAGCTTCAAACAGTGTAGGGCGGGCAGACCTTGGTGCAAGCTCGCTGAGTTCCAGGACATCATTCTTGAGGGTGTAATAACCATGGGCTGTAGCACACATGTTGAGGGATGAGGGAAAAAAATAAACAGAGAGACAAAAGAATGAGGATGCACTGCCAATTTCAATTGTACAGCTTTTATTTTTAAATGCTTATCAAGCTGAGAGAGAGCAGAGTTCTTGGAAAACAAGGTTTCCTTTTTTCCAATGCCAGCGTCAAACACCCTCAAGGACGGACGGGCACTGCACAGACTGTAACACCAAGGAACGTGGCTTTGCATCCTCTCAGCAGCACAGTTCTACAGGTCCCACGCTGCTCTGATTTCAGCTTAGCTGAGAACTCTAAATAATAGGCCCATTGCCTCTGTTAAAAACTGTTCTTTTTACGTTTTTTAAAATCTGGAAACGGACTACATTAGAATCACAGCCCGTCACACACCAGCTCCCTTCACTAATGAACACATGTGTAAAATGCCCAATTATTGCTTTTACTCAACTACAGCGCTTAGGGATCAAATACCGGAAGTAGAAGGCTCACCCAGTTGTTAGCTACAGGGTAAGGAGGAGGAGCCAAAGAAGACCTACAGTTAGCAGCAGGAAAAAAGAACATTAGGTCCCAATACAAGACTCAAGAACCCATACCCAAAAGAAACAAAAGGGCACTAACCCTGTTTTTGTTCTGACCAGCTCCACAAGAATTCATGCCATAGTGGCACTTTGGGAGGCCTGGCATGACTTATCCAGGCCTAAGCTGTTCATGCCCAAGCTCAGCACAAAAAGAAAAGTGTAGTCCAAGATAGATGGATCCTGCCTGATCACTCAGCAGAGGGCCTGGAGAGTCTGACCAGTAAGGAAACAAATAACATATTATTCCCCATGCCCCAAATCCTACCAGGTCCCCAAAGAGGCAAAACAAAGGACATCAGAAGCAGGCAATTATACAAGATCTATGTTGTGACGGCAAGCAGACTACAGCCAGTGCTGGACTGTGCCCCATACAGCATCCCAGAACGCTGATCACAATGCTGGAAATATTACTCACAGGATGAGCCAGTCCAACCCTTCTCAGGGCTGGTGCTGAGAAGTCTGATTAGAAACTGGCAGTCAACTCTAACATGCTCATTTATAATAAAAGGTATTTGTTAAACACACTTGCCCAAACATTTAACAAATCATGACTGTCATTCTTATTTTGTGTGTTTCTTTAAAAACAAACAAACAAAAAACAAAGCACAAGGGACTGAACCTAGGGCCTCATGCATACTAGGCAAGTGATCCACCACTGAGCCATTTCTTCAGCCTGTGACTGTCATTCTTAATCATCCACATAGACCCCTCGTTGGCAGATCTTGCTCATCTCTTAGACACAAGGGTTTTTTTTTTTTTATTTTCTTCTGCAGGGCACATGAGAAAGCAACTCTGTCATAAAGAAACCCAGGAAGAAAACCTGCAAAGGCGGGTGAGTTAAGCCGGTGGTGGGCATTCCTTCTGGGGATGACCAGCCGGGAACAGTAATTCACAGAGGCAGAGGGGTCTGCAGTCACTCTGCATGCCACATGTGTAACCCTTAAGAAGTGAGGAATGCTCTCAACAGGAAAAACACAGCAGCAAATGCTATGATACCAAAGCCACAACTCCATGGGTCCCTGGAGCCTCTCAAACTAAGCTGCCAGCTAGGGAGCTAACACTAGCTTTGGATGAGACACAGCTCTGGTAGAGTAATTAATTTTTTTCTTAACTAGGATTACATTAATTTTCAAGGACTAATGGAGTCCAGCTGTAATGAGAAGAGCGGCTGCTGATGCACAAAGGCACTTGTGCTTACAACATTATAAACACACACATACACAGAGAGAACGAGACAGCGAAAGAGACCTATAAAAAGGATCCACTATAACAGGATATTTTTAGTTTCTACAATGCTGCACTAAAAATACAGCCCTGGCTGATACATCATGGCAGAACTATTCTCTCCTTGTCCCTTCAGGAACAGTTTAAAACATTTATTTTTGTTTCCTTTTGCAATGGTCAGAGTAGAGAGAGAAAATAGCAACTCATTGATAAGAGGAAACGAGAGAGACATGAAAAATTGAAAACTACCTAAAAACTCATGGAGAGGTTTATTTTATTAGTTCTTAATAAATATCTTGCAGATTTCCTCAGGAAATACACCAGATCACATGTAAAATAGTTTGATACTGATGTCAACTGCATCAACATATGAAGTCTATTAGGGTGAAGCCGCAGCAGGGTGATCAGCAAGCTGAAAAACTCCACAGTACTTGGGGGGAGGGGGGGATCTCACGGCCTTCCAAATTCTTCGAGAGGTAAAAAAGTCAGCCAAGACACAGAGAGAAAGAGAGAGAAAAAAAAGAAAGAAAGAAAGAAAAAAAAATCCCACATCCTGCTTTCAGCTGCCAGCAATGTGAAGTGCCCAGAGATTAATTCTACGTCTGGCCTGGAAATGTGACTTTAAAGCATGAGGGAGGGGAGGCTGGGGGAAGGGGGCGAGGAGGAAAGAGGAGGGCAGGCTAACTGAGGCTGGCAGCAGGCCACCAACCCCCTCCCAAGCCATGTTTCAATGTAGACAGAAGTAAACCCCAACAGACAGCAGCGCCTCAGCCTGCCAAGGCCTTACACCAGCTGCAGCGCATCTCGCTTTCTCCACTCAGCCCCAAGTGCAGATGTTCTCTGCACATCACTTCCGCTAGGCTTTCTCTTAAAGGACTAGCACACAGATGTAGGGGTATTTCCCTCCCTTAGTAACACACTTCTGCCTTTAAGGGCTAAGAGGAAGGTTAAAATGCTGAGAACAGATATCACTCAGGCAAGAAGATCTGCTCCAATCCCCCCACAGATCAGACTGGGTTAAAGAGCACTGGTAATCATGAGACTGGATCTCAGATCCCAACACTACATAACAAACCAAGTGACCCACAAACTCCTGTAACCCCACCTCTGAGGATCCAGTATCTTCTGGTTTCCACACATGCATACATAGTCACAGACATAAAAATAAATAAATAAATTGTGGAGAGTAGAAGAAACCCTAAGTTCATGTATTGTTGACATGAACTGGCTATTTCAAAGACCTCAGACTAATCAGAATATTGAAAATTCCCCCACTCCCAGGGGCAGGAGCTGAAGGTGAGGGTCAGAGGGAAATGGCAAAGCCTTCCTCAGGGGTCTAAATATGGATACTGATATCAGCTGCAGAAAATGTCCACCATAGCTCCCTTTCTGTGATGTTTACAGCTTAGTAACTGTTCCCCTACTCACACAGATTGTTCCTTCCAAGATTGGCTAAGCATGTCTCCTTGACCCATTTGTGCACCATAAACCCTGCTTCCTTGCTTATCTGTGTGTGACGGCCTTGCCTCCTTGTTCAGCTGTATGTAATAACCCAATCTTCCCATTCAAATCTACATAAGCACAATAGCTTCTGGGTGCTGTAATTTCTCCATCAGAAATATCAAGGACCACCTGACCCCAGCTTTCCTGTACATGGGTATATATGTCTATCTTTTCTTCATTCCCTCACCACTCCAGTTCATCTGTCTCTGTAATCTTGCTGGAGATAGTAGTAAATAATTTTAAAAACACAAATACAAACAAGGAATTACCAGTTTGAGGCCAGCAAAGATGGCTCAGAAGGTAAAGGTTCTTGTCATGCAAGCCTGGCCACCAGTTTAATTCCTAGAACCCACATGAAAGTGGAAGGACAGAATCCACTCCAAAGTTGTCCTCTGACTTCTACATCAATATGCCACACACTCCCCCCACAATAATAAATTTAAAAACTACCAATGAATACAGCAAGTACTTGTTATACTTACTATCTGCTCAAATAAATTGATGTAAGATCTATTAGGCTATATATAAGACTATATAGAGCGCCTTTAATGGTTAATAAAATTTGGGGGAAAAATGTCATTCTTCCTAACAGTCAACAAAATGTAATTTACAATAAGACAGGTTTGAAGACAGCTCGGTAGTTTCTTACAAAATGTAGCATCAGCTGGGCATGGTAATTACATGTCTATAATCCCAGCACTCCAGACTGCTGAAGCAGGAGGATCAAGTTTTCAAGGCCAGCCTGAGCTACAATGAGACACTGTCTCAACAAAACTAGAGTGGGGAAATAGATGACTCAGTAGGTAATACCTCGAACTCTGCAAGCATGAGGATCCGAGTTCAAATCTCCAGCAACCACATAGATCACTGAACGAAACTGTCATGCCTATAACCAATGCATTCAGGGGCAGGACAATCTGAGCTCTTACAAAAATGGAGAGCTTCTCATTCACTGAAAGATCCCATTTCAGGATAATAAACCAGAGTGTCACAAAGGAACACACCCACTGTCCACGTCTGGCCTCTCAAGTGTGAGTTCCAGCTAGCTACACACACAGACACATGCACACACACACACACCATTTAAAAGACCCCAAAACAAAAAACTAAGGTACTCTAAATATATTACTGACCAGCTATCAGGCTGCCAAATACTCAATCAGATGGTGAAAACCTTAGGTCTGCAATAATAACCTGTACATGGATGTTTTAAACAATCATACTTAGAATTGCCAGTACTTGGAAACAATCAAGATGCATTCCAGTAATGTAAATTAATAAACTGTAGGATAGCCAGACAACAGAATATTCATCATGGGCTGCAGAGAAGGCTCAGTGGTTAAGAGGACTTGTTGTTCTTGTAGGGAACTCAGATGTGGCCCCCAGATCCAACATGGGTGATCCAGGGGATACATGAACCCTCCATAGGCACCTAGGTACAAACACAGTATAAGCAAGCAAAACAATTACATAGGTAAAGATGGTGGTTCACAAATTTAATCCCAGCCATCAAGAGACAGAGACAGGCAGATCTTTATGACTTCAAGACCAGCCTGGTCTACACAGTGAATTCCAGGCCAACCAAACGAGACCCTGTCTCAAACCAAAACAAACATGAGTACATATCAGTAACTGAAAGACGGCAGAATGAAAGGGACACATAGTCTATGATTCCAACTATATGACAATATGGAATGATAGAGATATATGTGGTAGAAGATTAGTGGTTACCTAGGGGTCAACAGAAAGAAATAGATGCTAAGACAGCATATGAGCATTTTTAAGGAAGGCAAAACAAACTCATAGCCATGGTAATAATAGATATATGTCACTGTATATTTTTCAAGGCCATAAATGAAAATAAACACAAAATGTACAAAAGTGAACACGAATATAAACTACATATTTGAGGCGTTATGTCTACTAAAAGTGAATACACATACTCATAGGTGTTTGATAGTGGAGGAGGTTGTATGAAGGGAAAATGGATAATGTGGGAAGTTTCTATATCTTGTATTCAATTTTGCTATAAACTAGAAACTAACATAAGTTCTGACTTAAAGAAAGGATAAGTTTTCCTATATTTTGTTTCAACAAACATATGAAAGCCTAAATTAGAAAAACACCATAAAAATTAAAATGCTCACTGTCCATCTGAAAGTAGTCTTTGAGCCGGGTGGAGGTGGTGCACAACTTTGATCCCACCATATGGGAGGCAGAGGCAGGTGGATCTCTAAGTTTGAGGTCAGCCTGGTCCCAAGAGTTCCAGGACAGCCAGGGCTACATAAAGAAACATTGTTTTAAAAAAGAAAAGAAAAGAGAAATAAAGAAAAGTGGTCCTTTTTGGACATCCTTAAATATTGCTGGTAAAAATGTCAAACTGAGGGCTGAAAATGGTTTAGTGAAGAGCACTGTTCCAAAAGCCACATGGTAGCTCACAGGCATCCTAACCCCAGTGCTAGGGAATCCCATTCCATTATGCACATCCATATGCAGGCAAAGCACTCACACATAAAACAAATTACAATAAAGTAAAATAAAATACGAACTGAGAGCAAATGTAACTTATTTGTTAGAGTGCTTGTCTAGTATGCATGAGGCCATAAGTTCAATCCCCAGGACAGCACAAAGCAAAAGCAAACATCAGGAAAATCAGGAGGCCAAGGTCATCCTCATCTACACAGAAAGGTCCAGGTAGCCAGGGAAACACAAGACCCTGTCACCAAAACAAAACAAAAACGTATATACTGGTGCCGGAGGTGCAGATCAGTTAGCAGAGTGCATGCCCAACAAGCATGAAACTCAGTCCCCAGCACTTCACAAAACTAGGCATAATGGCTATGCCTCACCTCAGTTACCCAGCATTGGGAACCAGTCAATGCTGCAAGAGATCATCATCCTCTCAAAAGATAAAAATGGAAACTGGCCAGGTGTGATGGTGCAATCTGCAATCCCAGCTACCCAGGAAACTCAGGCAAGAGAATCACAAGTTCTAGGTCAAGCTGGGCAAGTTAGAGAAACAAAACTTTTGAAAAGGGGTAGGAGTGTAGTTCAATAGTATACTCACTATAACTTGTAGTGTACTTACACAACTTTTATGTGTTAAATATAACTTAAGTTGTAAGTTAAATTATACGTTAACACATAAGAGGCCCGAGGGTCATTCTCTACTATTTCATCCTCCAAAAGAGTTAAACTAGTATTGCTTCTAAGAAAGTAATCTAGCATCATTTATCAGAAATGTTGATAGACTTCAAATTTTTTAACGCAACAACTAAACATATAAAAAATGTATTGGATGTGGTGGCTCATACCTGGAATTCCATGATGTGAGAGAGGACGGCATGATGATAAACCCGAGTGTAAAGTAAGACCCTGCTTTGAAAAGCCAACAGTCACTATGGGAATTGCTGTGAGGTTCTCAGGAAGCTGGGAATCCATCTACTACAAGATCCAGCTATATCACTCTTGGGCATATACCCAAACGACGCGACACCCTACCATACTGATACTTGTTATCCATGTTCATTGCTACTCTTTTCATAATAGCCAGGCATTGGGATCAGCCTAATGTTTATCAAGTGGCAAATGGATAATAAAAGTGTGGTATATTTAAACAATGGAATATTATTCAGCTGTTAAGAAAGATGAAATTCGAAGATAAATGGATAGAGGTAAAAAAAAAACAAACCAGAAACAAAACCAAAAGCCATCCTGAGTGAGGAAACCCAGATCCAAAAAGCAAATATTGCATGTTTTCTCTTATATGTGGATGTTAGCTTTTAAGCTTTTAATATGTGTACTACAATCAGAATCACCACATAGCAAGGGGCGGGGGAGGGGGCAGGGGGAGGAAGGGGGAAGGGGAACTAGAATAAGAGGATTAATATGGGGAGGGGGAGGGGAAAGCAAGGTAAGGGAGGGATTCTGGAGAGAGAACTAACACTAAAGGCTTTCTAATATATATATATATACACCTATTGCTATAGAAACTTCATTAAGTATATGCATGTATGAAAAGAATTTAGAGAAGTCACCACATACCACATAACGGGGGAATCAATGACCCAATCATTTGATTTGGTAGAATCATCTGATCCTACCAAACAAAACCTCCAGTGCCGAGAATGGGTTACATCTTGTTGAGTTGTTGGCCAAAAGGATTCCTATTGAATATGACAGGCAATTGCTAAGGTTATTGGTTGCTCTCCAAAACCTGTTGGTAAGGCCCTATTACTGAAGACACTTAAGACATCAAACATGGAGAAGTCGAAGAAGCCTTAGTCCAACTATCTAGCTAGCATTCATGGTGCTGGAAGGTATTTTCCGAAATCCCAAAAGAGAAAGGTAATCATCCTATTACAAACCCTATAACCTACAATAGTGACTCGCTGGCAAGATACACGGTGCAATAGTGACATAAATGTTACAGGAGTAAACAACTACTTTTTTAAAAATTGGATTTAAAGCCCATTCCATGACATGAAACCCGTATCTGACACTGCTAATGTGGCCAATAACCTGAGACTGGATAGGTTATGGACCTAGAAGAAAGCCTAATACTATTTATTATTCTGCTAATGGAAAGTAGCCATAAAATGTCTCATAATGATGTACTACTATACCCACAGATCAGTGCTTTGCTCAACCCTTGTCAGAAAAACAGGTGGGGGTTTTTTTGTTTGTTTGTTTTTTGTTTTTGTTTGTTTGTTTTGCAGTACATAGTTTTTAAAACAGAGACCCACAACTGGACAATACGAGGAGAGTGATAAGTGAGAGACTGGAGCCTTCAATTTTAAATGGAATGTCTTTATCAAAGTCCTCCCCTCAAGGCTCAGAAATCTGTATGGAAGAGCAGGCAGAAAGATTTGAGTCAGAGATGGTGGATGACTCTAAGAAAACAGTATCTTCTCAACACAACAGGAGTGGTGCACATATGAAATCACAGAAACTGTGGCAACAAGCACAGACCTGCTCAGGTTCAAGCCAGATAAGAATCTTAGCAGTGAGAGAAGTGGACACGGGATCCCACCTCTAATTAGGAAGCTATTTGTAATTGATATCTGACAGCAAATGGAAAAGCAGTGCTTCTCCAACGGAGTGTCACCAGGTGTACCAACCACACTCTAAAGCAGGCCTATGCCTAGGAGTAGCTGGCCAACACAAAATGAACTCAGATTTTCTTGTGGGCTTTTTGTTTTGTGGGTTTTTGTTATTGTTTTGTCTTATAGATTTTTTTGTTTTGGTTTTTGTATTTGTTTTTGAGAGAGAGAGAGAGAGAGAGAGAGAGAGAGAGAGAGAGAGAGATAGCACAGGAAGGGGCTTGGATAGGAAGGTAAGGAGGGTCTGGGAGGAGTTGGGAAGGGGAAAGACATGACCAAAATATATTACAAAAAATTTTTAAGTGAATAGAGGAGGAATAACACTGCTGAATTTTGAAGATAATGATATAGTTAAATCCCAAAGAAGCATGCAAAATAAAGTTCTGTGGAAAACACAAGCCATTATAAACCAATGAATATTCTAACCAGACATGGTGGGTCACGCCTTTAATCACAACACTAGGAAGGCAGAAACAGGTGCATCTTTTGTGAGGCCAGCCTGGTCTACACAGTGAGTTGCAGGACAGCAAGGGCATGAATAATAAGATCCTGTATCCAAAAATAGACAGATGGTAGATAGATAGATAAATAGATAGATAGAAAGAATAAGAAATGCAAACACAATTTTTATGGGTAAAGTTTTTAATTATAATTCTGTGCATGGAGGCACATGCCTATAATCTCAGCACTTAAGCAGCTAAGAAGAAATCCAAAGCCAGACTAGACTACATAGAGTGACCCTGCCTCCAATAAACAAACAATATCACAAATGAAGAATTTACACCCTGAATACTCATTAGTAAAATATAGCACAACCAAACATCTTATATTCGGTATCTTTTTAGCTGTGTGGAAATCCTTGAATATACTAAAGAAACCAAAAGAACTTCATTGACAGGAAGTTGGCTTAGAAGCATCTTCTTCCACTTTGTTAGCTTTTTTTAGTCCACTAATTAATTTTAAAAATTACTTAGTTTATGTAGACAGGATGGAAATGCTCTAAGGTGACAGTAGAAATATGGTAACTGGATACAGAAGAAGAAATAAAAGTATCAGGCAGGTAAAGATGATAATAAAAGATTAAAATCTTAGGAGACTAGATGAAAAAGGACATATACTTTTCTGAAGAAATTTTACTTCCTAATCTAAAGATACTGGCTCCATGATTAGTGGCAAATACCAATGCACACTTAATGTATATTAATTTAATGTCAGGATGTAAAAACATATAACTGGAAATGATATTTTCAGGAAAACGACCTTAATAAAAACCATGAAAGGACAGTAACAGGATGATAATTAAGTAATAACCCAGTGAGGAGGGAGCTAGAGAGACGGCCCAGTGGGGCCAATTCTCCTCACAGGAGCCAAGTTTGACTCCTATCCTCTATCCATGGCTTGCAACCATATGTACCTCCAATCCCAAGAGATCCAACACCCTCTTCTGGCTTCCATGGGTACCAGGCACACATGTGGTACACAAACATTCATGCAGGCAAAACACCCAATATACACGCTATTAAAATAAAGATTAAAAAATTTTAAGATAATAACCCAGCAAACAAATGTCATGACTTTTATTGCTCAGACCAACTTACTAACAAACAAGTGTTTGATTTGAACATCACTCACATTCACAGAAAACTTACAATGAGCCAGTCATTCTTCTAGATGCTCAATACTTCACTGAAGACAACATGCCAAGAACAAACCAAAAAAAAAAAAAAAAAAAAAAAACACAACTATCTGCAGGGCACTTATGTTCTTGCATAGTAGTAGAGAGAAGTAAATAATTAACATATGCAGAGAAAGTTGCATATTCTTTACCATCTGGCACATATGAGGGCAGAGCAAGAAGATCAGAATGTAGTGTGGAAGCAGAAAACAACCATATTAAATAGTATGGTTGGGTCAGGCTTCACTGAGGCTACATTAACAGAGGACAGATGATGAGGGGTTCACCACTTGGCTGGACATAATATTCCAAGTAGTAAAAATATTACTGAAAAAGCCCAAAGGTTGAAGAGTCTCCAGCTTCTCATAGGACCCGCAAGAAGACCAATATAGCTAGAGCAGAGTAAGTAAGATGGGAGGAAACAGAAGTGAATAGGACTTAAAAAAAAATGTGAAGGGAAGTCCTCACAGGAAGTCCTTGTTAACAGGTTGCTACTGTAAATAAAACAGAAAGCTAGTAGAGAGTTTGAACAGAGGAGTGACAGGATCTGAGATTTTTAAAAGAATCCCTGCTTGACAAAGAAAGGTTTTTGTGTGTATGCGCACAGGTTGTGTGCCTGTGTTTAGAAGAGGGAGAACCATTAAAGTTGACAGGGGTTGGAGGAAGGTGCCTGACACCAAGCCTTAAGGACCTAAGTTTGATCCCTTGAGCCCATATGGTAGGAGAGAACTGACTCCTACAAGTTTTCTGTCCTCTGTATGTACCATAGTAAATTTGAGCATGTGCATGCACACATGCATACATGTACAATCAATCAATCAATAATACTTTTTTAGGGGCTAAAAAGATGGCGGAGCTGTTATGAGCACTGGTTGCTCTTCCAAAAGACCTGGATTTGACTCCTAGAACTCACACAGCAGTTCATAACCATCTATAATTTCAGTTTCAGGGGATTTGAAGCCCTCTTCTGACCTCCACCTGCACCAGGCACACAAAAGGTGCACATATATACATAAAAGCAAAACACCCACAGACATAAAATGATTTTCTTAAATAAGTGAGCAAAAGGAATAATGAGGGATTACTTAGAAGTTTCAAAACTGGGCTTGAAAGATGGCTGAATGATTATGAGTACTAACTACTCTTCCAGAGAACCTGGGTTCTGTTCCCAGCATCCACACGGTGACTCCGCCATCTTCTGTCCCAGGAGGCCTGGTGCCTTATTCTGACCTCTGCCTACACCAGGCACACAAATGGTGCGCATGCACACATGCAGGCAAAAGCACGCATGCATAAAATAAAATATGTAGTAAAATATTTTTTAAAAGATTTCAAGGACTGGAGAGATGGCTCAGTGGTTAAGAGCACTGACTGCTCTTTCAGAGGTCCTCAGTTCAATTCCCAGCAACCACATGGTGGCTCACAACCATCTGTAATGGGGTCCGATGCCCTCTTCTGGTGTGTCTGAAGACAGCTACAGTGTGCTCACATACATAAAAATAAATAAATAATAAAAACTTTCTAGATTTTTCTCCCTCCCACTCTTGAAGATTTAACCACAATGGATAATCTGGTCATGTGTGCATGGAAGGTTTTTCTTCCACTGAAGAGTCTTGAAGAAATGTGGCAATGACCTGAGTGTGTACTCTTAGCAGGCATCTCAACAATAAGTTACTAAACATTTTCCTGCGCTCACTGCCCTGACATTAATTCTGGGCATCACCCTCTCTCAGGGGAGAGGTGAAAAGAGGTTATGCAGAACAGACAGTGATAACAAGGTGATGTCACAGACGTGTCTCACAGAAGTCTCCAGCGAATTCAGCTCATAATCATTCTATGGTGATTTACTCTACCCTACCAACGCCAGCTGGAGAAGAGAGGAAGAAAGCCGACACAGCCTTCAGCCTTGGGCAGGCATTATGAGATCTTTTTCCCTCCGGCCCCCTGCCAGCCCCTCCTCTCTTTTAACCACTGCTCCTTCCCTCAGAAGCCAAAGTGTGAACAGCACGTGTCTAGATTTTAGAAAGCTATCCAGCAGTTGGACTCCCAGCAGCATGTCAACTGCTGCATCTGTTGCTGGCACCTGGGGCAAGGGATCACACAGGCATTTTCTGAACATAAGCTTTAAAATGGGGAGTCTTAGATCTGCAGGGAGGACTTAACCAAGCTAAAAAGCTCCAATTACTCTAAATACATTCCAAAACATATGACTATCTGCCTTTTAAAGAGGAAATTGAGACACACAAGCAACCAAACAGCTCCAAGAGCAGCAGCAGTCAAGAACAAAAGCACAGAGCACCCTGACTAATGGAAAGGATTTTATGGGCCAATAGGGTTCACCAGATATGTAATGTAATGTGGCTGAAACAAGAGAGCCCTCTTTCCAGATCACTAGCTCACACTCTCTTGGAAATAAATGATATCCATCACTTCAGCTGCAGGCTTCTCCCTTGCTTTCCAGTACCTTTTTCTCTCACCCAATTAGCTCTCAGAGCAAGTGTCCTGTACACCAAACACTTCTGGGGAAAACTGACAAGTATGAACCTGATCATTTCATCTGCCATAATACAAGAATATAAATGGTCAGAAACTAGAAAAGGACAGAGGAAACTTAACTGTCCTTGCCTCTCTGCATATGGGTGCTCTAGTCACACTGATGTTACACAAAAAAAGAGCCAGGTATGGATTTGATGCCTGTCGAGGCTGACTTGAGTCCTAGACCAGCCTGTGCTATGATCAGGACTTGTGATAAATAAAACAGTAGTAGTAGTGGTGATGATGATGATGATGATGATGATGATGATGATGATGAAGAAAACAAATGAAGGAAGGAAGGAAAAGAAAAAGGAACCACAGCATTTTCTCTGGTAAACTAAATACGGAGAACAACTCTCTGAGAAACACAACAAACTCAGGAAAATGTACTTTCAAAATCCTAAAGCACTGATGATGGCTGGCATAGTGGAGCACACCTTTAACCCCACCACTCAGAACACAGAAACAGATGCATCTCTTGAGTTCGAGGCCAGCCTGGTCTACAGAGTGAGTTACAGATTGCTAGAGCTACATGGAGAAACTCTGTCTTGAAAAAACACCATGAGAATCTTTTGAGAAAAAATTTTTATGCCACTGATTGATGTAGTGTGTGTTAGGGGAGGTCTGGTGCCCAGAGGACAACTTTGAGGAGTTAGTTCTCTCC
Source organism: Rhynchomys soricoides (assembly GCA_019843965.1). Lineage (NCBI taxonomy): Eukaryota > Metazoa > Chordata > Mammalia > Rodentia > Muridae > Rhynchomys > Rhynchomys soricoides. Next base: position 7,749,891 of record JADRCH010000059.1, read on the forward strand.
TTTTGCCATCTCCGTGGCACCCGAAGATTAAATTTGGGTTGTCAGGCTTGATATTAACTGTCTTTATCTGATGAGCCATCTTGCTAGTCCTAAAACAGACTCCTCTAAAGACTAAATAAAGGTAGTATGGCCTCGGGAAATGTGTTACTTTACGGAGTTAAACTTCGTAAGCACAGAAACAGGAGTAGCTAAACGTGTAGCATAAGGCTGAAGTTCCACAAGGCTGTATCTAAAGAACCCATTTCATATCAGTGTCTAAAGTAAGTATGTTCAATATATTTCAAAGAAATAAAAGGTAAGCTTACAATAGCTCAGAGAACAAGAAATTAAACAAAACAATCAAAGCATGTAACAAAAGTCTAATGATAAAAATGTACAAAATAAAAGTCTCAATGGAGCACATGTAGCAGTAGATTAAATATAGTTAAGGGAAAGTTTGATGAAAAAGAAAGAAAGAGTCATGGAAATTCTCTGGATGCAGCACGCGCACGCGCGCGCACACACACACACACACACACACACACCACACATGTGCCCCCCCCCCCAAAAAAAAGAAGAAAAGAAATTTTTCATCAAAGATCTTCACTAAATAAATTTGAAAGAATCCAGTCAGAAAACAATCTCTGGAAGAGTGTAAAATGGCGAAAATGCATATAATAGGACAGAAGTAGTAGGATATACCTGTAACTCTGAGGCAGGAGGATAACAAATCTGAATCTAGCTAGGGCTACAGGGAAAGGCTTCATCTTAACAAAGAAACAATAAACTTATCTTGTAGGGCTTCAAAGTGAAACAGATAAGAGAATATACAAAAGCAAATAAATGAACAAAATTTCAGTGTTTTGTGGTGCGGTCCTTGCGTTGTTAGGGCGAACAGAAAAGTGCTGATTAATTTTTATTCTTGAGAAGGTAATCATATGTAGTACAGTTCCTAGCATAGTCACCTCCCCAAATAGAAACCTTGAGGAGAGTTATGAAATGAAGTAAACAAAGCAAATCTATCCAAAAGAAAGGAAGAGAGACTGTGGAAAGAGCTGAGTGGAACAGTGTTTGTGTAGACACACAAAGTTCTGGATCCTCACCACAAAAACAAAGAAACACAGGTAAGAAAGGACAAACATAATTGGAATCACTGGGACAAAGCAATTGTAAAGCTACAGATTCTGCACAGAGCTCTGACTAATAACAACCTGATTTTTAAAATGGCCAAGAGATCTAACTTACCAAGCAAGATACACACATGAAAAATCATTAATTAGGGAAATATGATTTAAAACCAACATGAAATTCAGCTAAAACAGAAATTAACAGGTGGGGTGGTGGTGACTCATGTCTTTAATCCTAGCATTCTGGGAGCAGAGGCAAGCAGATCTCGGAGTTCAAGGCCAGCCTAGTCTACAGAGCAAGTTCCAGGACAGCCAGGGCTATACAGAGAAACCCTGTCTTAAAAACAAAAACAAAAACAAAAACCAAACCAACCAAACAAACAAAAACCCCCAAACTAACAATATTAAATACTTTTGGCAAAGATATAAAGTGGACCTCTCAAAGACTTTGGTGAGTGTTAAGTATCTAACCACCAAGGAAAACAGAACAATTTCTTATGGAATTAAATATAGATTTTTGTATGATCTAGCAAATCCAATCCTAGGAATTCACACAAGAGAAATAAAAATATATCCACTCAAAGGCATATATATATATAAATGTTTATGACAGCTTAATTCATAATGGCTCAAAACTAGAAACAATCTAAATGTTAACAGATATTAGAATTAAAAAACAAAACAAAACAAAACACAAAGCAGGTCTGGAAGATGGTTTAGCTGGTAAACGTGGTTATCATACAAGCCTAAAAATCTGGGTTTGATACCCAGAACCCATTCCATAAAGTGAACCCACTCTCCAAAACACATGCATGCCCACACTCATGGATCATATACAGGACAACAGTAGATAAAAGGTTTAGATGCAGAAAGGATAAAATACCAACATAACAGACCACATATAAATCTCAAAAGCAATCTACTGAACCTGACGCAAAAAAAGCAAGCAGTGTATGATTCCATGTATGTGAAACTCTAGAAAAGACAGAGCTAACTACAACAAAAGAAAGCAAATCAGTGGTTGCCAAGGGCCAGAGCAGAGATGAACAGATGGGGTCAACAGGAATTATATGGGGGGCAAGGCTGGAGAGATGGCTCAGCAAGCAGTTAAAAGCACTGGCTGCTCTCTCAGAGGTCCTGAGTTGAATTCCCAGCAACCACATGGTGGCCCAAAATCATCTGTAATGGGATCTGATGCCCTCTTCTGGTGTGTCTGAAGACAGCTACAGTGTATTCATACATAAACAAATAATGCTTTAAAAAAAAAAATTATATAGGATAATGAAACTGGTTTTTGTTTTATTTTGGTTTGGTTTTTGGTTTTTCAACACATGGTTTCTTTGTATTGCCTTGACTATTCTTGAACTAACTCTGTAGACTAGGCTGGTCTTGAATCTACAAAGATCCCACTGCCTCTGCCTCCTGAGTGCTGGGATTAAAACCGTGTGCCACTACAGTCCAGCTATTCTGGAGCTTGACTGTTGTTGTGGATTTGGTTTAATGCTTGTATTATGTTAATTGGGTTCCCAAAATTGCACAAGATTCCCCATGTAAGACTCCATATGTAAGATGCTGAGGGTCCCTGTTCTCAGTTGGCTTTGATTAGTAAAAAAAAGTTGCTGGAAGCCAATGGTTGGGCAGAAAGACAGAGGCAGGACTTTAGAATTTATGGGCAAGGGGACTGAGAGAAGAAGGAGAACCACCATGCCAGGGAAAGCAGAAAGATCAAGCCTGAGAAGTGCATGAGAGACAACCAACAGGTAAGAAAGAGTCTGGGATGATGGCCAGGAGGGCTACAGGCCTGGGTCTGGGGCAGCCGAGATGGAATATAGGTTTTAGTAAGTAATAATTCAGGAATATTGGCGGGGAGAGTGTGCTGACCATGTGGAAGTTTGGGAGAGGGCCCGCCACTGAGCTGCTCAGAGCACATTAACATATAAAGCCGCGTATGTGTCTTTCATTGAGGAATCCAGAACATTGGGGCAGGGCCCGAGGAACTTGACCTGCTGCGGCCTGGGTGATTAGAGTAGCGCCAATCACTTATTGCAACAGATTGTGATAGTTACTTGGGTGTATATGTTAACCAAGCCTGGTGCTAAGAAATATTTTTAAAAGTATTCACCACCAATAATCATTAGGGAAACACAAATTAAAATTACTTAAGATTTTATCTTACTCCAGTCAGAATGATTAATAATTAGAAAATGAAAGGTGAGGATAGAAAGATGGTTCTGTGGTTAAAAGCACTTGTTACTATTGAAGAGGTCCTGGATTAAGTTTCCAGCACCCACAGCACAGCCAATGCCAGTTCCAGAGGATTCAATGCCCCATTCTGACCTCTTTGGCACTACAAACGTGTAATGGACATACATATATGCAGCAAAACACTCACACATAAAATAAAACTAAATCTTAAGAAAAATAAAGATAGAAAACATTAGCTGAGCCGGGCAGTGGTGGCGCACGCCTTTAATCCCAGCACTTGGGAGGCAGAGGCAGGTGGATTTCTGAGTTTGAGGCCAGCCTGGTCTACAGAGTGAGTTCCAGGACAGCCAGGGCTACACAGAGAAACCCTGTCTCGAAAAATTAAAAAAAAAAAAAATTTAAAAAAAAAAAAAAAAAGAAAGAAAAGAAAACATTAGCTGAGGGCTGGAGAGATGGCTCAGCAGTGAAGAGCACTGACTGCTCTTCCAGAGGTCCTGAGTTCAATTCCCAGCTACCACATGGTGGCTCACAGCCATCTGTAATGGGATCTGACACCCTCTTCTGGTGTGTCTGAAGACAGCTACAATGTACTCACATACAATAAATAAATAAACCTTTAAAAAATATTAAAAAGAAAGAACAAAAGAAAACATTAGTTGAGCACTGTAGTCCAAACTTTAAATCCTAGCACTGGAGAAGCAGAGGCAGAAACTCTTAGTTCAAGACCAGTTGAGTCTACATAATGAGTTCCAGGCCAGCCAGGATAACACAGTGAGACCCTGTCTCATGTTAGTAGGGATATGGGGAATAGGGAACCTAATGAATGTACTATTACTGGAAGTGGAAACTGGTACAGCCATTATGGAAATCAGTATGGAAGTTCCTCAAAAAAACTAGAAATAGACCTCTACCATCTACAGGCACACCACTCCTGGGCATACACCCAAAGACAGACCTACCATCTACAGGCACACCACTCCTGGGCATACACCCAAAGACAGACCTACCATCTACAGGCACACCACCCCTGGGCATACACCCAAAGACAGACCTACCATCTACAGGCACACCACCCCTGGGCATACACCCAAAGACAGACCTACCATCTACAGGCACACCACCCCTGGGCATACACCCAAAGACAGACCTACCATCTACAGGCACACCACCCCTGGGCATACACAAAAAGGACTCTTTCTTTCCTACTACAGAGACATGTTTTCATCCATATTTATCACTGCTCTATAGTTAGCACAGGCTTAGATGCTCATTAGCTGATGAACTGTTAATGAAAATGTGGTACCTACATAGAGTGGAATTTTATTCAGCTGTAAACAAAAATGAAATTGGGCTGGAGAGATGGCTTAGCAATTAAGAGCACCGGCTGCTCTTCCAGAGGTTCTGAGTTCAATTCCCAGAAACCACATGGGGGCTCACAGCCATCTGTAATGGGATCCGATGCCCTCTTCTGGTGTGTCTGAAGACAGCAACAGTGTACTCATATACATAAAATAAATAAATAAATCTTTAAAAGAAAAAGAAAAAAGAAATCACAAAACTTCCATGTAAATTAATGGAGCTTAGAAACATTATACTCTGAGGAAACCCAAACCCAGAAAGACAAATGTTGCATGTCCTTTTCTAGTATATCTGTTGACAGCTACAATGTACTCATTTACGTAAATAAATAAACCCTTAAAAAAAGAAAGAGAAAAAAGAAAAAGTTTTTAAAAACTTCCTATGTCTGTACTCACAGACATAGATTAGTGTGCATCTCACACCTCATTAGAGTAAGTTTCTTTGTGCACTGGAGGGTTACACAGAAACTTACAAGGGGTCAAAGTGGAGAGAATATGTGTCCGTGGAGTGTTCAGTCACAAATAGGACGGACATTCATATTACATCCCCTGCCAAGATACAAGGACCTTAAGGGGGGCGAGATTTAAATAAGCGGTCAGAGAGGACAACAGCAAAACAGTATCTTGTGGACATTACAGAACTACAGCACTCATGAACTCACAACAGCTGTGGGTGACTGCACAAGTCTTATAAACAATCAAGCCAGTCGACATTTTAGCCTGAAGGAAAAAGGGGTTTACAAACCAACCCTAATTACCAAGGAGCCATAGACTGCTGACAGCTTCTGTGGGATAAAGACTCAATTTTCTTTAAGGGTGTGGTGCTTGGTAGGTGCACCAGACTCAGTGGATGGCCCCACAGGAAAAAGTAAATGGACAGCACAAATTATATTCAATGGGTTATTTAGGGAAAAAAAAAAGGTGGCAGTAGATAGCACTCCTAGCATTCAGGAGCTGGATCCCTGTGAGTTCAATGCTAGCCTGGTCTACAGAGTTAGTTCCAGGACAGCCAAGGATACACAAAGAAACACTGTCTCAAAATGCAAACAACAAAAGATACTAAGTTGGAGGACTATGAAGGTAGGGAATAGAACCAGGACGAGCGCAGGGCAGTGGTGGCACACGCCTTTAATCCCAGCATTTGGGAGGCAGAGGCAGGCGGATTTCTGAGTTCAAGGCCAGCCTGGTCTACAGAGGGAGTTCCAGGCCAGCCAGGGCTAAACAGAGAAACCCTGTTTCGAAAAAAACAAAACAAAACAAAACAAAAAAAAAGAACCAGGAAGAGTGAGGGTAAATATAATCAAAATATAGTATATGACATAGACAAAATACAGTATTTGACATAGTTCTTATGTAAACTATAAATTTAAACTTTGAAAATATTTTTTCCTCTTGAAATAGGTTTTTATTTCTTTTTTAAGAAATTTATTTATTTTTATTTTGTGTGTATAGGAATCTTGCCTGCATGCATGTATATGTGCACCACGTATATCCCGGTTGCTATGGACCCCCTAGAACTAGAGTTATATATAATTGTGAACTGCCACCTGGGTGCTAGGAATTGAACCTAGGCCCTCTAGAAGATCATCCAGTGCTCTTAATCGTTGAGCCATTTCTCCATATATTTTCAACAAACAAAAAAGGCCCATTAAAAAGTCTAATAAATCAAGCTTTAAATATATATTTGGGGCTAGGAATTTGGCTCAATGATAGAGTGTTTACCTAGATGTGCTAGGCCCTGAATTTGAGAACTGAAGAATAAACAAGTAAATAAATTGGGGATAAACAATGGAAAAGGTGGCTGCAAACCCTGCTGCCAAAATTCCCCTAAAAAGTATTTCTCCTTTAGTTGTAAGTCTTTCTAGGCAGAGAAAAAGATGCCAAATTGAGAATTAAATGGCAACAAAAACTAAATACACCACTTAGCATAATCTTGTCTAACAATGGGGTATTGCAACTTTTCATGACACCAACTAGTCATGGACTCTAAGTGACACTGTTATCTTCAGGTAAACAAAGACCATTTCCTTAATAGATATGTGTAAGAGTAAGCTTAATTTTATTGGCATAACTGAACTTCCTAATTTAACTTTTCACTACTGTTTCTCTTTCCTCAGCCTAAAGTAGTAGCTTCATTCTGAAAACAAGAGAGACACTGGAACTCAGAACTGGAAAAACAGGTGAGTCCCTTGAAGCGTCTACTTCTGTCACTCATGTCTTCACTTCCAGGAACTTCAGCCACAGCCACAACCAGACTGCCAACAGAAAGGAGTCTGCCTAAACTGCCTGTTGACAAGAGGCTCCTCCAGCCTGCCTTCCCAAGTCTAACCCCTTATGAAAGCAGAGGATCAGACACTTTATACATTCTGCTTGAGTAAAAGACTTAGAAGTAACTTGGAAGAGAGAACAAACTGTTCGTCCTAAAGTCTTAGGGATGCTATATGCTGAAAGACAAATTCTGATTGTAAAATGAACTTCTCAACCTCATGCCTATAGGTTAAATTGTTAGTGCCAGGTGGGCAGCTGTAGTTCTCAATTCCCCCAAGACATCCATGAATCACTTCCTCTATCTCCTGCAATTCAGGAATATTAATAACGGAAGGCATGTATGTGCCAGGCATAGTGATACATACCTGTCCTCCTAGTACTCAGGAGGTGGTGTAGAAGTATTTCTTGAGACCGGCCTGGGCTACAGAATGAGATGCAGTCCAAAAAAACCAAAAAAAAAAAAAAAAAAAACCCAAAAATCCAGAAACCAAACCAAAAGCAAACACGAAGGATCATGAAATGAAAGCCAGTCTAACTCTGCCTCAATTCTAACCCCTAAATGTTCCCTTAGAGCAAGCAGCATGAATGAACATGAACACGAACACACACACACACACACATACGAAGTGTCTCTTGGGTGCCCTCTTGCTGCTACTATGGGTCTTCTGCAAGACTGAAATGGAGTCATACTCTATGAACTAATGGAGAAGGAGAAAAGAAAAGGCCAGGGCACAGAAAAGGGAAGTTCCTCCAATGGTGGCCAGTGAGTAACATCCAGTGATTTATAGGAAATATAATCCAATAATACAGTAAAATAAAACAGTGTGCCTGAGATGGTTTTGATTTCAAAAATTATAAAACATATTTTTAAAAAGAGTGGGGGCACCGAGGGGAAGTCCGGATTGGAATAAATTGGGCACAGATGGGGGATGCAAAGAGGTCTCCATGATGCCCTACCACAACTGTTGCTTCAGTTATTTGTCTTTGAGAAACTAGTTTTATTTCCTTAAATTACATTTAAAAAAAAAAATTTAAAGTTCTTGAAGTACTTGTGGTTAAGTTCAACAGTTTACCTTCTAGTTTCTTACCAGCTACCCAGACAGCTACTGAGGTATTAATACTGAGATACATGAAGAAGGCCTTTTCTCCTTTTAGGCTCAGAATGCTATAGATATTGTGACATCATTCCAGGAACCATCCCTTTAGCCACCAACTTTGGAGACTAGCCAAGCAAGGCACACAGCTTTCCTAGAGCCATGGCCTTCAACTTCTTGCATTCAGTATTCATGCATTCAACAAATATCTGTGCCTAAGGAACACCAGCCTAAGGACCCCAAAATATCCCAGCCTGACCTCAAATGTATCTGCCTCTAATCATCTTGTAGAGAGTACTAGGATTCCAAGCTAACTATAATACCACAGGGGTAGGATCTTGCATAGGGCTAATGATCAAGGAAGTTAGTGTCCCCAAAACCTAATGTAGAGGAAGGACACCATTCTCTCTACCACAGTTTTGCCCCTCTATTTTGTCTGCTATCATATCCAAAACTTTTAGATAGTTCAAATCTACAATAAAAGCATATTTAAAAAGTATACACAATAAAGTGTTAGTAAGCATATCATGTGTACCCCGGACTATTGTAGTAGAAGGTAGTTCGTGAAAAGGGAGCACAAAACACAAGAATGACCTATGATGGTACTGCAAGACTGGAGGCCATCAGCAAAGGACACACTTTTTAAGGAAGCTCTGTTGTTCTCCAAATCATAATTCTGACCCCACATCTATGGAAATGGCTCTGGCACAGACAAAAGATCTAACTTCCTTGTGGGCTAGAAGGATCACCTCTGCTTCAGGCTGGAATGCTCTTCTCTACAGAATCCAGGAACTGACATATGTAAACACCCACCCAAAAGGACACATCCAAGAGGGAATGGAAAGAAAAATGATGGTCCAGATGTTCTGTAGCTTGCAATGACTGCCAAATCACCGTGGACCCAAAGCACCTGGGAGGCCAGGCTGTGTCAGGCCTTACTTCCTGGTTTCAGACAGCCAGGGACCTGTGGCTGGGTGGTGACTGTGACAGCCTGCAGACTGGAAGGGAGAGAACCCGTTAGAAGGGCACCAGCTGACAGGACTTGGGGGCTGAACACACAGAGCTTGATTTATCACTTCCTTACTCATAAAAATGTGATTCAAAGTGCTGCTGATTAGTGAAGGATTTAAATCGTTACCCTCTCCCCAGCCCTCTCCTCTCTCCACCCCCGGCACAGATGCTGCTACTCAGCCACAACACCCCCTTCTTGCCACTGTCCGTGCAAGCACAGCACAGGGGCCCAGAGAAGATGACTCATGTGCTGGGAAATGGAAAAGTGCATCTTCCCACCAACCAGCCCTGCTGAGTGCTCTGTTCACCCCTATCCCAATGGCAGCCCACACAGTGGGGTCTGGATGGCCGCCTCAGCTGCACACCGGGTACTTGGCAGCACGTCCGCAGAGCTCTGTGTCCCAGTTGAGTGTTATATCCTGTGGCCTGGGCTGTTTTTCCCTGAACCACCCTTGGAGCCTGTGACCACCTCAGCTCAGGCTCCTCTTGCCTCACGGAGGTGAGAGCCAGGGCAAGGGCAGTACAGGGAGTGAGGCCATAGGCCTTTACTTGTCATTCCTGACTAGAGGATCCACCTTATGACCAACTACAGAAAAGTTCTATAAAAGTATCTTGGCCTTAAATACTCCAGAGTCCTTCTCTATCCTTGCCTTCCTTTTACCCATATTTTCTTAACTTTTACTTTACAGCTACAAGAAAAAGACTCACTGGTGGTCCTTGAAGTCTAGGGTATTCCTTTCCACACACCAAAAGCTGCTGAAAACAGGCTCTTTACATTCACACCTACAGAGACCATAGGTCATTTGTTGCTGCACTGTGTGTCCCAACTCTCCAGCTTGGGTAATGGTGGCTTGGGTAGGAAAGCAGAAAATGAATACAGGGGCAACTGGAGGCCCTCCTTACAGAGCCCAGTGAGCAGTGTTACTGTGTAGTTCTGGCTAGTCAGGAACCTGATAAGCACAGTCTGAGAGCTTCCTTCTCGGAAAAAAAAAAAAAAAACAAAAAAAAAACCAACCTCTCTTTAGGACTGCACACTCATTAGGGCAGCACTTTACAACCTTTTAATTTCCTTCTTAGAAACCAGTGCTGCCCCTGACGGCTCCAGGCCTTCTTGCAATCCCACTCAAGCAAACACCCACCTCAGCAAAACTTGGCTAAGTGGTCAAGGCTCCTAAGCCTCTGTATCTTGCCCACTGCTGAACATTCTGGATGTTATATAAATCAACCTGATGGGGAAATGTCTTCCAGGACTCAGATGTGACTGAAAACCCAGGCAGACCAGCTAAGAAACTCCTGAAATCCCAGGAGAATCCCTGTCCATGGGGAAAGGGGGGCACGCTCACTCACTAGGGAAGTTCCTAATATGGACAGGAAGGGAAGCAGATCAACTGCAGGTGAGAGGAGACATTCTGAGAACAGGTACACCCAAAGAGCCAGTGGCACTGTCCAGAGACATTACATCTGCTTTATGACACAGTCTCCATGGGGCAATTCCTACTTCCTGGCACTGCAGATAAGAATCTGACCAAACATTCTCTGTTGATGTTCTGGAATGACTCCTTGGCAACATGTTGTAAAGAAACACAAAATAATGTCACTCATACTACATATTTCTATCACATCAAACCACATCAGCCTTACCTAAGTGAGGTAGAGGGAGGAATCCTAAAAATATCCTTCAAATGTGACATGGTCATCAGAACATTTTAAAATCCTGCCAGTCTGCCCTTCCCTCCTGCCTCCCGCCCATACCAAAAAAAAAAAAAAAAAAAAAAAAAAGTGTTCAGAAAAACACTTCAGAACACATACCAGTACACTGGCCAAATTCTGGGCCTGGTAGGTTTTGTGCTTCCAGATTTGAGTCACCAAAACTCATCAATTCTCTGTTCTTACTCCCTGGCAGGGTCCCAGAAGGGATATCCCATAGGGAACTAGACTTTTCCATATTGAACAAACAGGGTACACGAGTCCAGAAACAGCAATTCCCAATCCCTGCCAAGCATACGGTCTCCGGAATGAAACATTTCAGCAATGCCTCCCTCTTGGGAGAAGTCCTGGGTATGCAGCCTCTAAGAGGCCTTGCTGATGCCATTAGCATAGCCAGATGTGCAACAGCATCTCTGGGTTTTTTAATTAAACTTTTTACTTACAAATCTCTTCTTTTATTCCACCCAAGCACTATAGAGTCTTACAGAATTTAGAGACTAAAATAAAGATCTAAGAAGCAATAGAAGGGAGAGGTGTGTGTGTGTATGTGTGTGTGTGTGTGTATTATCTGCGTGTCTGTGTTTCTGTTTCTCTATGTGTGTCTGTGTATGTAGAGATGGGTTAGTGACAGGAAAGATGCTAAATTCAACTCTGTCTAGATGGAGAAACTGGATTTCCCTTACCTTTCAACTGGGAGTTATGCACAGCAAACATGTTGATAGTCATAAGCTGCAGCATACGGGTACTTCCAATAGGAGACGGGCTATGCTGCAGCAATACTTGGAACTCCTTAAGGACCTTCTCAGCCACTGCAGGGAATGTCTCCATCCTACAAATACGGGGATTTCATTATTGAGGCACATCCTTGAAAGCACTCAGAACGATTCCCCTCTCCCAAGCACACAACTAATACCCAGGAAGTGTCTTTGCTACTTATCCCATGGTTTTGCACATATAGAAGAAAAAAGAGAACTAAGTATTCAAAGCTTAGAGATGAAAACAACTCAATTACTGGATAAATAGCTGTAAGTTATCACACTTTGGCAGGCTATTTCTTAACCCCCATATTAAATGGATTCAAACTGACAAGAGTTTCTGTTTGAAACAGGTTTTCTAAACAGTGACCACATTTCCTTTAAGCTCTAATACCTACACCATCCATAAAAGTCTTCTTTGTGAAAACTGTGCTCTGTAAAAGGAATCTAATCGCCAAAAAACTTTCTTTACCTAAAGTAGCTTGTCTAAAATTTTGTTTTGTTAAAAACAAAAAGAATGAAAAGGAAAGAACACTGCTCTGCCTTCTTAGGCACTATCACACTCACTGCCCACCCATTCATCCCAAACTCTCCCTTGAAGGGCCCCAAACCTAGGGCTTGCAACGGTCTGTTTCCAGCCTTTCCTGTGCTGCTATGCCCCCTCTCACAAGCCTCTGCTCATCAGGTCTGTATGTTTTCAGACCAGTGGAAATACAATGCCCTGGCCAACTGCCACTCCCAATACAGGAAGAGCCTGTAATGTAATGTAGGGAGGCAGAAATCCAGCCAGTGACCTAGGGCTTCTAAGGAGAGGTCATTCAAACCAGTGCTTGCCAAATGTGGCCACTGGATCCTAAACAGTGGTGCATGCCTGGAGCTCCTTTGGCAACAAGGAGTAAACCACAGCTGAAATCCTCTGAAATAAAAAGCAAACTCAATCTTGGTGCTAGAGAGAGAAACCAGGCACACAGGCCTTAGGGCTATGCTGAACAATTCGTGGTCAGCAAAGTATCTTTTACCAGCCCCCCCACCTCTGACCCTACCCCATCAAATTGCTTGTGGTACTTTGAAGGGTGAGGTGGGAGCTTCAGGAAAGCCAAGGCAGACAATCCTCGAATCCTGGGAAAAGGTGGTGTGAGTTTTGCTCCAACCTTAGTCTCTACCGTTGAATAGCATCCTTCCCTGATAAGAAAACCCCAGAGCTTTATCAAATTCTGGCAATCTTTATACCTTTCCCTTGGGATGGTAACTTGTACTGCTGACCCTCTGGTGTCCAGAAGTCATGCCACAGCTACGAGTCAATTACAGTTTACTCCAGACTGCCTCTGCTCAACTGTCCTCAATTTCAATGGCACAAAACATGCCATTTGTTTACTTCCTACACACCCATGCCATTTTAAGTGCCTGCCCCAAAGCAAAACAAAGCAAAACAAAACAAAGCAAAAATTGTTTCCCTCTAAAAAACATCAGAGCTGCTAAAACTCTCGATAGACTAGGAATGGCAGGGAGTGATGCTTGTGGCTGGATTGCATCCATTTTTCCCCATGGGCTGTAACAAAGGTTTCATTTTAAATCCTGACACTGTGCAGCACTCTCTAGATGGAGGTGGGGAGGGGGCTAGTGCTTCTCATTACAAGAAGAGCAGAATTCACAATTCACTCTGCATGAAAAGCAGCCACGCTGGGCAAGTTTCAGAGCCATGTGTCTCTGTGTTGAAAGGCAGTAGAGTGCCAGCACAGAATGACAGGACAGAAGTGTCACATGGGACATGTGTCTGAGGAAGCCTCTTCCCTGTTGAGGAACTGAAACAGACCCATTAACACTCCATGGTCATACTAAAGTCTCAAAAGAGTACAAGTCAAATGCTCATATTCTTTTTTTCAGAAACTTAAAACAACACCCCCCCCCCAAAAAAACCAAAAAAACAAAAAACCTTCCTTTGATTAGCACAACATAATTAAAGAATCAATGGTTAAGAATGTGGATTAGTCTCACACATCAAATATAAGAGAATATGGCTCATTCCCAGAACTCAGGAGGCACAGGCAGGCAGATCTCTGTGAGCTTGAGGCTGGTCTTGTCTACAGAGCAAGTTCTAGTCCAGCCAGGGCTACTGAAGGAGATCCTGTCTTAAAAAGAGAAACTAAGAATCTGTTAGGTGGTTGTGGAGGAGAGTTACTCAGACAAAATCAAGGGTTGTTAAGCAACAAATGGGAAAAGCACAGTTAAAAGTGACCTTTCCAGAGGAAGGAAGATCTCTGTGAGTTTGAGGCCAGCGTGATCTACATAGTGAGTTCCAGGATAGCCAGAACTATAAGAGAGAGACCCTGTCTCAAAACAAACAAACAAAACCCACAACAAACAAAAAGTCATCTTTCTAGGATTCAATAATGAATACAAATCTGTTTCAAAGATTTATAACCAAAATTCTTTTTGATTTTGGTTAGAAACTATAAGTAGTTTCATGTATTTTTCTTTGAGAAGTATCTTTGTACCTTACCTACATATTACAAAAAAGTTTATAATAAAACTAACATAATGATGGTATATAATTTATTTATGTTTAAAGTGCATTGTTTGTGTATAGCAAAACCCAAAGTTGTACATGGTGGCAAATGCCTGTAATGTTAGCAATGAGAAGGCCCAGGTGGAAGGAGAGTTGAATTTGAGGCCAGCCTGGGCTATTACATAGTGAGACCCTGTCTTGAAACAAAATAAACAAAAAACAAAAGTGGAGGGGACCTACAAAATTATGTTTTTACAAATACATATATAAGCATGCAAAAAGGCATAGAAGGACATAAGACTCAACGTCTAGGAGAGCACAGGACGGAGATGGGGATGAGCTGGGGGCAGAGTGGATAGAAGTGTTAACCTTAGCTATAGCTTTGTATTTTGTAAGAGTTTCTGGATGTTACTTATGAAATAATTATAAAATTTAAGACATGAGAAAAGAACACGAGCAACAACAATAAAGGAGAAAAGAGGAGGAAACAGAAACTAATAGGTCCAGACACTGTGGAGACAGGTATGGTGGCATTTAGCACCTGGGAACTTGATAAACTGAGATTGGAGGACTGTTGTGAATTCAAGGCCAGCCTGGGCTAGCTATGGAGTTCAAGGACAGCTGGACTACAGTGTGAGACAAATAAATGAAAAAACAAACAAACAAAAGACCAAAACCAACAAAGAGCACCTCCATCAGCCCTGCCTGTAAAGGTGCCACCGACTTTATACTCACAAGAGAGATCCCTCAACACATATCCAGTGAACAATTGTAAAGCAGTTTAATATGATTACTTTCATACATATACACGCAAACAAAAATGACCCTAAAATATATACTAAGCATTAAAGGTAATATCTCTGGCTATTAAGAATATGAGTAACTTAGTTGGGCATAGTAGCTCATGCCTTTAATCTTAGATCTGCCTTGAAAAGCAGAGGCAGGCAGATAGATCTCTGTGAGCTCCAGACCAGACAGTTCTACACAGTGATTTCCAGGACAGCCAGAGCTACATAGTATCACGAAAACAAAAACAAATATAAATATGAGTATCTTCTTTTCTTTTTTCCTAAGTTTCCTAAATATTTTACAATGTACATTGTATAATATTAAAAAAGTCCTCTATAATGAATACTTCTGAGTTTGGTATTTAAAGACATTTAATAATTTTACAAATAAATTAAAATACAAATACTTGATTTTTAAAGAACTCAAATCTAAAATAAAAACATAGGTCTTTACATTCCAAGACCCTGAGGCTGTGCAAATAGCATGCTGAGGCAAGAAAGCACGAGCTCGAGTGGTGACTTTAACCAAGGCAGTAAGAGGAAGCAAAATTATTCTAGTTGTCATAATTCAAGAGTTTATGCTACTAGTTGCCAGCTTCTGACCTCTCTCAGTTGTAGGTCTCATCCAACTCACAGGGACAGACAGCATCTATCAGAAGCCTCCAGGCAGCCCCAATTGATTCCTCTTCTAGAGTACAAGAGGACTCAGGTCCTGTTCTTTCAAATCTGAGAAGACCGATCATTTTCAGAGCATACACTTCACTGACTTACATGGTTTACTTGTGATCTCTAGAGACAACTTGTCTTGTTTGGATGGCAATTTCAAGAGACCAATCTTTCAGACAAAACTGGGACCCAGACTCAGGAATGCCTCAGACAGTGACTAACAGGGCAGGCCCAATCCCTCAGACGCTGAGGACACATCTGGGCTAGACAACATTTTCTACAGAAAAGAACCAGGATTCCTAACTTTTCTCAACTTCTTAATTCTTTAAAAACTTAAAACATCATAGGGACCAAAAAAAAAAAAAAAATTTTTTTTTTTTTTTTAAATTAAACCATGTCACAGGGTGATGAAAGAAAACACCATATTGCTATAGAACACAGGGTCTAGAATGAGCCTTAGCAACAATCTATTTAAGAGGGCTGGAGAAATGGCTCAGTAGTTAAGAGCACTGCCTGCTCTTCCAGAGGTCCTGAGTTCAATTCCTAGCAATCACATGGTGGCTCACAACTATCTTCTGGTGTGTCTGAAGACAGGTATAGTGTACTAAATAAATAAATAAATAAATAAATAAATAATTCTTTTAAAATGTTTTAAAAAATATTTATTTTTAAAAAAGTCTGAGTGCTCTGTCTGCATGTACAGAAGGGGGGCATCAGGTCCTATTACAGATGGTTGTGAGCCATCATGTGGTTGCTGGGAATTGAACTCAGGACCTCTGAAAGAGCAGACAGTGCTCTTAACCACTGAGCCATCTCTCCAGCCCCACTCATATACATTAAATAAAAAGAAATCTAAAAAAGAAATGATAATCTACTTAAACCACTGCTAGGAAACTGAAGTTCACAAAACCTTCTAACTTGTTTATTCTGGAGGTCTTCTAACTAGCCATTGTTTTTTGTTTTGTTTCGTTAAAAAAAAAAAAAAAAACTGTAAAGGTATTTAATCTCCTTAAACCTGTCAGCCGATGTCAACAGTAAGTAGACTTGCCTTGTACACAGTAGGTGTTCAAGTATATACAGGTACAACATGGAAACCCAGGCATAGAGAAGACAAGGTAGGCACAGCGTGTACCTCCCCTCAGATAGTGTCCATTACAATCTCAGTCCTAAGTCATCGTCAGTGCCTGGCAAGTCTCACATCCTCTTCTTAATTAGGCATCAGTCCATGATGTTATATGTAGCCTGTACTCACTGCCTGTCTAGTCTTATAGAGTCTTACTTATTTTTTTCTTTTCACTTCTTAAAAGATTTACTTGTCTTGTGTGGGGGGGTGTGAGTGCGCCATATGTATGCAGGTGTCCACAGAGATTAGAAAACATCCAATCCCCTGAAGTTGGAGTTAGAAGGTACTGTACAGGTATACCAACATGGGTACCAGGAATAAAGCCAGGGTCTCTTTCAAGATCTCTCTATTCATTAAGCTATCTTTTCAGCTCCCCCCCCCTTTAACAATAGGAATGTTACTTTCTCTTATCTTAAGAACAGTATTAGAGGAATACTCATTCAGAGACTGACCTATGTCTACAATTGACAGACGTTTTCTCTATTGAAAAGGACCATGTCTCACCTTTTATAAAGGCAAAAACTGGATCAACTATCTTCTTCGAGAGAAAGACACACACACACACACACACACACACACACACACACACACACGGGAGGTGGGGGGAGGGAAGACAGAGAGAGAGAGAGACAGAGAGTGTGCGTTGGAGCACATGTGCCTCAATGTATAAATGGGGTCAGAGGATAAACTGCAGGAGTTGGCTCTCTCTCTACCTGTTGACAGCACTCAGGTCGTCAGTCTTGAGATAAACACCTTTACCCAATGAGTCATCTCACCAGCCCTGGATTAACTTTTTGACAACTGATGTTATATTCAAGAACATTAGAGATGTGGAAAATTAATCTAGACCGGAGTAAGTAAAATTCCCCCTCCCCCCATAGTCTCATACATATCCCAGGCTGGTAAAAAACTTGTCATATAGCCAGTGAGGATTTTGAACTCCTGATCCTTCTGCCTCTACCGTTTGAGTGGTAGAATTACAGGAATGCCACCACACCCAGTTTTCACTGGTGCTAGAGATTGAACTCGGGCCTTCCTGAACTCTAGGCAAGTAAACAAACCAACTGAACTACATCCTTAGTCGTCTTTTTCCACCTGTTTAATCATTACTGTAGCTTTTCCCCAGATTTGTTCCAAAGTATCTGTGCTTAAGTATGAGAATTTTAAAAGAGAAATAAAAATTAAGTAACACTTAATCTGATAAAAAAAAATACCCCTAAGTGTTCTTACCCTACATTCTGAAGTAAGACTTACACAAGCTTTTCAGTTCCATGTTTCTGATGAACAAGACACATCTAAAACCATAGGTCTCCACAAGGGGCACTCTGGCCCCCAAGAAACATTTGCTTGGAGACAGTTTTAATCACAACTTGGGAGTGTGTGTGTGACTGGTGTGTATAAAAGGGTGCTACAAACATACACTCTCTCAAAGCTCAAAATGTCAATAGTTTGGAAGTTAGTGAACTTGGACACTGACAGAATGGTCTAGGAAAACCTCAATGACAAGCACAAGAGGAAGAGGGAAAGCAGGTGTGGGCATGCAAGTATAGCCCTGGCATTTAGAAGGTGGCTGCAAGAAGGGTGGAACTTCAAGCATAGCCTGAGCTACATGACGGGGACAGGAAAGGAGGAACAGAGAAGGGAACAAGAGTTCAAGAGTTGAGTGCAAGGTAGGAAGAGAAAGGTGAAAACTGGCAACCAAAGGAGCTAGCTAACAGGAGAGGCATCAGCTTATTTCAGTTGTGCAATTAGTACTTCCTGCACTCTGTTCTCTCAACCAGTCTATACTCAACATGTCGGTCACCATCATAACTGCAGCTCTGCACTCACTGATGCAGTCTCTGGAACTTACTGGAATACCAGATACTGTTCTCTGGCCTTTTCCAATCTGTCTTTTTCTTAGGATGTTTATCTCTTCATCCACACAACTGTTAACTGAGCACTCAGGATACAGCTGAGGTAGACAAAGCTGCTTGATGGTGCTAAGGAGAACTTAGAAGCAACTAACGTACACAGTTTATTTTCCCAAATAAATTACTCTGATGGTATAGACTTTTATCTTTTGGCACTTCTCCAATGATCCCAAGTCATTTCAGAATCTAAAATATCCTTGAAATGGCCATGACTATCAATCACTCTTGCCCAAAATGATGCCAGATGAATACAATGTGAAGCATACTTTCACTCACAATCAACAGGGCAATGGCTTTTCAAGCAGGACACAAAGCCTTTCATTGTCTCAAAGGGAATAAACATAGAATATATGGAAGCTGACCTGACTCCTGTTTTCCCGCAGGAAACCTATACAACCTTACAAGTTCATGGCAGCAAAGAAAAAGGGAAACTCCAGAACAGGAGATTTGCAATACGAAGCCAATCACCTCAAAGGGCAGCTCATAATAAAACTTCTAAATCAGAAAAGATTGAAAACCAACAGGATCCCAAGCATGGTGATGCTTCTGGAAATTCCAGCACTTGGAAAACTGAGGCAGGAAGGTTGTGAAGTTCTAAGCCAGACTGGGCTACACAGAGAGACTTTTTCTCAAAAAACTCAAAGCCAATTGAGCAGCACACAATAGAAGGGCTGCTGCTTCTTTTCTTTGATGTCTTTTACCCAAGGAGGTCCTACACAGAGACACTCAGCACAAATCTCCTCTGACACTGCTGGCATTGTCAAGCTTTTGGATGGTGAGCTTTCCACTGTCAGGAAAAACACTGTCCTCTTCCTCTTCTTCTTCTTCTTTTGTGTGTGTGTGTGTGTGTGTGTGTGTGTGTGTGTGTGTGTGTGTGTGTTTCGAGACAGGGTTTCTCTGTGTAGCCCTGGCTGTCCTGGAACTCATTCTGTAGACCAGGCTGGCCTCAAACTCAGAAATCCGCCTGCCTCTGCCTCCCAAGTGCTGGGATTAAAGGCGTGTGCCACCACTGCCTGGCTAGGAAAAACTCTTTGATGCACGAGAGGAACACTCAAAACTCTTCCCAGGGACTTAAGAGAGAAAGTCCTAAGTTTCTGCACATACTACCTTCCCTGGGGCTTACAGAGATTTACTGAGATCAGCAATGTGGCACAGGGGACTGAGCACATAGGAAGTTGGAGGGGTCAGAAGAACACAGAGGAAGGAAAATGTTACTCTGTTATTGAGGAAAGATTAGGAGATAATTTTTCCCCAAGGAGGACCCCTGGAAGCTGCACCTAAGGACGTAGCACAGCTATCTCAGACTTCCTGGGAGTTAAGCAGGAAGACAGAGTCAATAGAAGCCAGGGGGACGAGAAGAAGGGGCTGGGAAAGACTGTCCTAAAAGAATGGTTTTAGGAAAGAAAGAAAAAAAGGAGAGACAAAGATAGTGATATTTCTCAAACTTTATGAACACAGTAGGAAAGAGAATGAAGGGAAGGTGGAGGCCTCTAAGAATTCACACCCTGTGCCCTCAGTTACAAACACAGGCTAGTTGCTAACAATATTAAATTCCAAAATGACTTGTAATGTAGGGAAATAAAATAAACATCCTGCACACTTACCCAATCCGGGTAAACAGCTTCCCATGGGCATGGAGAAAACTGAGGATGAACCTTTTGTTCAGCTGCATGGGAAAAAGGGAGAGGAGAAAACAATTAACTTTCCCCAGTTTCCTGTTACTGAATACAGTCCCCAGTGACACAATAACCTGGCCAGGGTCTAAAGGGGTGGGCACTGGGGATGGGAACCAAATGGGCATGCCCAAACTCTCACACAGACCCAGGGCACATGCCCAACAGCTGCCTTTCAGTGAGCCAAGACAACAGACAACTCAGTGAGTGGACAGCACCCTCTGCTGGCAGTGGCATCCCTGTGCAGAAATGGAAGCCGCAAATCTGAACTGAGCAGGTTTACAGAAGGTGATGCCTCTTCTTCTCTATAGGACCGAGAAACCACTACTGGCTCGGCAATAATGGAAATTAAATTCTGACAGAGATGGAGTAACAGCGATTTTAGAGAAATCCCTGATCCTACTTATGAACTGTTTTTCTACCTATGTAGGAAAGCAGGTCTCTGACAACTATGAAACTGGAGTTCAGTTCTGGACCTGGAGCTTAAGATTAGGGAATCTACAGAGGCCAGGCATAAAGTGCATTGGTGGTGACAACAGGAACCTCTGACTGTTACTCTCCAGCCCCAACAAATGTTCTATGTAGAACCAAGCTGGGAAGTGTAATATTAGTTTTTTTATGTAAAGCGCTCAGGCTTTTTTAGTACTAGATACAAATAAAAAATATTTAAACATTAGCCAATTCAAAATCATTTGCCAGCCACATGTAGCCTATAAGCTACCAGTTTGCAATCTTGAATCAAAGATTCTAGAAAATCTATCTCAATCAAAACTGAGATAATTCCTTCGGGAAAATAAAGAGGGGCTGGGGAGTCAAACTGAACTCCAAATAAAGAAGGGACAATTTTTTATAAGAAGATTTATTTATTTACTTATTTTATGCATATGAGTACACCATTGCTCTCTTCAGACACACCAGAAGAGGGCATCAGATCCCATTACCGATGGTTGTGAGCCACCATGTGGTTGCTGGGAATTGAACTCAGGACCTCTGGAAGAGCAGTCAGTGATCTTAACCACTGAGCCATCTCTCCAGCCCCAAGTAGGGACAATTTAAAAACTCAATCTCACTATCTCCCTGATCTCCTAGAAACAGCACCCTGTGGTCTGCCAGGAGGGAGGGCTGAAGTTGTTGACTTCTGTTGAGAGTGGCGATGCACACATCTAATTCGAGCACTTGTGAGGCGGGTGAATCTCTGAGTTGAAGGCAAGCTTGTTCTAGAGTGAGTTCCAGGACAGGCAGGGCCTTGCCTCAAAACTTTTTAAAAAATTTTAAAGAAATGTTGGTTTCAAGTAGGGAATTAGTGGATCAGCAAGATGCTAGCAGGTGAAGGCACCTGACACCAAGCCTGGCAACCTCCGGGACCTACACGGTAGAAAAAGAAGGGCAACTCCCACAAGTTCCTCTCGGATTTCCAGACGTACACTCAAGCCCACACACATGGACTAAACAGTAAATAAATGTTAAAAGGCAAGAGGGTGACACTAGACTAAGGAACAAGTTCAATAGCCCCGGAAGCCCTGGACAGTACACCCTAGGGATAAAAACCACTGGGTCATCAGCCTGCAGAACACAACACCAACAAAATTATGACAGTCCTATCTCTATATACAGAAATGAGATGTAGCAATGATTTCCACATCAAACTTTGTAAATAAAGCTTCCATTTTTATTTTTCCCTTTACTGTACTAATTACACTGAACAGCCATTAAAGAGCTAAATGATATATGTGTAGTTTAAAAGCTCAAGCTAGCTGCAGCATGCTATATCAAGGCCACGGATAGTGGGAAAGGTTTTACCAACAGTTTTTACCAAAGTTAGTAGCAAAATCTTGACCAGAGTACAGCTCTCAAAAGTCTGCAGCAGAGAAGGATGGTGTGAACTGACTGACTTCCCATCAAACAGACTTGTAGCTAAGTCTACACAGACAATTTACCTGGTATAGTATATCTCTGGCAACTTCCCCAACCTCCCTACGTTCTTTCTCGTCCCTTCAGACCTGGTCTTGCTGTGGTCCAAACTGGCCTTGAATTTGCAATTTTCACACCTCCAGCTCCTCAGTGCTGGGATTTTAGACAAACACCACACAAACCCTGTTTCTTACAACTTTTCCATAGGTATGAAATAATTTCAGATAGGAAGATACGCATTCTCTATCCCTATTTTAACCTAGTTATGTCTCTTCTCACAGCTATCAATCACACAGGCTAATCCATAAATAGAAGAAACCCTCTATAGGTTGCTTACGTTCACATGTAAAGGATATTTGAGTAAGAAAAGGATGGTTAGGACTCCACTAATGCAAGCCTACTCACCCTTTAAGCCCTAAGGCAGTCCCAACACGTAACCTGCTTTAAGTAGGAGCTAGCATTTAATACAGACTTCAGACTCTAGGCACCATTTTCCTTCTCTTAACCTCAGAAACAGAACTTGTTAACTGATGCAATGAAGAATGAATGAGAACTAAAAAGCAATACAATTCTTCTTTTAAGTTTTCTTTACTGAATAGATAGGAGACATTGAAGCAGAAAGCTCCCAGAATGAAGTAAAAACCCCAAGAAGTTTTGGAACAACCTGGCATCACTCATACTTCCTGTGGGGTATACTGTCGCTGAACACACACACATACTTCCTAAAGGGACTGACTTGGGAGAGACAAATTAAGTCTACCTAATCACTTGAATCCATATTTGCTACTATTGTATTTTAACTACATCTAGTTTTTTTAAAAGTCACTTGAATCTATATTTGCTACTATTATATATTTTAACTGAATCTAGTTTTTTGGGTTTTCTGTTTGTTTAGTTTTGAGACAGAGTCTCACTACGTAGCTGTCTTGGAACTCACAGAGATCCATTTGCCTCTGCCTCTGCCTCTGCTTCTGCTAGGAGCTCTGGGATTAAAAGTGTGTATCACCATGTGCATTTTTAAAAAAAGAAAACTTTAATTTGAAAGTGTATACACTTTCTCCCTGACCTTGAGAACTAATGCTTTATTTTCTGTCTAAAGTATGTTACCTTAACTTTGTTCCACTTTCTTATCACCAAAACCACTTTAATTAGGAAAGGAAGTAAAAATGTGGGTGTATTATAGAGGTATAAAGCATGCGACCCAGAGGGAGCTGATCTGTTACACATTGATCAAAATGAGTCTTACATTCACAAGGGACAATATGAAGTCAGCTAACTCTGAAGAACTCCAAAACCAAAAACACAGAAGGATCAAAGCCAGGGCCTTGCACACAGGAGGCAAGTAGTCTACTACTGAATTGCATTCCTGGCCCTTAGTCATGTGAGACAGGGTCTCATTAAGTAGACTGGCCTCTAACTCTTTGCAAGGCTAATACTGGCTCAGACTGGCCTCTAACTCTTTGCAAGGATAAGATTTTGGGTGGCCCTTAAGAATTCATAACTGAAACCAACTTTTTCTGAGTCAGAAAAACTTTAGTATGAGCTTTTCTCTCCAACACATTACCACAAATTGATTTCCATTTCTGCAACTTATTTTTATTTTGTCTTCGTGTGTGTCTATGTAAGCATATTCAGGTGCCCGGGAGGCCAGCGAGAGTAACAGGCGTTTGTAAGCTCCCAGACAGGGGTTCTAGGAACTGAACTCAAGCCCTATGGAAAAGAGCCAGCACTCTGAAACTCACTATAAAGACGAATGAGTCATCTCTATAGCCCTCCTCCCTCTGCCCCCTTTTCAAGGCAGGGTCTTACTATGTAACCCTGGCTAACCTGGAACTTGATGTGTAGAATGGGCTGGCCTTGAACACACGGAGACCTGCCCATCCCTGCCTCCTAAGTGCTGGGATTAAAGGAGTGCGCCACCACGTCCTGCTTTTGCGACTTATTTTTAATGTATACCTGGATGGTCTCACTCAAGTAGAGAAAGAAATGTGAGACTGACTGCTCCAGATCACTCTTGTACATTTACCTACTGTTCACCAGAAACCAAAAATGCTTCTTCGGAATAGTCCCTAGAGACAGTGCTGAAAGAGACAGTGACTGTCTTTTCAATTCAGGACTAAAGCCAACTCACTGCAGACTCTAAACTTATCCCAAACAGGTACTAATGATACTAGGTGCATAAGTAGGTCTCCAGAATGAAGTCAGCCATTGACTAAGATCACCAGTTTTAAAACTTTTTAAATTGTTGTCTCATGTATATTTTGTTAGTACTGCCACCTGAAAAACACACACACAAACACACACTCACACACACACACTGTAAAATGGAGTTTCTACTAGAGAATTATCTAGCTCATAAATGAAAAGATTAAAATACAAATAAAATCATTCTGAAGCCAGAAAACCATCGTGATACACATGTGAAGTCCTTGAACTTTATAAGTAGAAGCAGGAAGATTATGAGTTCAAGGTGATCTTTGGCTACATAGCAAACCTAAGGCCAGTTTGGTTACATGAAACCCCATGTTAAACACAACAAAGAAATCTCACCAAGAAAACAAAGTTGAACTAGTACTTTAAAAATTGTTTCCTTAATTGGGAGTAGCAGTCCATGCCTTTAATCCTAGCATTTGGGATGGAGAGACAAGTGGATCAATGTGAGTCTGAGGCCAGTCTGTATCTACATACATAGTGAGTTCCAGGACAGTCAGGGCTACACAGTGAGAAAACAAAACAGAAATCACAGAACTGTCCCCTTGTTATAACATGTAAATTCCAGAACCACAGAATACTTACTAGTCTTTGTACCATCATCAAAAAGTTATCCTCAGCTACATAGCAAGTTTGAAGCTAGCCTAGGTTACATAAGACTATGTCTCAAAAGACAACCAAACAAAAAACCTAGGCTGAGTCTGATAGTTCACACCTATAATCCCAGTGCTTGCCAGGCTGAGAAAGGAAGGTCAAGAATGTGATACCAGCCTTTGATAATGAGTTTGAAGCCAACTTAGGTTAGTATGTCTCAAAAATATTTTTAAATCTTTTTTTCTTCCTAAGAAGTAAATGTTTTATACAAACCATACAGAATATTTCCTGAAACTGCACCTAAGTACTTTGTTATCCCTGAAAAAGAACACCTGCTTGGTGGCAGCAAAACAATGCCATGCCTGGGAAAGTCTAAGACGTACCCCATTCCAATTCCACAGAATTGCATAGAAAATCAAATGTCTAAAAAACAAATTGTTTTAAGGACAGTAAGAATATTCAGAATTTGTGTATTTTTAAAATTTTTTGGAGGAGCATAAATTATAGCTTTCTTGTTTTGAATACATTTTCATAGGTAACAAACATTTCAACAGAAGTCAACTTTTCTGTTATTGGAAAGGGAATTCTATCCTTAGATATTAGACAGCACTGGTGTAAACCAAGTTAAAGAGTACCATAAGTAAAATGCCTATGGCTTTCAGAGCAGTCAGTCAAAGGTCATTCATACTCCTCTGTAAAGGCTGAGCTCACAGGGAAGCAGGAGGATGTGAGGGTACCCAAAATGCTGTCTGTCTCCCTCAGCACTGTGCTTCTTGTTTAGCCAAACAAGAAGCTTAGAGGCCAAGAAGATAAACCAACTTCTAACGTCAGGTATGTTTTTAAACCTAAAACAAGGCCTACCAATTCTGAAGTTTCCAGGAGGCATTGGGATTCCCAAGCTTGCTTAGACAGGGACTGTCTGAGAGGAAGTGAGATCTAAGGAAGTACTAAAGAGAGGAAGAGTCTGGCACACAGTATGTTCTCTGTAGGACAGCAATCCTTAGTTTAAAAAAAAAACAAAAATGCTATTTAGTAGTATTTCAGATTTTTTTTCTTTTTTTTTAAAAGACCGAGTTTCAGTGTGTAGGCCTCCCTGGCCGGCCTGGATGTAACTCAGGGATATGCCTCCTCCCAACTTCTAGGTGCTGGGATTAAAGGCTTGTCCTACCACAACCAGCCTATTTTCAGCATCCTTTCTAGGATACAGATAAGATAAAAAGCTCAGGTAGGTTAATCAACATGACTTAAATACCTGCAGAATGAAAAATAAAAAAAACCAATATAGGCTAAAAGACAGCTCAGTGGTTAAGAGCATATACTGCTCTTCCGGTTCAATCTCCAGGACCCACACCAAAGGTCACCCCGACACTTCTAACCTCAATAGGTATCTGCAACAATGGACACACGCACACACACGCACACACACGCACACACACACACACAGAGTAGGTAGGTAGATTGATTTTTAAATCAATGCGCATATTCCTTCTTTGACGCAAAGAGCCACAGAAGTGCTGAGGACAAGCATGGATGCTGACACACCAGTACTGCTGATCTGTTCTGGGCACAGCAGCTCAATGAGCTATAACTGGGGACCAGTTTCAGAGAGAGATCCTGGGACTGCTGGACCTGAGCCATATGAATTTAAATTTTAAAAATAGGCATTCTAAAACTACCTTTTCTGGACCAATGAGATGGCTCAGCAGGTAGAGGTACTTACCACCAAGTTAAGTGGCAGGGTGGAAAAAGAAGACACTTAGGCTAGATGCCATCTGACCATCTCAAAAGCATCTCTAAGCAAGGGAAAGAATCAGACTAAGATTTATAAGTTGGTATACTCTAGTTTGACAATCTGTAGCCAGCTCCTAAAAATGCCACCAAGCTTAGAATCTCAAGGTATCTAGAAAAAGAGAGAGAGTTCAGCCAAAGGGCAGCACTTTTGCTCTGACTGGCTTACTTTCTGAATGAATTTTCTTTCTGACTCATCCTTCTCAATGTCTGGGAACTCTCATACCCATTCACCCACATAGTAGGGGAGCCGAAACCCCTGTGTCTATGCTGTCTTCAGGCAGGGAAGCAGAAATAAGTTACTCGTGAGCACATACACAACCTATCTTGTCAATGCATATATTGACATAATGTAAGAAAGCTGGTGAGATTCTTCTCATTACTATCAACATATTCATTAATCTATTCACTCATCCCTCAACAGAAACTCACCAGGTACCTTCTGTGTACTAAACACTGCATACAAACTGTCGAGAAGGTAGAAATCGTGACTAGGGAAGAATAGGACACTGTGGATATAAAGAGCAGAAGCATTAGAAAAACTGTCTCAGAAGATATGCAGAGCTGAGACCTGGTGTCTGAGGCAAGTTGTTAGTAGAGGAGAGATCTTGGTCATAAACAAAGAAAACGGCACAAGCGATGGTCGCAAGAGAAACATTGCAGGCCACCATGGCAGGGTGAGCGATTCCACAGGAGGGTTTGGCAGGCAAGGACATGCTGTAGAAGTCTTTGACAGGGTTTTATCTTAAGGCCCATGAAGGGTCTTGAACGTGTCAGTGACATGAGCAAAGCTGTCTTTCTAAAGGTCACTTTGGCTATTAGAAAAGTTAAGAGTCTTGAGGACTGGATGAGGATTAAAGGCAAGAGGCTAAGCTGTTACCGCATTCACTCAAAGACAATGGAGTCAGAGAAGAAAGTGAAAAGACAGGAAGAACTTTGGATGAACACTCCATACAAAGACAACCATGACCCCTATTTATAAGTCCAATGGTTATAGTTCCATGTAATCACCAGCAGAAGTCCAGAGCCATGGAGAAATCCTAAAACAGACAAGCTAAATGCAACACTTAATTCATTTTAAGAGATAAATCAGGAATTATTTCCTTTCAATGTTTTTTTCCTCAAGATTTGTTTTATTTTACATGTATTAGTGTTTTGCTTATGTGTATTGTTTGTGTGTATGTATGTACATTACACACATGCCTAGTGCCCAAGGATACCAGAAAAGGACTTCAGATCCCCTGAAATTAAAGTACAGACCGTTGTAAGCAACCATGTAGGTCCTCTGGAAAAGTAGCAAGTGTTTGTAACAAACTTTTGAGCCCCTTTTTCAAGGTCTTATATTTTTTGTTTGTTTGTTTGTTTGTTTTTCCAGACAGGGTTTCTCTGTGTAGCCCTGCCTGTCCCAGAACTCACTCTGTAGACCAGGCTGGCCTCCAACTCAAGAGCTCTGCCTGCCTCTGCCTCTCAAGTGCTGAGATTAAGGGGGTACAACACCATCATTCAGCTCCCTTTGAAATTTTTTTAAATGGCCTAGAATAATTCTAAGCTCTTAAAATATATGTATTAAGTGGCTGCTAAAAACCTATTATAGATTTAAAAGAATATGTTGTCCACATATTACACACAGATGGGAGAACATACAAGACGACAATAATAAATAGTACAATGTTGACATTAAGAAGGCAGGGAAAGCCGGGCAGTGATAGCGCATGCCTTTAATCCCAAGTGAAGGAACTTTAGAAACTGACCACATTTAACATAAGAATAAAATCCCAACCTGAGAGACAGCTCAGTAAGTGAAGGCACTTGAATACACAAGCCTGGCAACATGAGTTCATCCTCAAACCCATGTAAAGGTAGGAGGGACATGGTGACCCCACAAAGGTGTCCTCCGGCCTCCACAGTGTTCCATGGCACATACAATCCTCATCATGTACATTCCAACTACATGGGAGGGGGGGTTACTAACACTTTACAGATCGCTAGTATGATTGGGGAAGGGATTTTTATTTTATTTCATTGTCACTAATTAAAACAGCTATTATATTTAAGGACAAACATGACTCTAGACCAAAAGTTCCCAACCTGTGGGTCTCAGCTCACATAACCTTTCACAGGGATTGCCTAAGACCATCAGAAAACATAGATATTTATATTATGATTCATAATAATAGCAAAATTACAGTTATGAAGTAGTTATGAAAATAATGTCATGGTTGGGGGTCCCTACAACATGAGGAACTGTGTTAAAGGGTTAAGGGATTAGGAAGGTTGCAAACCACAGCTCTAGATGAACTGTTCCTTTACTGAACAATTCTTTTTTTTAAAAGCCAGGATGAAGCAGTTTTCAGGTGATATATGAGCAAATGGAGAAATGGATGAAAATAGCTAGCTCCAAAGATTTGTATTTCCCTATTATTTCTGGGTTACCATATAGCAAGAGCAATGAAATACTCAGGAGCTCAAACACAGCTCAGTCGGAACAAAGTGAAGGGCTTCTACTCAATCTAGTACTCTGCCCAGCTCCTTAAGCCATACAGAAAGCAACATGTCCTAACACCTGATTTTCGTAACTGGATTTCACCTATTAGATGGTTGGGTACAGCCCTCAACCTAAGGACACACTGAATTTACAGGGCTGATTCTTAAGAGTTAAAAATACCAAAAGAAGCGGTGGTGGTGGTGGCGCACGTCTTTAATACCAGCAGTCGGGAGGCAGAGGCAGGTGGATTTCTGAGTTCAAGGCCAGCCTGGTCTACAGAGTGAGTGCCAGGACAGCCAGGGCTACACAGAGAAACCCTGTCTCAAAAAACAAAACAAAACAAAAAAAAGTTTATAAAAAAACAAAAGATCCTCAGACATTAGTGGCTCCTGTTTTCTTAGCCAAACAAAGCATGTATATCATACTCAACCACCACCATGATGATTGATGAGGACGACAACAACAACAACAAAGACAACAACAATGATAATGATAACAATAAGTTCTATAGAATCTTCAATACATAAGGCAATGTTCTAAGTACTTTATATGCACTATTCATTTAACTTTTACCTCATTCTGTGAGGTAAGTACTATTTTTCATGTTACAGATGAGGAAATTAAGCACAGAGGTTAGGTAATTGCCCAAGGAAAATGCAAACAGTCTGCTCCAAAATTTGTATTCTTAATCTTCAGCAGAAGAGAACATCATGGATGTTGATGTAAAAACCAATAGAAACAACTACAACCTCCCTAACAGTCTCAGATGTTATTCACTGTGCTCATCAGAATAAACTAATTGAGGTTTTACAGATTAAGGGAAATATGTTTTTACAGTCTAGGTTATATTATATAACCTAGTTATATAATATATTGAGTTGCTGGAAGCACTCAAGTGCACACTAAGAAAATGCCATACAGGTATGGAGGTAACATCTGCAACACCAGTGCCTGAGGCAGGAGAATCAAGAAGTTGAAAATCTGTCTGGGGTACATAATAGCCTCCCCCAACACCCAGGGGGAAAAAGGAGGAAGAGGAAGAGGGGGGAAAAATACCATTTTCCACAGTAATAAAACAGCAGCAACAATGAAATAAATTTTAAAAACTCAACATTTTTTCCTGAAAAATTCACAATCTGATTATTAATAAGGACAAAGTTCTTCAAGAGTCAAAGAATTTAAGTATACACACATGTTATCATCAAGGGACTGTATACAACTCAGAAAAAACATCTGTAAACACAACCTCTGCTCACCCACCTACCAAAACACAAGAAAACTCCTGAACCTCCCAGGAGAGGGACAAGAAGGTACCTAAGAACTAAGGGAGAATGAAGCTCTAGGCTAGGACAGATATGGTTACAAAGATGATTTTATTAACTACTCTGCCATGGGTACCAAAAAGCGAGTAACCAGCATGCAGGGAGCGCTGGCAACCTCATGCAAGTTTCAGATTTAAGCAAGGCACCAAATAAGGGAAGGATTCTGGCGCATCAACTCTAGGGAAAGTGTTTCAAGTTAAAAATGGCTATTCAGGTTTGGATGTGAACTTCTGTATCTGCTCTTTATCAACAGAGGCAACTCTACCTCACGGGCAGCTAACAGCAGAGAGAGAGAACTCAGAATCAAAATGAACCACACAGGATAACCATGGGGCCTAGTATAGCCTGTCATTTGCCTGCCATCAAAGCCAAAGCTACAAATATGCCAATGCCAAACTTAGACCCCACTTGAAGTCAGCACATCTAGGAGCAGGTAGGCCATGTCCTCACCCACTACTCCTACCCCCCAGCCATAGTTCAGGAATAAGGTGAGAAAACCAGTTGCAGTGTAACTAGAAACTAGGCCTGTTTTCAGTGACGGTTCTTTAGTGGGTTGGTTTATGGGCTTGAGTTCTTACTTTTTCTGTGCTGTTTCCCAGACCAAAACTATCAATTCAAGAGAACACCTTTCAGTCATCCCCACTCCCTCCTCTCCTGTGTGTGTGTGTGTGTGTGTGTATGTGAGAGAGAGAGAGAGAGAGAGAGAGAGAGAGAGCATACACATATCTGTCTGCAATGGACACTGAAGAGAGAGAGAGAGAGAGAGAGAGAGAGCGAGCGCATACACATATCTATCTGCCTGCAATGGACACTGAAGCCAGGGCCTTATGCATATACTAGGGAAGCACTCTACCACCATAGTACAACCTCAGTCCTGGTCTTATTTTTGGTTTAATTCTATCTCTTCGAAGTTCTCCATCATTTAGTTAGTTGGTTGGTTGATTCTTGCTGTCCACTGACTGAAGCAGAGTCTCTTGTTTCTGCTGCTATACTATTTACTCCAGGAGAGATGACCCTTAGGTGTCTAGACAATTCTCCTGTCTTCACCATCCATCTTGCTACAGCAGTGCTGGAATTATAGGTGAGTACTGCTGCATCCAACATTTTACATGGGTTCAAGGGGACTGGACTTAGACTATTAAGCATATAGATAGCCCTATTTATCCACTGAGCCATCTTTCTGTCTCCTTCCACATCTCTCTTTCTAATCTTTTCTTTTTTTAAGATTTAATTTTATGTCCATTGGTATTTTGTCTCCATGTATGTCTGTGTGATGGTGCCAGAAGCCCTAGAACTGGAGTGGAAGACAGTGGTGAATTGCCATGTGGGTGCTGGGAACTGAATCTGGGTCCTCTAGAAGACCAGCCAGTGCTTTAAAGCACATGACTCAGTGGAGTCATGTCTCCAGGCCCCATTCTTCATATCTCTTAATCAATCTTAAAACATTCTTATCAAAAAGTATAGTCATTAGCTATTTCTTGCTTTATTTGTAATGCCCACTCACTGTCACTGTTAAAAATATAAGAAATATTTAAGCCGGGCAGTGGTGGCGCACTCCTTTAATCCCAGCACTTGGGAGGCACAGGCAGGTGGATTTCTGAGTTCGAGGCCAGTCTGGTCTACAGAGTGAGTTCCAGGACAGCCAGGACTACACAGAGAAACCCAGTCTTGAAAAACCGTGTGTGTGTGTGTGTGTGTGTGTGTGTGTGTGTGTGTGTGTGCGCGTGCATGTATACACACACACACACACATATATGAAATATTTAAATTTGAAGCTAAAAAGGAAGGAAAGAGTGAAAGTAATATTAGTATAAAACCACAAGAACATGTTATAACAACTTACCGACCTGTATAGCACTCATAAATATAACACTTTTCTGCTATTATACTATAACATATTTTTTAAAATTTACAACCTTTTATTACTGTTCAACCAAGAGCCTCTATTCTGGGAATTGGAGAGCTGGCATGTTGGTTAAGAGTGGGTGCTGCTCTTGCAGAGGACCTGGATTTGGTTCCCAGCACCAACATTAGGCAGCTCACAACCACATGTAATTCCAGTTCCAGGATGTTCATCACCCCTCAGGCCTCAACAAGCACCTGCATGAAGGTGGTAGCACACATAAGCTCATACAGGTACCACATACACATAAATAAAATAATTTTTAAAAATTAAAAGTTTTTATTCTAATACTCCTATATTTCCTAACCCTCACCAAGACTTCTAATTCTGAAGCAGTATAAAAGGTGATTATGCTAAAAGTTGGAGCTTCCTTTGAAGCAAAAAGATGCACTGGTAGGTCTGCTGTTCTGCAGAAGACCTGGGTTCAGTTCCCAGCACACACTTGCAGCTCACAGTTGTCTGTACCTCCAGTTCCAAGAAGTCTGGTGCCCTCTTCTGGCCTCCATGGGCTCCTACACCATACGATACACAAACATACATGCAGATAAAAACAAACACTCAAAACACAAACTAAATACACCTTTAAAAAAACCAAAACTGTTCTAATGTTAAACACCAAACCCCTCCCTATTTCAGACACGAATCCAGGAAAGACATAAAGAAATTTGCTTGTGGAAACAAAAGAAATCTAGAAAAGCATTCTAGAAAGCCTGACTCATTGTGCACACTGGCCTCTAGAACATCTTAGAGCACAAAGGGTCTTCATCAGTGCCTTAGTCAGTCTGCTGACATATGTCACTTATAAGGACTTTAAAAGCCATATTTTTTACAGATCTGTCCAGAAGTCTAAAGGAAAACCTGCCAAAGAAATTCCTCAGAGAGAATGTCAACGGCATCAACACAGTTTGCTACATAAATTAGGACCTAGAATCTTAGAGATCTGTGGCACATGTCAGCTCAAAATTTCATTATCAACTTAAGCCAGAAAGAAACACTCCAGAAAAATGCAAATCCACAGGAAGCCTTATCCCAACTGCTTTTTCTCTTATGCTATAGAAGATGCAGTCCTACTATGCATGTAAGCAAGAAGAGGTCTTACTGTTGATGGTTTCAACACAAAGCATAACTTATTCCTAAGCCGCGCTGGGTTTGACTCAGAAAGCTTCTCAAAATGATGGAAGGTGAGTCAACCTTAGCTAAAGCACAAAATAAAGCAGAGAACTATTTAAAGGATTCATTTCTAAGACTGGGCCAAATCAGTCTATATTGTGATGAATCCTGAGTTCCAAACAAGTGATTAGACTTCATCAATGTTATTGCATAATGTATATCTGCAGCGTGACCCAGATATTCCAATAACAAGACTCTCAGCGAGCAATTCAAGGAATGACCATCCCTAACAGGTTTCCTTTCTTTCTTTTCCTTTTCTTTCTTTCTTTTCCTTCTTTATTATTTGTGGGGAATAGGTATACTGGAGCATAGGGCCGGAGCCTCATGCATCACGAAACTACTAGGCTACATGGTCAACTTTGTTTGTTTTTGAGATAGAGTCTCACTATGTACACCAGACTAGCTTCAAACTTACAGAGATCTGTCTACCTGTATCTCCTAAATTCTGTAATTCCCTGACACGCCCTGTTGTTGTTTTGTTTTATTTTTAATCTAGGATCTTAATATTTAATTGTCTGATAATAAAACTGCAACCCTCATGCCTCAGCTTCCTGAGGAGCTAGTATTACAGTCTTAAGACTGTAATGCCAGGATTCCATGAAGTTTTTAATTATACCATGATTTTATCTACATTGTTCCTTGCTGTCCACATCTGCTTTTTAAAAGTGTGTATGTTTCTGTATGAATATGTGCATATGAATGCAGTGCCCTCAGGCCATAGGCATCAGGTTCCTCTAAAGCTAGAGTTGGTGGTTATGAGCCACCACGTGTTCTAGAAACTGAACTTGGGTTCTTTGCAGTTCTTTACTGCAGAGCCCGCATCTCCAGCCCCCATACTACCTAAAGACCCTCTCCCACTCTTCAAAATTAAGAACATGGACTATGTCCCTGCTATTTTTCTCTGATCACCCTTAATCTCCTTCTCCCCTCTATAACACTACACCTATACAATACTTCATTTCAAGTACTTATAGATCCATTTCTCTGACTATAATGTACCTCTGAAGGAAGGACCAACATCACTTACTTCCCTAGATGCAGTGCCTAGAAAAAAGTACTAGCTTAATATCTGTAGACATTACCTGAATGGGAAGGAAAATTTGAATCTCTCAGAAAATACTAATTAACCCTAAAATAGTTATTATAACTGGATAAATAGGTCAAAACGGAAAAAAGAAAAATGCCCATATAAAATGATAAAGGCAGTTATTTAAGGCAACATAGAAGGTGAGCCAGAAGACAGGCTAGAGTTCAAACAAGGGAGAGGAGCTGGAGTGAGAGGTTAGAGAGGTCATCAGCAGTAAGGTCACAGCCCAAAATACATTCCAGCAAGTTCTTTACAGTTGTTACAGGATGTTACCAATTTAGTTGAGCTATAACCTCTCTACAATTAAGAGATTACTCTATAAATAACAAGTTCATAAATGCACTTAACTAATTTTATAGCACTGAAAACATGATATTTCTACTGTAATTTCCACAGGTGGTATCATGTAGCACAATTATTATTCGCTTTAATATAAGATGAGTGTAAAACAAATAGAAATAAATAAATAACACTACCAGTGACCAATATGTCAGTTACATAGCTGTATCAGTTACATACAATATGGCAATTGTAGGCAGAAATGACAGACAGATGTCTAATGGTTCCTATATTAGATGCTTAATACATTTAGATCCACAGATTAAAAAAAAATTTTTTAAAAATCATGGAGACACTTAAAAATAGAAGTGTTGTTAATACACTTTATAATGCCTCAGATCTGGATCTTTTTAATTCCTTCTGATCTAAAGTCTATACACTAATTCTCAGGAGGATAAAACTGAGCAGTAACTTCAATACTAAATATTTATGAGTAAAATAAAAAGCTTCCAAGATGGGAAAAACCCAGAGTATCCCTCAGGAGCCAAAAACAGTCCACAGACTGGAGAAAGAATATGAGCCAACAAAACAACTATTTCATATTCTTCATCTTAGCTGAAATATCATATCCAAAATGGTGAAAACAGAGTAGACAGATGAAGTTCTGGAACGTTTAAGAGAAGGGAAGGAATGCAGAACAAGAGAACTGTGGATATATCTCCCCAAGAGAAAGGGCAGAAACAAAACCAGTAAGTGTAAGAACCCATGAGAAAGGCAAGCCGGGGAAAGCATGAAAGTTGGTGCAGTCTCTTGCCCACATGACAGCCAGTGTTACTATAGTCCTTCCTCCATCACAGCTGCAGACTCAACAGGGTCCATGTACAGGACTCACTCTTATTGGAAGGCTCTTCAAACGCTAGATCCTAAGGGACAATTTATAGTACACCCTCACAAACACGCCAGCTGGCTGCAACTCAGCAGCTGATTGCTCTCTTGTCTAACTTGGTGAGGAGCCAGAGGAGGACTTTTCCTGGTCAGTTCTCCCATGCTGGAAATTCTCTAACGCCAGAGCTCTGGCTTAAGTCAGGATATCAGGTTATTCATGAGATGCCAAAACTATATCTTTACATTGGCTTTGAACAACTCTCTCAAGTATACCATACAAATTCCCACAATCTTCAACATCATCTGGACACTAAGGCCAGAGACAGCAACTGCTCACATAGAGAGGAACAAGCTTTTTACAGTATGAGTAACATCAAAACAAACTTTTCATAAGTTATAAATCAATTTCACTGACTCTAAAATAGGCACCTAGACAATACACTCAATAAATGATTTCCTTAAACCCTACGGGGCCAAGCATGCTCCCTTTTCTACCAGATACTCAAGGTCTCCCTATGTTGACTTAGTCTACGAAGATCAAACCACAAGTCAGCTTCTAAGAGGAAATGATGGAAGAAATCTAACAAGATGGGTTTTGTTGGTTTTTCTTTTTCTTGTTTTGCTTTGTTGTTTTTTGGTTTTTTTTTTTTTAATATCATTGAGCCCAAAAATTCATGGTTCTTAGGTGGAACAGCACACCTCCTCCCAGAGTGTTTGAAAATATGTGGGGACCACTAAGGGCACTTAGCTGGCAGTGCCAAGATGCTATGGATCTTGACGTGGCAAGCACACAGAATGAATTACGTGATCATGAAAGTGCTAAAACCTTCAGTAACAGTGTCTTATAGGAAGGCCCTCAACCTGAACTGCCTTCGACCCTCCCAGCTTCTAGGACAATGAGGAAAGAACTGGAAGTCGGGGAAGCCTGAATTTTAAACTAATTTAAAACTAGCCTGGACAACATAAACAACTTCATCTGGAAAATCAACCAATGAGTTAAGAGATGACTCAGTGGGTAAAAGGGCTTCCTGTAAAGTCTAAGGACCAAAGTTCAGACTCCTGTACCCACATGACAAGCTGAACATGAACCTACAAATGTCTGTAGCCCAAGTAAGGGAGGGAAAGAAAATGGGAGGATAACTGGGGCTTGCTGGCTAATAAAATATGGGCGGCACGCTCCCAAAACCCTAAACACACACACACACACACACACACACACACACACACACACACCTATGCTACTCACACATACAAATTAATAATGAAGATGTGTTGGGCATGGTAGCAGATCTCTGTGTTCAAAATAATCTTTAAAAAAAATAACAATGTGAGTAAAATCAAATATAGCATACTATGTTATGGACAATATATATATATATACATATATATATATATATATATATATATGTATATATATATAGTATTTCTCTGTTGAAACAGGGTCTCATTATGTATATTTGGATGGCCTTGAACTCGATAGATAGACCAGGCTGGCTTTGAACTCAGAGATCTGCCTGCCTCTGCCTCTGGATTGCCAGAATTAAAGGTATGTGTGACCATGATCTGCCAATAATATATACAATAACTGGTTCCATACTTAAGACCACTGGCTATTGACAACCTGGGTTTAGATCCTACCATCCACTTGGTGGCTTACAACAGTGTGTAATTCCAGTTCCAGAGAATCTAACGCCTTATTCTGGCCAATAAAATAAAACGCCCATACACATAAAATAAAAATTCATTTAAAAATATCTAACGGGGCTCTCTTTCTCTTCCCTCTCTCTTCCATCTCTTATCCCTTACCTCTCCCCATTCCCTCCCCCCCCAACCCCCACGTGGTCGTGGTGGCCTCCACCCCTCTCCTTCTCTACTCTCTCTGCCTTTCTCTGCCTCTACTACCCTCTTAACTCCCCTCCCTGTGCCCTGAATAAACTCTATTTCTATACTAAATATATATACATATATATATATATACATATATATATGTATGTATATTTAATGGGACTAGAGAAATGGAGGCTCAGCTGTTAAGATCATGTACACCTCTTGGAGAAGATCCAAGTTTGGTTCCCAGCACCCAAATTTGGCAGCTAATAACTTTCTACAACTCCAGCTCCAGGATCATTGACACATCTGGCCTCTGCCAACATCTGGACTCACATGTATATATCCATACCCATATATGCACAACTACAAATAAAAAAAAATCTCTAAAAATATTTTTAAAAGAGCAAAAGTTTAAATACCTAAGACTTGGGGCTGGTAAGATAATTTAGCAGGCAAAGGAGCTTGCCCCTAAAAACCTGACAACCTGAGTTCAATCCCTGGGACCCACATGACAAAAAGAGAATCAACTCCCACAAAATGTTCTTGGACCTCCATAGGTGCGCGCGCACACACACACACACACACATACAAAATGGAAAGGAAAAAAAAAGGAATTTAAATTAAGACTCAAGAATTGAAAAATGTATTTGATTTGTAACCAAATTGCTCTCTGACCTCTCTCTTCCTCTGGGCATTTTAGCTGCTCCACGTTTTCTTCTCAATGTTTCCTGTCAAGCACATTAATGGAAGAGCAGATAACCCCACTCCTTCCCCTCACACTGTATTACTCCATACTCGTTCTGTGTACTACTCAAAAGACTTCTCTTTACAATGGTTGCCATTTCTATTTCTAAAATGTCTAAATTAAACCAAAGCTTGGAAATTCTGACTGGTATCTGGGTCCGACTTTCCGGATGGTAACTGAAGGTCATGTGGGGTGGAAAGTGGCCTGTGGGCCTGTGGGTAACAGAACACACACATGCACGCGAACAGGATATGTTGGTAATCTGGCTTCCTGAGACCTAGTAAGATGTGAGAGTTCTCACCATCACCCTTAGAGAAGATGAAAAACCTAAAGTTGGAAAATGCTGGATTTTTAAAAAATGTCCCCTCTTAGCATTCTATCAGGTTGAGTCTGGGAAGGGGCATCTTTGCCGCCAGCACCATTTTACTTGTCTACAATACAAAACAAGCAGAATGAACTGAAGCTTCTTCATAGCGTGGAAGCTGGTGTTTGCGGCACAGCTTATGTCACGTCTCAAGCCCAGAAACACGAAGAGTGTGGTTTTGATGTTTAACCAGCCTCTACTGCACCCTGGCACTGTTTCTTCCCCCAGAGAACTTTAGAGGAAAGAAACCAACCTCCTATCTTAAAACGAACAGCCTGGATAAAAATAAAGCCCTGAAGTGGTTTGGTGACCGAGGTCATACGGGCTGCCACAGGTCTGAAGGTAGAGCCAGTGTGCTCTGAGAAACTTCGCTGCAGTCAACCGCAGAAACAAAGACCTCAGCCCCACAGTCCAACACAGTCTAGGAAGCTGCCTTAGGCCTGATTTGTTAGGAGCTGTTCCTCACAAAGCATTCTATATTCTCTGAAAACCTCCAGTCCTAGTTATGACTTTAACAGCAGTCTAGTTGCACTGTTCCCGAGCCTATGAAAAGCAGAGCCAGTCTGGAGCCTCGTCCTATAGGAGACTGCCATCAACTCTTGCATGCTTACTGCCTAATCTCTATTCATGACGCATACTTTAAAACTTGCTTCCGAGGTGAAGGTGAACATGAGGTTCACACGACAAACTAGAAAAGTGAAATGGGAACTGACATGAAATCAACTCACGGCAACCCTGATGAAAACAAAACAAACAAACGAACCAAAGCCAAACAAACATGCAATCCTTACATCCAGGAAACCAACAATTCATCTTTCTCTGCCAGGATTACATAATTACAGGGCAACAAAGTAAATGGGTTATCAGACATGAAACATCTGCCTACTAGCAAACCCAGAGATGCAATTTTTCTCTAACACTCTACATTGTCCAGAGGAAATGAGGGCAAACACTGTTTCTGCTCCTTCATCCTGGCAGGAGTCCTGAAACTGCAAGCTTAATTAATATATCATGATGTATGCCCAACAACTAGAATGCACTTCAAAATGTGCCACATGATCTGAGGAACAGGCTTCCAAACCAAGGCTCTGACCTGTGGCTGTCCTGGGTGGCTGGGGGTGGGGGTGGGGGAACTGTGTGCCACCCACACACCAGCTTTCTTTAGTGTTATAGCAGTGGCAGCAGCAGCAGCTGCAGCAGCAGTGGCTTAGCACACAAACTGTACAAGGGACACTGAAAAGTGAGAGAAATGATGGGTCTGAAGAAAAAATGTCACCTGTATAATTTTTTAAAAAATTTAAAGACAAGAAAATTCAGAACTCTGTACTGGCTGGCTCTTTTTAAAAAAGCACAAAACATCCAGGCCAGATCCACATGCAAATTGTCAGGCAAGAACTATTATTTTCAAACCTTGGGAATTAATGTTATCATTACTACCATCTTGCAGATGAGGAGGCTGAAGTTCAGCCAGTTATGGACTGGGCCTCAGACCTCAGAGCTAACAGCTAATAAAATTAGGACTTAAAATCAGAGATTTTCAAAGCTCAGACTCTTAAGTAACCTCTATATTACCCTGACTCTGACATGAAAGATACTAAACAAAATTAATCAAAGTTACTAAAAAACCATGCTTTTGACAGATACATTAGTCTTGAAAGAAATTATTCACAGAAAGCTCTCCCAAGTTTAGTGGTAATATAGGGGGAGAAAGGAAGGTGACTAAAAATTGTGTATGTATATATACTATATCACCTACTTATTTAATAAATATGGAACTGTGGCTACTGGGAGAGTTCTTTGGGACTGTGGCTGGTGGTCTATTCACCAATGGATAGCTCACAGCTATGCACCTGTGGGTAGTACTAATTAGACTCAATAAAATTTAAAAAGGAGAAGACATGAAATTGGGAGGGAGATGTGGAGGGTGAACCCTGGGAAGAACTCTGGCACTTGGAGGAAGAGAATAGA
The DNA here is from genome assembly GCA_019843965.1 of Rhynchomys soricoides. NCBI lineage: Eukaryota > Metazoa > Chordata > Mammalia > Rodentia > Muridae > Rhynchomys > Rhynchomys soricoides. The sequence goes on from JADRCH010000059.1 coordinate 7,790,606, forward strand.
AGGGGAATATAATCAAAATATGCTGTACATATGTATGAAATTCTGAAAGACTTAAAAGCCACTATATTAAAATTATATGGAATTCATGAAATTGGTATATTTGCACAGGAGTCATGCTAGCTAATCTCTGCATCACTCCAGTTGTATTGTATGTACTAAAGAAGCCATACATTTTGATTTAGATGTTGTAAGAGGTTGAGGCAGCTGGGTCAGCTGAGTAGTAGAGCACATGGTTAGGAGACATAGGGCCTCTGGCTTTCAATTGTTTTGGATTAAGCATCAAAACCAAACAAATGCAGGTCAGAGCTCTTGTAGGAGTCTAAAGAGGTCTACTCTCCACTTAGAACCCAGCTCCCAAACCAGTCACAGTCTACACAGACTGGGCCTCAAATTAATCCATGTCATACTAATTATGTCTAGTTCAAGATGCTTCCTTGTGAGATGGACAAATAAAACTCAATTGTTTTCTATCAATATGCAAGGCAAGCATTTTAATTTTACTTTGAGTGAGGTTTCACACTATGTACGTACTCCAGCTTACCTCAAACTAAGAATCCTCCCAAACAGCTGGATTACAGCTGTGAATCACAGTACATAATCTTCTGTGATAACTGATCTATTATGTGCCTGATCTTGCCCGAGCTCATGCTTTCCTACTGTGTGGCTGGAGAAGTTTCTCTTCTATGTCAGGAGGGATGGTCTTCCCCAGGAACTTTAACTGTGGCACTTTCTACTTCTGTTTGATAAAACAGGGAAGAAGTGATAACTGTGTCAATCTAAGGAAAGCGGAATGCCACTTTCCCAAGCAGACTGCTAAACATTTAGGCATGGGGACTGGAGATTCAGCTCAGAACTTAAAAGAGCTTGCTTGCTCTACCAGAGGACCAGAGTTCAATTACTAGCACCCATGTTAGGCAAATCACAACTGCCTGTAACTCCAGCTCCGGGGGATCCAACACCCTCTTTTAGCCTATACAGGCACATACAGTCATGTACACATAGGAATAACAGAGACAGATACATAATTTAAAAACAGTGGTTCTCTCAGCAGTGGTGGTTTTTAATCCCAGCAATTGGAAGGTAGAGGCAGGTGGATCTTTATGAGTTTCAAGGCCAGTCTAGTCTACAGAATGAGTTCCAGGACAGCCAGGGCTCCAAAGAGAAACCCTGTCTTCAAAAACAAAACAAAATAAACAAATAAGCAAGCAAACAAATAAATAAAAATAATGGCTCTCTCTGGGTGGTAAAAATGTATGATCTGCAATATTCATTTACTGATTTGGTTTTGTTGTTTTGTTTTTTGAAAAAAGGCATCACACTACAGGCCAACTGACCTCAACCCTGCAGTAACCCTCTTGCCTGAGTCTCCTGAGTATTACATGGGTTATAGATGTGAGCCACCAGGCCTGGCTCATAACGTTAAATACATTTTAAACAACAAAGCTCTGCCCTAATAATTCTAAGCTGTTGGCAACTTTCTTCAACAACTGGCAGAAAAAGATACAAGTATGTTTAAATTCAGAAAGCTTTTGTCAGGTTACCCGGAGTGTGCTCTCCTTTAATCCCAAACATTGGGGAAGAGCAGACTGCTCTGTGTGGTTTTGAAGCCAGCCTGGTTTACATAGGAGGTTCTAAACCTGTCAGAGCTATAGAGACCCTGCTTCAAACCAAACCAGACCAGACCAGACCAGAAAGCTTTGTGTAAGAGTGGCCCTTACACTGTCATCAACCATTAAACTGTGATAAAGACTCAGACAGCATCCAACCCATAAAATTTAATCAATGGCATGCAAATTTCATGGGATCAACAATGAAGGCATGACAAGTAAACAAAAAATTTGAGAAACATTTCCAGAATCTAGAAATATTAGGGGAGACCAGCTATGATGGTTGATCCTGTCAATTTGACTAGAGATGCCAAGATGTTAAGATCACTAATGTACATTTCTATTTGGCACATGGGCATGTACACACATGGATGAATATTTCCACAGAGGATTAGCTAAGGAGGGGAAATTGCCCTGAGAGTGGACAGCATCATTAGAGACAAATTAGGGAGGAAGAGGAAGCCAGCTAACATAGTCATCTTTCCCTCTGCACCCTGGCCACCATGAGGTGAGGGCAGCTTCTGCTTTGTGCTCTGGCCATGATACTCTGCCTTGCCTCACTTGGCCCAAAGCAATGATTCCAGCCAACTAGAAGCTGAAACCTCAAAAACCATGACCAAAAAATCTTCCCTCCCTTTAGTTCTCTCAAGTTCAGGTATTTTTCACAGTGACAAAAAGTTAACACATCAGCCCATTGACTTCCTCCCACAATACCACACCACCAACTGAGAACGGGGCTGTAGGAGAGAGACTCAGCCTCAACTCCACCATTCCCACATTTCACACTGCCCTCAACTGGGCAGAGGCAGGTAAATCTGCAGGTCCCGCTGGGCCACATCTTCTCTGATTTTTGTTCCTGGAATATTCTTTTTGAGTCTGCCTGGTTACATTCTCCAAGAAGCCTTCTGATTCCACTTCCCTTTATACACCCGTACCCCTATCTGCCAGGTCTGGACCAAGGGCCACCTCTCTCACAGTACTCATAAATTGACTTAATCACCAATATTTATTTGTAATACCACCAGCAAGACTTGAGGTGTTTTTGCAGTCATCCACAGACATATATAAAACAGAGCAAATGTGATTAACTCCATACATGTCCTCAGCTAGGGCATACAATGATTCTTTGACCTCAGGCTTCAGGATTTAGTTTAAATACGTGCCCTTTGTTTCCAATTAGCCCCTTAGCTTCTACTTTTTTTTTCTTTCGGATAATTATTTTCCTGTTTAAAATGACCATAGGCATAATGGTGTCTAGTGTTCCTAAGTACAAGAAAGTTGTGACTCATCTATAGAGAAAATACAGATTGTATTTATCCAAATAACAAGAGTCACCTGCAAGCCAGGAATGGTGGCACACACCTTTAATCTCAGGACTCAGGAGGTGGAAGCAGGAAAATCAGGAGGTCTACATAGCAAGTTTGAAGTCAGTCCAGATGACACTCTACTGTCTCAGAAACAAAACATCTACACACTGAAACCTGGATGTTAGTCCATCAGAGCAGAAGATGGCAAACTAGGTCTACAGGCAAATCACCCTGGCCCTTCACCGCCTGTCTTAGCCAATCAAGTTTTGCTGTAGCACAGCCATGTTCATATAACACCACAAAGGCATAGTAACAAGAAACATGAGACCTACAAAGCCTACAACATGTACCCAGCCTTTCGGGTGAAGTTAGCTAATTCACACACTAGACACAAAGCTGTCTGAAAAATAACAGCATTGAGCTTGGCTTAAGAACACACAACTTTGATTCTAACATTTGGGAGGCAGAGGCAGGAGGATCTCCCATGAGTTCCAAGCCAGCCTGGTCTACATAGTGAGACTCCGTCTCAAAACAAACAACAGCAAAAACAAAACAGAACAAAACACTAAATCTGGGGCTGGCCAGACAGCTTAGCCAGTAAGGACAACCCTGGGACCTACAGAGGTGGAAGAGCAGAACAAACTCCACCAAGCCATTCTCTGACCTCCACACTCGACAATGGGGAAAAGCTGTGGACAGCAGACAGGGAAGATGGCTGTGGACAGCAGACAGGGAAGATGGCTGTGGAGCAAAGGCTACTAAAATTTCAGAGACAAACCATATCAGCACTTCTTCCTTCCTTGGCACATGACAGGTACTATGGTCTATTAAAGATGCTATAAAACAGAGGAATCAGATGCTTCAAAAAAATGGAGCTGGAGGGGAAAGGAAGACAGGGAAGGGGGACGACATTTGAAATGTAAATAAATAAAATAACCAATAAAAAATATTGTATCACACAATCTAATAAAAAGAAAAAAATGGGGCGGGAGAATCAGCTCAGTGGTTAAACACACTTGCTCTTATAGAGGACCTGGGTTTAATTCCCAGCACCCATAAGGTGAGTCACACCTCTCTGTAATTCCAGTCCCTGATGATCTGACACCCTCTTCTGACTTCCTCAGACACCAGGAATGCATGTAGTATACACATGTATGCATGCAAAACATTCATACACATAAAAAAAAAAAAAAAAAAACACTTAAAAATTAAGTAAATCTGAAAAAGGTTGTTTTTGTTTTAACTCTTTTTTTTTTTTGGTTTTTGAGACAGGGTTTCTCTGTGTAGCCCTGGCTGTCCTGGAACTCACTCTGTAGACCAGGCTGGCCTCGCACTCAGAAATCCGCCTGCACTGCCACCACTGCCCGGCTTGTTTTAACTCTTTTAACAGTTGCATTACAGACCTTTCCCTTTAAGTATGAAAATGATTTCTAGTGGTATAATTTAACTTCCTTGATTAATTCACTGATAGCAACAATCTACTGTTCAGATAATAAGTACTCCTATAGTCTGAAACACAGAACAGAAGAGCTGCCACAAATGCCCAGATCTCTCTCAACACCAACTAAACAGTTTATTTGGCAGGGGGATTTTTTAATGGGACTCTTTTTTTTTTTTTTTTTTTTTGCTATTTCAAAAGGCTTTAATTTTACTTGGTCCAAGACTTGGGAGAAGCTCCAGGCCTGTTACAAAGCTGCCTAGTGGCTTGAGAGGTTCATTCAGGTGGAGGTCCTGAGGTTGGCTGGTGCAGAGCAGAGGAGGGAGCCCCTTGGAAGGCACAGAGGATTCCTAGTCGTGCTTGAGAGCGAGGCAAAGAGATACTTGCCCAGAGATGCCTGGGGCACGCCAGTCTGCGCTGGTTGTGGCCCTGTCATCCTACGGAGGTTGGTCAGGTGGTTTGCCCATTTTCTTGATAAGCTTCACCTCCTTATCCAGGAAGTGGCTTCCCAAGAAGTCGCAGAGATGAGGGTCTGTGCGGGCAGAACCAAGGGCATGCAGATCCAAGAACACCTGGTTCAGGTTCTTCTCCAGGGCCAAGGCAGCTTCCATGGCCTCCTGGGTTTTACCCCATTCATCTTGAGATGGCTTCTGCACATCCTGGAAGAGTGCACGGCCCCCTCGATCGTTCTGCAACTTGAGGAGACTCTCGGCACCCTAGCGCTTCTCCTAGGCCAATTCTCAGAAGAAGTGGCCTACGCCCTCCAAAGCCACATCATCCCGATCGAAAAGGAAGCCCAGAGAGAGGCAGGTGTAGGAGGCCCGCAGGTGCAAGTTGACCAGGCAGTTCACGGCAGCTTCCACTTCGGTGAATAATTCTGACGAATCTGAGAGGTCATGGCTAATCCTCGTGCTGGCTGGTCCTAGGAGCCGAAGGCGGCAAGGAGATGGTCCCAGAGGCTGCGACGGAGAGACTTGTAAGGCGGCCGGAAGGTAATAAAGTGGGAGCCCCGGGGCCGGTTCCGTCCGAACACTGCTGAGGCAAGACACAGATCCACAGGACCTCCAAGGCACTGCTCCTAAATGGAAATCTTAACAGGACACCACTTGCATTGGCCGTCCTGCCAAGCTGGATGTTCAACCCATACCATATCTGAAGACTTAAACCCAACAACCCACAACCTAACCCTCCCACAACCATTCAGAGAGGAGAGAACCAAAGCCCACCTGGCAGATTCAGAACAAACTGGTTGGGACATTATTATCATCATTAATAACCACAGTTAAGTCAAACTTCCTGCTTATTCATGGATTTCTAATCATTTATGCTGGAAATTCTAGAAATGGTCAAAGGAGACTATCCTACTAGGGCTGCTAATACTCAAAACTGAACAGCTAATATGAACAATGCACAAAAAAAAAAAAAAAAATTGAAGTTAAATACATGACATATGGCAGGGCACAGTAAAGCAAGCATTTAACCCCAACACTGGGAAGCCAGAGAAGGCAGATCTCTCCGAGTTCAGATCAGCCTGGTGTTAATAAGCAAGTTCCAGGGCAGCCCAGGGCTACAAAGATATCTTGTCTCAAAAACCAAACAAAATACGTAACATATATGTTTGTAATAAAATACATAGCCAAAGTAAGAACATACGATAGAAAAAGAACACACTGAGAAGACACTAAGTGAAATAGCTCTGTACAGTATTCATGTCAAAAATGGAGCAAGGGACACATACAGTTCAGTGGGAGAGAGAGCTAGCCTAACACACGAGACTCTAGGTTAGAGTCAACACGACAAACACAACACAACAAGAACAAAAATGAGAACAGGAATTTGTGTCATCATGGCCAAGTGTATTGATGGACATTTTCACCCTAATGCAAATTTTGTGCTTGATATATGTGATTCTGCTCACAAGAAACCATGACACATGCCTCTATTCCCAGCACTCTGGAGAACTGGAAGATCAAAAGTTCAAGGCCATACCAGGTGGCATCGAAGGCATAGTGTATGCCTTTAATTCAAGCACTTGAGAGACAGAGGAAGGTATGGATCTCTGAGAGTTCAAAGCCAGCCTGGTCTTACAGAGCTTGTTTCCAAGACAGCCAAGGCTGCATAGAAAAACCCTATCTCGAAAAAACAAATAAACAAACAAAAACAAATGAAAAGAGTTCAAGGCCATCTTAGGCTACAGACTGAGACACTGGAAAAATTCTCAAGCTGAACAAAGCTGCACAATAGCACATAAAACATCCACACAGACTATAAGCACACCAACGTCCTCCATCCATACCTGACCACCCTGCTGTAAGCCACACCTGTGCACTTGCCGATGCAGTACTTGTCGGTGCAGCACTTGCCCTTCTGACTTCATGAAAGCCTTCTTTCCCAGGAACTTACAGCTGAAACCCTACAGCAGCTCACTCCCACAAAAAAACTTTCTTTTTACATTATTTAATATAGTATTTACATATTTAACATTATTTAAAACATATAAAATTGAATAGCTGCTTTTAATTAGGTTCCTATCTCTTTTTTTCTTCAATATGCCACTGGGTAAATTTCTTGAGTATCGGGCCACAACTCAATTTCCCCATGAGCCATGTGTTTTTACTGCATAACTTTGTATCACATAGTGACTTTCAGGAACATGTGTGTTACATTACAGCAGAACTGACCCTATATCCAACTGATAATTTTAACAAGCAAACTACAGATTACTGTGTATAGATTAATTTTGTTAAATAATGTATCTTGGGATAGCTCAGTGGTAGAACAATGTCTATCATATATGATATATGATGTCCAGGGTTCAACTGACAGTAACACACACACACACACACACACACACACACACACACACACACCCAGGGCCTGGGGTGTTTCATGGTTTTGAAAGATGTGTTTACATGCACAACTTATAAACTATTTTAAACAAGATCTAAAGTTATATCTACCAATACTGATTCACAGTGCTGTCTAAGGAGGTAAAAATGTAAGTTACTTTCACTACAAACTACATATACATTTTTATTTTGATTTAAGAGATGACAGATTAATATTACTTCTATAATATATCTTTCTTAAAAAACAGATGCTGTAAGGCTGAAGAGACGGCTCAAGGGTCTTCCAGAGGCCTTGAGTTCTGATACTGGCGCTTACTTCAGGTGACTCACAACTGCCTTATTTAACACAGTTCCAGAGGAATCTGGTAGCTTCTTCCAGCCTCCATACGCACCGGCACATGTACATGCTCCCACAGACACATACACCTATGTGCCTTCAACAAACAAAACCCACAGACTGTGGGCTGGCACTCCCAGAGCCAGAGGCTGGCATGTAGGCTGCTGAAGGAGGGCTCTCATCACCAGTTTTATTCACAGTTGAACCTTTGTGTTACACTACCAAATGTGCATGCAGGGAACACTGGCAAGTCTGTTATGAAGACAATCATTTTCTGATTGGATGTCTAGACCACAGGAGAAATGTAGGTATGGTATTATGAACCCACCCAAGAGCCTATGGCTAATGAGTTCATAGGCCCCAGTGAAGAAGTTCCTGATTTTTGGTAAGTAGACACAATGTACCTGTGAAACTGCCTTCTAAATATTTTTGTTTGAGCCAGGCAGTGGTGGCACATGCCATTAATCCTAGCACAGAAAAGGCAGAGGCAGGTGGATCGCTTGAGTTCAAAGCCAGCCTGATCTACAGCCAAAGCTACACAAAGAAACCTTGTTTTAAATAAGCAAACCAAACCACAAAAGCGTATACGTATATGTGTGTGGTATGAATGTGGTGTGTGTGTGTGTGTGTGTGTGTGTGTCCATAATTCAGTACTACTGTCAGCTTTAATCAAAGGCTCATGTTTGCAGCAAGCAACAGTTATTGCAAAAATACATAACTGGTCAAGTGCTTGGAATAACTGTTGAAGCTGAGCCCTAACAAGACAACCACATCATCTTCTCCATTGTTCACAGAACAAATCAGAAGAGAAGGCAGAAAGAAATTAAGAGCCCAAGAGAGAGGGATGAGGTGTTATACAGAGATGAGGAATTACACTCGAACTCCGAGCAACTGTGGTTATCAACACAAGAAATGCAAATATTGGGGTGTTTAACACTGTCAGATTGGAGAGGCAATCAGGAAGCCACATCCCTCCCTGAGGTTTAAGAGCAGTTCATGGATTCTGGGAGAAGAGACATTTACGTTTTTGTCACAGGTATAGCAACTGGCAGGTACCCATGCTCCCATAAATAACCCCTCACCCACACTCTTGTGAGCAGCCTAATTAAATTCAATGCAAAGGAAGGAAGGAAGGAAGGAAAGACAATGGGAGAGAGACTAGGAAGAGAAAAAGCACAGTGGAAAGCACAGTGGAAGGGTTAGAGAGGAAAACATGATCAAAGCACATGCATTATGAAAAAAGTCATCATGAAACCCATTACTATCTGTAATAAGCTAATAAAAATAATTTAAAATCCAATTTAAAGTGAAACATAAACACACAGACTTCCATGAGAGAATATGAAGCACTCATTGTCAGTACTCCACACTGTACTGACCTGTAGGAAGCTGTTGCCTGGCACAATGATGTACAGCTTTACTCCCAGCACTCTGGAGACAGAGGCAGGTGGATCTCTGAGTTCAAGGCCAGCCTGGTCTATATAGAGTTCTAGGGCAGCCAGGGCTACACAGAGAAACCTTGTCTTAAAAAGTCAAAATATAATAAACTTTTATAAAAAAAACCCGTTGTTTATTTTTATTTATGTTTATGTGTATATGTATATTTGAGTGCCAGTGCCTATGGAGACCAGAAATGTCAGACCTCTTGGAGCTGAAATTACTGGTGGTTGTGAACCACCTGATGTGGGTTCTGGGACTTGAACTTGGGTCCTCTGGAAGAGCAAAAAGCACTTTTAACCACTGAGCCATCTCTTTAGCCCCAAATCCTTCTACTTTAAAAGTCTTGATATAGGATCAAAAAGAGACTCCACAGCTATCTGAAAGAACTATTGAAGTATTTCTACTAAAGTCTCTCTCTCTCTCTCTCTCTCTCTCTCTCTCTCTTTTTTTGGTTTTCCAGACAGGGTTTCTCTGTATAACCCCACTGCTCTGGAACTCACTCTGTAGACCAGACTGGCACTGAACTCAAGAGTTCTGGGACTAAAGGTATGTGCACCACAGCCCTGCTCATATCTCTCTCTCTCTCTCTCTCTCTCTCTCTCTCTCTCTCTCTCTCTCATTACATACTCCTTCATGAGACTTAAACAAAAACAACACCTTGTAGCTCTAAATTAGCTCTGTAGGCCAGGCTGGCCTTGAACTCACAAAGATCCACCTGCCTCTGCCTCCTGGGCACTAGAATTAAAGGTGTGCACCACTGATCAGCTACTTTTTTTTTTTTTTCCAATAAAAAACATTCATTAAAGACTGGAGAGTTGGCTCAGTGGTTAAGAGCACTGATTGCTCTTCCAGAGGTCCTGAGTTCAATTCCCAGTAACCACATGGTGGCTCACAACCATCTGTAATGGGGATCCGATGCCCTCTTCTGGTGTGTCTGAAGACAGCGACAGTGTACTCACATACACGAAATAAATAAATCTTTGAAAAAAAAAAACCTTTCATTAAACATTTAATAAGGTTATTAGTATTATTAATGAATAAATGAGTATTTTTGAAAAACAAATGTTTGTTCCATTGAACGGTCACTTTGGTTATTACATGAATCTGAGTATGTCTCCCCAGATCCCCTCAGCACTTGATTTCCAATCCTCAATACTGAAAAGATATAATGCCTGCTGCTTTGTCTTCATCCTTCCTCTCTGATACTTATACTCAGCTAAGACTTCCTTAGGTCTTTAAGTACATGCACTGAAGATGAAGCAGACTGACTGCTCTTACAGAATCTTCAGTCCAACAAGGGATAGATCTCAGAAACAGTAAACAGTTAGCACCAAACTCTACATCTACCACCATTTTTTTAAATGGTTTTTTTTGAGACAGTGCCTAACTGGATTACTCAGGCTATCCTGGAACTATGTAGACTAGACCAGCCTCAAACTTACAAGGATTCTCCTGTCTCTGCCTCCCACATACTGGAATTAAAGGCATGTGTCACCTACTTCACGAGTTAGAAAAGTATGGATGCAAATGAGGATTAGGGGTCTGGGGGAAACGACTCAGCAGGTTAAGTGTTTACTGTGCAACCATGAGGACCTGAGTTCAGATCCCACCACCCAGGCAGGGCAGAACACACATGTGTACATAACTCCACATAGGGCTAGGGACATAAGGAAACAAAGGAAAGGCACCTGACACTGACCTCTGGCCCCCACACCTGCATACACACATCACACACTCACAATGAGAAATGGCTAATCCCACGGGTTAGAAAAGTATTCCTTGGGGCAGGGAGAACTCTAGGCTGAGACATCACAGATAAACAAGAACAGAGCGAAGACTGGCAAAAACTAGTAAGAATTATACTGTGGCAAAGAAATGGTATCACCAGAAGATACTGGTAGAAAGTTTGGACCTTGATTCTAAAGACAAACTAAAGATTTCTAAGACAAACTATGAAGATGGCTCAGCAGGTAAAATGCCTGTCATGCAAGCATAAAGACCTGAGTCTGGATCCCCAGAGCCCACATAAAAGCTGGGCACAGTGACACATGCCTATAATCCCAGCACCAGGAAAGTGGAGACAGGAAGATCCCTGGGATTCGAGGGCCAGCTAGACTAGCTAATCAGGTGAGCTCCAGGTTCAGTGGAAGATTCTGTCTGAAAAAATACAGTGGAAAGTAACTGCAGATGCTCAGTGTCAACCTCTAGCTTCCACACGTGCACATGCACACATGCACATAAGACTTTCAAGGAGAAAATAAAATCACCAAAAATGTGTGAAAAAAGTTTCAAGTGTTTTGGGGAGCTCATCGAAGGGTACATTTTTTTTTTAAAGATTTATTTATTTTATGTATGTGAGTACGCTGTAGCTGTCTTCAGAAACATCAGAAGAGGACATCGGATCCCATAACAGATGGTTGTGGCTACCATGTAGTTGCTGGGAACTGAACTCAGGACCTCTGGAAGAGCAGTCAGTGCTCTTAACCACTGAGCCATCTCTCCAGCCCCGAGGGGGACATCTTAAAAAGAGTAAGATGTGCATGGTGGTGCATGCCTTTAATCCCAGCACTTGGGAGGCAGACACAGGAAGTTATCTGTGAGTTCCACCTTGGTCTGCATAGTGAGTTCCAGAACAGCCAGGGCTACATAGAGAGACCCAAAATAAATTAAAAAAAAAAAAAATGAGTCAGGCAGTGGTGGTGCAGGCCTTTAATCCCAGCACTTGGGAGGCAGAGGCAGGTGGATTTCTGAGTTCGAGGCCAGCCTGGTCTACAGAGTGAGTTTCAGGACAGCCAGGGCTACACAGAGAAACCCTATCTCAAAAAAAGGAAATAACAACAAAAACAATAATAATAACCATTAATAATAATAAAGAAAACTAAAAAAAAAAAGACTAAGAAATTCTGAAAAGGACTAGGAGTGAGTGCTCATGCATGATGACAGTGTAGAAGAGGTGGCACCAGTAAGAAAGCAGAGAAGTCACAAGTCAATGGTCCAGTGTTAAGTCAGATTAAGCGGTACTTGGTCCTGACTCAATATGGGAAAGGAAAGAGGTGAAGGATAGCTATATATCTGGCAAGAGCTCCTCTCTACTGACCTCCAGCCTCACGGGTTAAGCTCTGCAGTTCCCAAAGTCTCCATGCTGTTAAGCTCTCCATACAGTATAGAAATTCCCCAATATTGATTGCACTTTAACCTGCCCCAGGATGCTTACATTAGGGACACTGAGAACATGCTCCTGCAGCTTCTCAGGCTTGCCCTTGTTAAAACACCAGCCACACTCCTCTATACACAGTCCAGACTATTTAATTAACATGGGCATATATTCTAAGAAAAGCACTATTAGGCAAACTTTATCATTGTAAGAACATTATAGAGTCTTACACAAACTAAGACAGCAACCTCACTAGGTAGGTACCCAGAAGACAGACATTAGGGAATGGGATGACTGAGGGACCATCATTGTATATGTGTCCCATCTCTGAGAGAAATAGCACTGCACAGCACCTGACAGGATTTAGGTTTCTGTCTTCCCCATGATCAGTGCTTCAAAGGTTAAAAATCAGCTTTAGTTGTCCACTATCTCTATCCTAAATAACGAATTATGAAGCTGTGTAACACTATGAGCAGAAAAAGCAAACTAAAGCTTCAGAAACCTACTGTACAAAAGAAAAAATAAATAAGAAAACACAGAGAAGCCAACTGAGGCCTGAGATTGAGGCAGGAGTAGCCATGTGTTTTCCATAGTGGACAGAACAGCTTCGAAACTGCAGGCTTTTTCCTCAAAAGCGTTAGTCTAAAAAGAAAGTTCAAAGTTCAAGGATGTAAATTGTTTTAAAAATTAAAGAATTTGGGGCTGGAGAAATGGCTCAGCAGTTAAGAGCACTGACTGCTCTTCCATAAGTCCTGAGTTCAAGTCTCAGAAACCACATGGTGGCTCACAACCATCCGTAATGGGATCCAATGCCCTCTCCTGGTGTGTCTGAAGACAGCTACAGTGTACTCATGTAAATAAAATAAATAAATCTTTAAAAAAAAAAAAAAAAAAAAAAAAAGAAAGAATTTTAAAAATTGTTTACTGAGGATGATTGATAGGCTAAAATCACAAAAATAGCTACACAACTGTCACATTTTATTCTATGTATTCCTATAATTATTTTAAATTTTTACTTTGGAATATATTCATGTATTGGAATAATTAAAATAATTGGGCCTTGGGATGTAGCTCAGTAGTAAAATATTTGTCTAGCACACTCAAGGACCTGAGTTCAATCCTAGAAACACCCAGATACACACCACACCCTACTAATATAATTAACAGCTGGACATGGTAGTATAAGACTGTACTGTCAGCAACTCAGGATGCATAGGAGTTGAAGATCATCCTCATCTACAGAGGGAGTTTGAGGTCAGTCTAAGCTATGACACTCTCTAAAAACAAAACCAAAAGGCTGGGAGCATAGCTTAATTGGCAGAATGCTTGCCTGTAATGTACAGTGTTCCAAGTATGATCCCAAGCACTATTAAACACTGGATGTGATGGCTCACATCAGTAACCTGTACCAGCACTTGAGATGCAGTGACAGGATGATCAGAAGTTCAAGGTTGGGCTGGCAAGATAGTTCAGAGGGTAAAACTGCTTGCTGCTAAGTCTGTCAACAAGAATTAAATTCTTGTAACCTACATCGTGGAAGAAGAGAACTAACTCATGCATGTTGTTCTCTGATCTAGTGCATACAATTTATTTATTATAAAAATAAAAAGTGTAAACTATTTAAGCCTATGTGGTGGTGCACATCTGCAATCTCAGCACTAATATTATGACATAGGATACCAAGGCAGAAGAAATGTCTGGAAGCTTGAAAAAGTTAGCCTGGAGTATACTATGTGCTGGCAGAAAAGAGTAAGAGAGATGCCTTAACAAAGCAGAAATTGAGGACCAACTCTTAGAAGTTGACCTATGACCTCCACAAGCTAACCATGGCATGAGTCCACACACATGAAAACTAAATAAAATTAGGGCAAATGAGATGGTTAACCGGGTAAAAATGCTTGCCACCAAGCCTGACAACCCAAATTCAGTCCCAGGCACCACATGGTGAAAAGAACTAACTCTCACAGTTTCTCTTCCGACCTCACATGCACCATGGTACAGGCGCACACATACTCTAAATGGGCAAGAAAGATGATTCAGTGGCTAAAGAGACTTGCTGTGCAAACATGAAATCCACGTAAAAGTCAGGTGTGATCCCACACATGCCTATATCCCTTGCACTGAGAGAAGCAGAGACAGGAAGCTCACTGGAGTTTACTGGCCTTCAGCCTCGATGAATAATATGAGCTCCAGGTTCAGCAAGAAACCCTGCCTCACTGGAACAAGGCAGAGCGTGCTAGAAAGACACCTCCTCAGGCTGCTGGGTGCACTCAAGCACACAGACACAGACATACACCTCACACAAATACACACATACACACACATTAATAAAGTAGTAGAAGCAGTGAGAGCTTACTTGCTGAAAATGTCTTCACTGAGACACAGACTATAAAACAGGAGTTGTGTAACTACTACACCTTTTTTCAGTGGTGGAACTGAGCTTCAAGTAGGTGACTGTGTATAAAGGAAAGCATTCTACCACTAAGCTCTATGCCCAGCCACTACAACTACTAAAAAGATATTTCTACAAAAGATTAGTTATATCTGTATAAGATATGTTCCCCAACATCAAAGAAAGCCACAAAATCTTTTTGTTCAAATTGTCTTTTGCTTTCATTTTAAAAATACTTGAGGGCTGGTGGGGTGGCTCAGCAAGTAAAGGCCCTTGCTGAGCAAGCCTGACCACCTGGCTTTAATCCCTGGAACCCACCTAAGAATGGATAGGAAGAGAGAACTGAGTCCACAAATTTGCCCTGACTGCCATTTGAGGGCCATGGTATGTGGGCCCACAGAGATCATGTATGGATACATATAGACACCATAATAAATAAAAGTAAAATATTAAACACAATACTCCTACCAAAAAAAAAAACAACATAGTTGTTAGTTAAATGGGCTTTCAGTTTGGGCTGTAATGTCCAAAGCAGCCAAAGCAACAGTGAGGGATTCAAACTGCAGGAACCAAAACTGCTAGAACACACATTAATAGGGAGCCCCCATATACACCAAGGCACACAAGAAGTGGGTGGTTTCATTATCAATTACTACTTCCCAAGTCATCCACAAAACAGCTAAAGAATAGGAAGGAAACAGGAAGACAAATGGAAATTTTAAATTAAACCCAAAAGAGTTAGACATAGTAACTCATAGCTGTAATTTGGTACCCAGAAGTCAGAAGAAGGACTGTCATGAGTTAGTGGCCAGGGGGCTACACTATAAGATGCTGTCTCAAAAACAATAAAAAATAAATAAATGAATGAATGAGTGTACACCATGGCACATATGCAGAGGTCAGAAGACAACTAATGAGAGTCAATTCTCCTTCCACTATGTGGGTCCCAGGAATTAAACTCAAAATTACAAGATTTGGCTCTAGGCACCTTTATCCACTGAGCCATCATGCCAACCATCTGTTCTTAACTTGGAACAAATGATGCAACTCTCATGGTGCCATTATAATCTAGCAAGATGCCTTCAGAATTAGTCCTTTTCAGGACTAGGAATACAGTTTAACAATAGAGTATCTGCCTAGCAAGCACACAACCTTGGGTTCCATCTCCTACCCCAAAACAAGAAATATTCCTTGATCCAAACCACTCTGCTCAGTTTCAGTCACCTGCTATCATCTGAGTATCTTTACTTCAATGTCCCACACAATGACAAATGCAACAGCTCTAAAATTAAACTCATTACCATTGTCCTAAAACCTAGTCTACCATTATAGTCCACCTCAAGAAAATGACCACCTTGCAGAGGCAGGTGGATTTCTGAGTTTGAGGCCAGCCTGGTCTACAGAGTGAGTTCCAGGACAGCCAGGGCTACACAGAGAAACCATCTTGAAAAACCAAAACAAAAAAATTTAAAAAAAAAGAAATTGACCACTATCTACTTGGTTTTGTTTTGCTTAGGGGAACAGTCCTGAAGGGTTTTGTTGTTAATGTTGAGAGGATCTCATACTGTATATAGCTCAGGTTAGCCTAGAACTTAGTAGGTAACACAGTATAGCCTTAGTATTTGTATAGCACTGCCCAAGTACAAGGCTTACAGGTGTGGTCACCTGGCACCACCCATCAATTTCTAAACCAGAAACCTAGGTGCTACTCTTGACTCTCTCTTCTCTCTGAGCTCCCTCATCTAATCAAGCTCTTTGGACACATACCTTTCCATCTATGATCCATTTATTGGTTCAAATCCTTCTATAACTAATTTGAATTCCTCTCACTAAACAATTTTTCTCCATACTCTTTCTCCCTAAGCTCAGGAATCTGCTGATGGCTAGCCCAGCTACCTGGGATGTACTCTACCATTCTACTTCCTTCCTCTCGAGCTAACTTCTATTCATTCTTCATACTTCAACTGATGAATGACTACTGTGCTCACAGAAAATCAGGTACATAGCACTAAACAAAATCCATTACACTTAAGCCTAACTACCTGCTCACTCTAGTAGAATGATACCTTGAAAACAAAGGGAGATGCTATTTTCTGAATCGTTAGCCTGGAACACTCTAAGCCATAAGAGGTTACCTCATAAAAGGCTTGGGGATGGTGAGATGGCTCAGTGGTTAATAGCAGTGGCTAGTCTTGTAGTTCCCAGCACCCACACTATGGCTCACAACCCTTTTTAACTCCGGATACAAGGGAAATGACCCCATCTGACCTCCTCTGGTAACAGACTCTCCTGTAGTGTATATACATAATATAAGCAAAACATTAACTCATAAAAATAAACAAATATAAATAAATAAATAAATAAATAAAAGTTGATCACAAAACAGACTAACCAACCTACTCATGATGCTTTAGTTCATACTCCAAATAGAAGGCCAACCAAGATTAAATACATTATCTCAGTGAAGTACAAAATCTTAGCAAATTCTCGTACAAATTGGTGATGCCCAACCCAAAGCAGCAAAACAATTTTTAATTCTACATTTACTAAATTCTGCAGTGCCACATAGTGGTGAGTAAGGGAAACACATGCTAAAGATAAGGGCCTCTGTGAGAACCAAGGAGGCATAAGGAAACCTAGAGTTAGTTGGTAGTATTCTCCAGAGTAAGTGGGGGGTGGCTCACCCCTATATGAGCAAGTAAGATATGAGGATGGTCACAAGTTAGAGACCAGTCTGGGCTACACAGTGAGTTCCAGGCCAGCCTGGTATACAAAATAAGATCCTTTTTCTTTAAATAAACAGATAAATGTCTTAAAGCTTGAACCTGTCTATGCCTCAGCCCCAGCTTGCACAGAATTTCATGGCCTGGGGCAGCCAGATTTGATGAGCTAGTCTGGCTCACTGCATCATTCTCAAGAACTTACCTCACTGGGACTCAGGCTGCCCAGACTATTCTCCTGCTCAGAATCCTTCCCAGACTCAGTGCCCTGGGAGGACCGAGAATGTGATGGATGAATCCAGATCTCCAGGCGAGTAGTGTCATCCCCAACATGCCGGAAAGTAGACTTCTTTCCTTTACGCCACTGATCAGGGCTCAGATCAAATTCCTCATGCTGCTTCTTTTCCATCTGTTCAGCCTATACAACAAACACACAGGCTCAGACTCTCCTAGTCAGCTAATGGAAAACCCCTCTATCATCTGTGTCTGCAGTCTAAAAACTGTAAGAATCTAAGGATTCTGCTACAGTACCAGAGTGGCAGAGACCATTCTTGCTGCCATATAGATTTCATTAATTCTGTGAACTAGATGCTGTCGAACAGGTACACTCTAAAGGCCCTTCAAGCCCTCCTGAAAATCAATTTCAATATCCACTCTTTGCAGGGGCCAACTGATGATCCGTCAGTGAAGCCCAGTGGGTCTGTGTGAAGATGTGTTTCATCATCTCCTCACACCTCAGCCCAGAGGACATGCACTCTCCTCGGGAGGATAGGCCCACGTGCACTCTTACTTACCTTTCGTTTAGTCTCTTCAAATAAACTCATAAGACTCTCCTTGGCAGTCAAGATAGGGTTGCTGGCTGCTAAACTGCGCATATAGTAATAAACGGCATCAAGCTTCCTCCTCTGTAGAAAGAAGTAAGTAAGAGATACTTGGTCAACTGATTGGTTGGTTGATTGGGTTTTTTTCTCCTTTTTATAAAAAGTACTGGTGATTGAACTTGTAAATATGAGGCATATGCCCTACCACTGAACTATAGCCCCGGTCTTTTTTAAAAGTTTACTTTGAGGTAGAGTCTCACTAAATTACCCAATCTGGTACCCACCTGAACTTCTGCGATCCAAGTAGGCCTTGAACTTGTGGCCCTCATATCTAAGCTACCTCTCCCCAGTAGCTGGATATTCACTTGTACCACATGGCCAAGCTCAGCTTTTTTTCTGACACCAGAATACCTAGCTGATACAAGAAACACTGTTGGGGCTGGAGAGATGGCTCAGGGGTTAGAGCACTGACTGCTCTTCCAGAGCTCCTGAGTTCAATTCCCAGCAACCACATGGTGGCTCACAACCATCTGTAATGGGATCCGATGTCTTCTTCTGGTGTGTCTAGGACAGCTACAGTGTACTCACATACATAAAATAAATAAATCTTTAAAAAAAAAAAAAAAAAAGATCCTTTAAAAAAAAAAGAAAGAAAGAAAGAAAAAAAACCACTGTTATCTCTCCTGCCCTGTCCCCCAAACTGTAAGGAATTTCAGCAAGAACCAGAATGCAATCCACTTGAAAAGCCAAGATAACCAAATCAGGGAGTCTTTATTGACCAGTATGGTTCTTTATCCTATATGCAGAGGTACTCTAAGAACCAGAACCAGATATTCATATGGAAGAAAAATGAACAAAGAAATCCCTTAAAATATACACAGCAACTATGCTTTGTTTTTAGAGAATGTCCAGCTCTCTTCACATCTCCACATTGGCTACTGTCATTACTCAGTAGGCTATAGTGAAATCCTACGCTAGACAGAGATTCAAACACTAGCTCATCCAGGATTTGATTGGGGCTCTAGAAAAGCCAGGTAACAATTTTCCTAAGATTCCATATCCTCCTTTTTTTATTCTGTCTTTTAAGACAGGGTCTAACTATGTAGCCCAGGCTGGCCTTAAACTCACAGAGATCAGCCTCCCTCTGCCTCCTGGGTACTGGGATTAAAGGCATGTGCCAACATGCCCGACCTGAAAAAATGTTAATATATATATTTCTTTATTGGGGTAGGGGACATGCCTAAGCCACAAGTACATGCCTTAGCGTATGTGTGGAGGTCAGAGACAATTTTCAGGAATCAGTTCTATCTTTCCACGGTCTGTCCCAAGGACTGAATTTAGGTAGTCAGGCTTGCAGGTAAGGTGTTATCTGTGGGGCCACTGCTGGTTCATGCTCACTTTTTGTTTTGTTTTGTTTTTCGAGACAGGACAGCCTGTGTAGCACTGGCTGTCCTGGAACTCACTCTGTAGACCAGGCTGGCCTCGAACTCAGAAATCCGCCTGCCTCTGCCTCCCAAGTGCTGGGATTAAAGGCGTGGGCCACCACTGCCCGGCCCATGCTCACTTTTAATACAGAAATATTAGTATCCTTGAAGAGTATCTTTAGATTTAGAGATAGTATCTATTACATATGATGTGATAATAATCACTTGCCTTGAGCTTTAGCTGTATTTAATGAAGGCTGTTGTTTACAGTTTAGGTATACTGAATATTCTGTGGACATTATTAAATAAATTTATCATATTAACATTTTGTGACTATTTTATGAGGAAAAGAATAAAGGAAGCTGCCAAGTGGGGTGGTACATGCTCACATGCTTTTAATCCCAGCAGAGACAGGCAGATCTCTGTGAATTGAGACCAGCCTACCCTATAAGACAAATTCCAGGATAGCCAAGAGCTATCTATGTAGAGAGACCATAGTATATGGGGAAAAAAAAAATAAAAAATAAAGGAAGCTGAGCATAGTAGCATGGACCTATATCCCAGCCGCTCTAGATGTAGAAACAGGAGGACTGCTTAAGCTCAGATATCCAAGGCTAGCCCTGGCATCAAAACCAGACTATACATACTTCAGAGAAAAGGCAGTGGGAGTGGCTCAAAGTGTAGCTCAGGACAAAGTGTTTCTGGATTCAGTTCTACATGGAAAGAAGGAAGGAAAGAAGGGAGGGAGGGAGGGAGGGAGGAAAAAGACAGACAAACAGAAGGAGGGAAGATGTGAAGACAAGCAGGCAGGCTGACAACAATGAACGCACTAAGGACCGTCAGACCATCATAGTATCTCTCCTGCATCATACACATTTTCACTGTTCCCCATTAATGTCTCAAAACATTAAAAAAAAAAAACTTTTCTCTCAGCATCTCCTCATTCTTCAAAGTTTTTAATCTAATATTTACCTAGCATGGCTACTGGCCCAGGTTTTAAGGTCAAATACCTGAGTTTGAATTTGGTCCCATATTTATTAAATATGGTTTACTGTTGAAAAATGCTAATATTTGCATACATGTGGTCCCTGTGAATATGAAATTCCATAATTCAC
This sequence comes from Rhynchomys soricoides, assembly GCA_019843965.1. Taxonomy (NCBI): domain Eukaryota; kingdom Metazoa; phylum Chordata; class Mammalia; order Rodentia; family Muridae; genus Rhynchomys; species Rhynchomys soricoides. The sequence goes on from JADRCH010000059.1 coordinate 7,811,210, forward strand.
ACAGATAGCCAGCACAACATCTGAAACACAAATTATATTCAGATATTTTGAGTATCATCCCAATTCAAACTAATCTCTGCTTACACCAACTCACTTCACCTCAATTTTATCAACTCTAACTTCTTACATTTAAGCATTTCTAAAACTGAGATACAACTTGAAATCAATATCTACAAATGTGACTGAAAGTAGTGACCCAGATGCCAAAAATTTGAAAAGATCAGAAGAATCGTTCTGAATCATCCATGACTACATACAAGTTCAAGACTAGCTTGGGCTACATAAGATCATCTTACAGGGCTATGGCGGCACACACCTTTAATCCCAGCACTAGGGAGGCAGACATATTTGGATCTCTGAGTCAAAGCCAACCTGGCCTAGAGAGCCTGGTTCTAAGACAGTCAAAGCTACACAGAGAAACCCTGCCTCGAAAACAAACAAAACCTCACTGTGCCATATTTACTCCGTTCTCTTTCTGTTTAACTATGTACACATGTGTTGGAGAAGGATCATGTACATGAACACAGCAACAGCAAAAGGGCAGAAGAGGGCATCAGAACCTCTGGAACCTGAGTAGCAGCAGGTTTATAAACCACCAGATGTGGTTGGTGTGGTTGGTGACAACCAATCCTGATCCACAAAAGCAGCAAAATTTCTTAACCTCGAAGGGCTGTGGTGGAACACGCCTTTAGTCCCAGCACTCAGGAGGCAGAGGCAGGAGGATTTCTGAGTTCGAGGCCCGCCTGGTCTACAGGGTGAGTTCCAGGACAGCCAGGGCTACACAGAGAAACCCTGTCTCGAAAAAAAAAAAAAATGTCTTAACCTCTAGGCCAGCAGTTCTCAACCTTTGGGGTTTGAAGGACCCTTTCACAGGGGTTGCATATCAGATATCCTGCATAGCAGATATTTACATTATGATTCATAACAGTAGCAAAATTAGTTATGAAGTAACAATGAAAAGAATTTTATGGTGGGGGGGGTCACTACAACATGGGGAACAAAGAGTTAAAGCATTAGGAAGGTTGAGAGCCACTGTTTATGACCATCTCTCCTGTCCCTTGCCAAATGTATCTTAATTTGCAGTATTTTTTTTTAAGTTTAACACAAAATAGTTATGTATCTAACAAAAAATGAAGTTTGTTTTAAGGAAGAAACCACATCATCTATTTTATCACTCACAGCATCCTGAAAAGCATTACACACAAGCATGTTCTTAACACAGAAAGTGCACTGAATGATTGATTGGAGGAGACAGAAAAGTTGGAAAACGTTAAGAGACAACAAAAATGTGAGCGAGACAAAGGAAGAAAAAACTCAAAGAGAGTGCTCACTAATCTGGATCCCAAGTCTCTGAAAGAAAAATAACAATTTAACCAGAACAGCAAAACCCATGGAGGAAGTGTGGCAAAGCTGCTTGAGCAACAAGAAATCCAGAAAGGAAATGAAAGGCACACTTGTTTTTTATCAGCAGTATCAAGAAAAATAATCTGTATAGGAATAAATTTAACCAAGGAAGGCTAATAACTGTACTCTAAAGAACACTAAAAAAAGGTACTAAACAATTTTAAAGACCTAAGTAGACAAAGACGCATCTTGTTAGGCTGTTAGAAGGTAAAAGAGCTTCCCAAAGAAACCTACAAGCTCATTACTTAACTAAAATTCCAATGACTGCTACAGTACAAACTCAAATTAAATACAATACAAAAAGCTAGTCCTAAAACCCATGTAAAATTCTAAGGGACCCCACACAGTGAAACACCCTCAAAAGAGAAGAGCTAGAAGGCTAACATTTTCATATTTTTATCAGACCTACAACAGATAAAGGAGTTGCACTGGCATAAAGCAGACATGGAGCAATGGAGAGAGCTGACAATTTAGAAATAAGTTATCATGTATCGGTTAGTTTCCAACCCGTGTTAAGCCCCTGTAACCTCAGACCTGGAATGGGAGACAAAAGGATAAAACAGTCAACATCACCCTTAGTTAAATGCTAAGTTCCAGGCCAACTGGGCTACACGAGGCCCTGTCTCAGACGCTGCCTTGCCTACAAAAAGTACTAACAGTATTATAAAGAAATAGTATGGTGTCCTCAACAACGGAAGGGCAGCTCTGTAGGAGAGCACTCATGCAGTGAAAGGACACGGTAATGGTTAATCTTGACTATCAACCTGATGGGGTTTGGAATAACCTCTGGTTACATCTGTGAGGATGTTTCCCGCCATTTTTAACTGAGATAAGAACCAGCCTGTATGTGGGTGGCAACATCCTGTGGAAGGGGGTAAAAGTGTCCCCAAACCAAATGTAAAAAGGAGCAATCTAGCAAAGTACCAGCATTCATCCCCTTGTGTCCCCTGACTGGGGGGTCGATGTAAGCAGCTCCTGCCACATCTTCTCTGGGCTATACCCTCAAACTATGAGTCAAAATAAACCCTTCTTCCCTTCGGTTGCTTACCTAGAATATCTGAAGAATTCATACAACTCAAGAAAAAAGGTAAATCAATTTTTATTGTTTTATTTATGTGTATGGGTGTTTTGCCTGCATATATACCTGTGTACCATGAGTGTGCCTGGTACCCATGGATGACATAAGAGAGCGTCAGATTCTCTGGAACTGTAATTATAGATGGCTCTGAGCTGCTATGTGGGTCTGGGAATTGAACTTGGGTCTTGTAGAAAAGCAGCCAATGCTCTTAATCACTGAGCCATCTTTCCAGCCTGATAACTCAATTTTAGATGGCAAATCATTTCAATAGACATTTCTCTAATAAAATTTAATGGCCAATGAGCACATAAAAAAGGATTTTATGTGCTTATGTATTTAAAGGATTAGGTATACACAGTTCAATAAAAGAATGCTGTCCTACCATTTATAAGGCCTTCCCCAAAGAATTATATGCAGTTACTAGTTGATGGGGATTTTTTTTCACATTAGACAGTTGTAAGATAGCCATGCTCTTGTAAACAACTCTAAAGAAATTCAATGCATCACAAAAACAAAACAAAAATAAATTATGAAAACAGAAAGGGGACTAGTTGAAAAGAGGAGCCAACAGACAAAAAATAAGGGTTAGGCAGAGAGGCTCACAGCCACAATCCTAAGCACCACGGAAGCAGAACTGCCTGAAGTCAAGGTCAGCCTAGACCACATAGTGAGTTCCAGGCCAGCCTAGGCTCAGAGTGAGAACCTGTCCAAAAAAAAAAAAAAAAACCAAAAAAGAGCCCACAGCAAAAAAAGGACTGATAAAATGGCCTGGTAGGTAAAAGTACTTGCCGCATAAGCTTGATGACCTGTTTGATCCCTAAAACTTACAAAACCACAATGGAGTAGCATGCACCTCTAATTTCAGCATTTGTACAGCCAGATGGGAGTGTGATCCAAGGCACCCAGAAGCCTGTTGGGTTGGCTTGCAGAAACAAGATGGAAGACAAGAACTCCCAAAAGTTGTTCTCTACCTTCACACACTCCACAATACAGAGGAATCACAGATGCACTACACATACACATAGGCAAATAAAATATTTTTAAAATCACCAATAAAACAAAAAAGCATGAGAACAAGTTGTTTTATTTCCTAAAAGATGATTCTATAAGTTAAAGGAGAGCTTCAGTAAACATTAATGTTTAATCAACTATTTTAATTCATAACCAAAATTTTCTTTTTAAAAACTCTATTATAAATAAAAGGAGAATGCAAATAAAATTCAAATATTGCTTGCTTGGGCAATGATTTTAGAAGCTGTTAAGCATCCATCATAGGGGCTGGATATGGCTTAGTTGGTAGGTGCTTCTTTATTTATCACACGTAAAGCCCTGGGTTTGACCTGTAGCACCAGATAAAAACGGGCATGGCAACACATGCTATAATCACAGCACTGAGGAAGTAAAGGCAAAGACTGGATTTAGTGTCATCCTCAGCTATATGGCAAGTTCATGGCCAGCCTGGGTTATGTGAAACCCTGTTTCAAAACAACAACAACAAAAACAAATACAAGAGCCTGGTACAGTGATACACGGCTTGCAATCCCAGCACTTGAGAGGCTTAGGAAAGGACTGACAGCCTAAGCAATACAGCAAAATCCTGTCAAGAAAAGAAAAAGATAGGCTGGAGAGATGGCTCAGCGGTTAAGAGCATCGACTGTTCTTCCAGAGGTCCTGAGTTCAATTCCCAGCAACCACATGGTGGCTCACAACCATCTGTAATGGGATCTGATGCCCTCTGCTGGTGTGTCTGAAGACAGTGACAGTGTACTCAGATATATTAAATAAATAAATAAATAAATAAATAAATAAATCTTTTTTAAAAAAGAAAGAAAAGAAAAAAACAGAAAATTAGGCAGAAAGGAAGGGGAGGCAAGAGAGAGAGAGAGACGGAAGGGAGAGACGAACTGACTCTTCTCTTTGCTGATAATCACATTAGCTGTTTCTTATTGTGTTGACCCTTAGTAGCTACCATTTATTTAGTAGTGACCCTTAGTAGCTAACATTTATTATGTTGACCCTTAGTAGCTACCATTGCCCCACCCACATCTTTCCCTCTTCTTACAGTTCCTAAGGTCCTTTTCTCCTGATTACAACCACATTCAAAGGAAGATGGTAGAGAGGTGTGGTCAAGTGCTTCCTGTGTATCTGCTAAGTAGCCACTTTAGACAAAGAGGAGTGTCAAGAGACCTGGGCAAGCATGGCATGGTGGCTCAGCCTTTAGTCCCAGCACTGGAAAGGCAGACAGTCTCAGAGTTTGAAGATAACCTGGTCTATAAATTGAGTTCCCAGCCAGTCAGAGCTACTCAATAAGACTCTGTCTCAAAAAAGGCATTTGGGGAAAGAAGATCTGAATGTTGAGGGCCGAGTGAGGCCCGTAGGAGAGGGAAGTAAAGTTCCTTACCTTCTTTCTAGAGCAGCCTAGGGAAAGAAAAGGAAACAAGACGCAGAGTAACAAGCTGTTGTTTGCTAGAGAGTACCATTCCTTTAGGAAAATTATATGCAGTAAAGTGAAGGTATGAAGTAAGCCAACTAAAGGGGTCCCCTGACAACTCATCACAAATTAACAGAAACAGGGCCCGAAGAGAGAGCTCAGTGGATAAAACACTTGCCACCAACCCTAATGACCCAAGTTTGAACCTTTGAACCCACATGGTGTTAGGAGAGAAACCATTACTTCGAGTTGTCCTTGATCCTCATATTCAAACAGGGGCTGGCACACATGCAATGTGCACACACACAATACATTACACAATAAATACATATACATTTTAAAAGAGAGAGAAACAAAAGGAGTCTGAGAATGAAGACTGAAAGGTCTGGGCTTGCCTATAAGAATAGGAAGAAATCATACTTGGAGTTGACGCTATCAAAATTGAATTTATAGGGCTACAGAGATTGCTCATCAGTTAAGAGCTATTCTTACAGAAGACCCAAGTTTTGATTCTCAGCACCCACATGGCAGCTCACAACAGTTTGTAACTTCCATCCCAAAATATTTAATACCTTCTTCTGGTCTCTGAGGGCACTCTGTACACACATAGTGCACAAACATGCAAAGGCAAAACACTCTATATAAAATAAAAAATGAAAAATAAATCCCTATTTTAAACTAGATAAAATAGTACATGCCTTTCAGCCCAGTATTTGAAAAAAATACAACTTCAAGGTCAACCTGGGCTACAAAATAAGAATCTGTTTAAAAATAAATCTAGTGCAGGGTAGTAGTGGTGCACGCCTTTAATCCCAGCACTCAGAAAGTAGAGGCAGGTGTATCTCTGAGTTCGAGGCCATCCTGGTCTACAGAGTGAGTTTCAGGACAGCCAGGGCTACACAGTGAAACCCTTTCTTAAAAAAAAAAACCAAAAAAAACAAAAAACAATAAATGAGGAAATAAATAAATAAATCCAGTGCTCATTTTGGTAAGGCATACACTAAAATTGGAACAATATAGAGAAGATTAGCCTGGTCCTGAAAGACACTAAAAGAAAAATGCCCCTAGACTCAGCACTAGAGCCCTAGGCCACCCAGGGGCCTGAGATGGGCTAAACTCACCCCCCTTAGACAGTTCTGAGAATGGTTGTTTTTACCTTGTTCCAAAAACAGGCCCACCATAAAATGTCATGATGAACTCTGTTCTGAAAATTGTTTTGAGAAAGTGTTGTTTTGACTTGACTCCTATCCTGTTGATCAACCAAAAATGTCACAGTGACCTCTGTTTTGAGCCCCTCTGCTCTTTCCCATGACGCATGTCCCCCTGCTCCCCCTTTTGCTTTGTGATTTTCCCTATAAATA
>JADRCH010000059.1:7817493-8053372 GCA_019843965.1 Rhynchomys soricoides
GGGGGTCGTGTTTTCCCAAGGCTTGAGTGAGGGTCTCCCCAATTCGGGGGTCTTTTAGTCCCTGTACAAGAATGAATCATTCCATATTTTTAAAAGTAACAGAATAAAAATAAAGCTGGGCATTGTGGTGCACACATTTAATCCCAGCACTTGGGAGGCAGAAGCAGAGGGATCTCTTAGTTTAAGGCCAGCCTGGTCTACAAAGTGAGTTCCAAGATGGCCAGGGCTACACAGAGAAAGCTGGTCTCAAAAACCCCAAACCAAACAAACAAACACACAAAACAGATAAGTTAATAAAGAAGTAAACTAATAAATAAATTCAGAGGCTAGCAAGAGGCTCAGCATGTAAGGGTAAGACAGAAGCAGATCTCAAAGTCTTCTGATCTCTACATACATAACTTCACACATTTAATAAATCAACAAAGAGATAAATGTAATAATACAAACTAAATCGGTATCCTAAGAAACTTGCTTGTGGTGTGGTGAAACATGCCTCGGTTCTCAGCACTTAGGAGGCTGAAGCAAAGATAACAAATCTGAAGCCTGGGCTATCCAGTGAAACAAACTCTAGCTCAAAGATAAGGAACTGCTTAGGAAACAGCTCCCTTATCCATGGGATTTCTTACCGTATACACTGCCAGTAATGCCAACTGGTTATAGGGGCGCCCATTCTTGGGAGCAATATGCTGGGCCTTCAGATACCAACTAGAATAGAAAAAGAGAATAAAATGCTAACTTCTATCAACTCTTTCCCAGTCCATCCTCATAGCACTTCTACTTAAGTCACGGACTAGAAAGTTAACTAGATGTAGCCCTTGGGTGGTCAAGCACAAGTGACCAATTGAGGACAACTGTAAGACATCCCCTATGAGAGACAGTTCAATTGGCCAGATAGATGTCTTGATGGGATTCACATAAGGCCACAAAGGGGAGAGACATCATGAGTTAAGAGGTAAAAAGTACCTGCGAGCCTTCCCATAGTTTGCTGTATCGTTGGCTTGCTCCCGATACCTAGAGATATCTCCTTGGCAAATCATACTGCGTTGAGCACTGATCAAGGCATATTTCACCTACAGAAGGGACAACTGGTTAGTACAGTACCCAAGAAGCACAATTCAATGCCAGAAAAAAATGAGTGGGATCTAATAGCAGAATGACAAGGTAAAACAGACCCCCAAAAAAGTCAAATTCTCAACCTAACCTTGAACACTAAAAAAAATACAGAGAATGGTAATTCCTACTCTGAATGCCACACAAATGGAAAAGTACATTCTAAAATTTTAAGTCAAGCAATCTCTGAGATCTCAGGGAAGTCTTTGGAATGCCTGGAACTAGGTTTCCTTGTCTGTGTTTAAAAATACACATTCAGGGCTGGAGTAAGAGGGGCCAGATCCAGAAGTGGGGGAGGGGGGAAAAAGAAACACATTCAGGGACTGGAGAAATGGCTCAGTTGCTAAGAGCACTTCTTGCTTTTGCAGAAGACCAGAGTTCAGTTCCCAGAACCAACATGGTGGCTCAAGGCCATCTGTAGCTCCAGTTCCAGACACTCTGATGCCTTGTTTTGACTTCAGTGGAAATCAGGCACACACATGGTGCACAGACATATATGTAGTCAAAACACACAAAAATAAAACTAAACCCACTTTTTAGAATATTTATTCTAGGGGTTGGGAAGATGGACCATAGGTAAAATACTTGCTGCACAAGAGTGAGGACCTGAGTCTGGGTTCCCAGCACCTGTGTAAAGCTGAGCCTATCCCCATGAGCCTATTGGGGGGAGGGGGGAGACCCAGAGATTTGCTGGAACTTGCCAGCCAGCCAGTCTAGCCAAAGTGGTGAGCTCCATATTCGGTGACATACCATACATTAAAAAAATAATAATAAAATCAAAACAAAAGATCACCCCATAAAGCATGGGAGCACACACCTATAATCCTCACTCTGAAGCCTAAGGCAGGCAGATCTTGATTTCAAAACCAGCCAGAACTACACAATGAATTCCAGGGTATCTGATCTATACATTGAGATTCTGTCTCAAAACAGCTAAAAAACCAAAAAGTTGGTGGCTGGAGAGATAGTTCAGTGGTTAAGAGCACTGACTGCTCTTTCAGGGGTCCTGAGTTTAATTCCCAGCAACCACATGGTGGCTCACAACCACTTGTAATGAGATCTAATGCCCTCTTCTGGTGTGTCTGAAGACAGCTACAGTGTACTCATATACATAAAATAAATAAATCTTTTTTAAAAATGTCTTATTTTGTGTGTTTGAGTGTTTTGTCCATATGTATTTATGTGCATCACTTGGATGTGTGGTACCTGCAGAAGTCAGAAGGCAGCACTGGATCCCTCAGAACTGCAGTTATAGGTGGTTGTAAGTGGTCATGTGGATGCTAGGAACCAAACCCAGGCCTTCTGCTAAGAGCATCAAGTGTTCTTAATAACTGAGTCATCTCTCCAGCCTCCTTGTTTTCTTTTGAGACATGATCTTGGTCTGTAGTTTAGACTACCCTAGAACTCCTATGTACCCAAAACTGGTTTCAAACTCATGGTAATCCTCCTGCTTCATTTTCTCAAGTGCTTAGATTACAAGTGTGAAATGTATCATAGTATGTATGACATTACAATTTGTTTTTGTTTTTGAAACAGAATTTTATATAGCCCAGACATGCTTGGAACTTACTATGCAGCAAGGCTGGCCTTGAACCCCTGATCCAGGACTACTGACATATACCACAGTGTCCTGCTTATGATTGTTAGTTCCATCTGTCTGTTCCTCTACTGTACTACATCGTTCACTCAACACCCATGCTGCCTAGGCCATAACTGACACTAGACAAATGCTTACCAAGTAGATGGATACGGTTTTGTTTATTTGAGAACTCCCAAATAGTCCTGGTTGTCCTCAAACTCACTATGTAGACCAGGCTGGCTTCGAATTCACAGAGATCTGTCTCTGCCTCCCAAGTACTGGGACTAAAGGTGTGCACCGAGTTGGACCTAGATGAATAAATTTAAACTAAAGAAAGAAACTGGCTTACTGTTTTTCGTAAAGGCTTGCTTCGAATGGCAAGCCCATCCATGTAGTCTTCCAGTTTGAACTTGTAAGTAACCTGTAGTTTCTGAAGCAAACTATCAAAGAAGTCACTGCCCTATTTTAAAAAAAAAAAAAAAAAAAAAAATCTGAATCAATCAGTTTTTCTAATCTACTTACCAGATCCTAGGGCAAACGACCCTTTTACAATCTATCAATGTCCAGACATCCTATATAAAAGGTACTTACAGTAAGTAATTGGTTAGAGGCCATCAAGTAATCTCAGCAATGGTTTATAGTAAGCCTCCCATGTTTTAAAAGATATGATTATTTACCATTCTCCACCTCTTTCAGCTCTCATTCCTTCCACCCCCTGTCCTCTCATTCAGAAAGTTTTCAAGTTCAAAAGTAACTCTGGGTCTGGAGATGTAGCTCAGTAGTCGAGCACAGAAAAAAAAAAAGTAGCTCCAACTGTCTGTAAGTACAGTCCAAGAAAGTACTACAGGTAGACCAGGTCTAAATGCAAGAAAAAAATATAAGGGTTTTGGCAACATTCTATTCTAAAGCATCTCCAGAAGAAAAGACAAACAAACTAAAAGATGCTGTAGATTTTATCCTGAGGACATAATAATAATAGTAATAATAATAATAATAATAATAATAATAATAATAATAATAATGTTTACCTCATCTAAGAGCTCCAAGAGTCTGTTCCGAATCTGTTCTGGGTTCTCAATATTTGGATCCTTGAGAAGCTGCCTGAATTTCTCAATCACCTGATAGAAAGCATTCTTCCACAGGATCTGATCTACATTCTGATTGTCAGAGAATTCAATATCTAATAGAATACAGCGCTCGTACAGCTGCAGTAGTTCAGTTCTGGAATAAAATTTATGTAAAGACTAGCTTCAATACATCACAGGGAAGACTATACCCCAAGATAAGAACCTCCTGCAAACCAGCCACCTCCTTCTGGACAAGAAATCTGAAATGTGATCAGGTATCCTACTCATAGTGGGTCCTATTCTACATAACAGAATGTCTTCCAAACATACTTACGTCTAGGAAAATAGCATATTGCTATATGTGTACACCTACATTGAAGAGCTGAAATAAGCTCTTTGGTGCAAGCTGAAAATTGGCATTCTGAAAATTATGTTCCCTTTTTAGACTATTTTTTGCTTAAAGTAAAAAGTTTACTCAGCTCTAAGACTAGAATTAAAACTCATGTTCCCAACTGCCTGTTGTTTATAAAAATCAATGTAAAGGGGATTCAAGTGTAGCTCAGTGGTAGGACACTTAATACAAGATGCACAAGACTCCAGGCTTGATGTCCATGCCCAAGTGGGGTTGTTGGGGGTAGGGATTCATGTGAAAGGCAGGTGATACATGGTGTCTTACCTATAAATCCTCTACCTTCCTCAGCCACAGGAGCCCTACAGCTGTTCATTTCCCTCTAAGAAAGACAATAGGAAAGAACACTCAATACCTGAGCTGAGCCATCTTCTCCATGCCCTCAGTGCTGATTCGGTCTCTGGAAAGCAGGTTGCTGAGCTGCAGTTCCTGGTTGTCAGCCACTCGAAGAAGCCTATGGAGCTCCTGTTGTTGCATGTTCCGCACGTGTTGTTCTATTTCCTCAGGACTCATGGTACTAGCAGGGAGAGGGCTACATACATACTGTCCTGAGGGGGCAGGATAGCCTGGGTAGTAAGGTCCTGGATAAATACCATTTGTAGGGCCCACTGGGTATTGCAGAGGGCTATAGCCTGTATAGGGATACTGAGAGGCAGGGCCTGGTGTCCGAGGGTAGTAATAGGGGTTGTCAGAGTTTTGAAATTTATAATAAGATGCTTGGGCCTGACGTGAATCACCCCAAGATGTAGGGCTAATTTCATCATCAGTGTCCAAGAAATGTAGCTGAGGTGTCTGGCTTTTCAGAGCAGGCTTCTGATCAGGATTGTTTGGGTCCCAGAGTCGGCGGGTTGTGCCTCCACGGCCCCAACTCCGAGATCCCTTACTACCAGATCCAAATAAAAGTCGAGGTCCCAAAGGTGTAGACTCCGGAGAACCTGATGAACTGACAGACAGGGCAGTGTGGGCAGGCAGAATCAGAATACCACGACCACGATCTCGAAGTTCTTGTTTCGGGTTTCTGAACTCCTGCTTCTCAGAGCCCTTACCCCCACTGCTTGGGCCTTTGTCAGACTTCATTCTATCCACATTCTCCTTGACTGACCTCACCACAGGGGAGTCTTTACTCATGGTTTCTGCATCAAAAGTGACACGAAGGGTGCCTCGGTTTTCTTTACCATTGCTGTTCTGTTCACCCTCACAGCGGCCAGACCAATTTCTTTCTGAATGCTTCTTCCTTTCTGAGCTCCTCCTGGACCCTAAGCCATCAGGCTCATCAACTCTGTCCTCATCTAAGGAATCAGTTGAGGACATAGATACCTGCTTCTTCAGTCGTGGCCTCTCCTTGGTCCGATCCTGGCGCCGCCGGCGACATCCATTATCAGTCAGGCCAGCTCCCTCCGCACTGTTGTTGCTACCAGCTGAGCTGGTACTGCAAGTGCGGTAGCGGTTCCTTCGCTTGTCTGATCTCGAGTACCTCTTTACAGAGCCAGGCTTTCCTTGGATAGAGTCATCAGTCATCTTCTTTGACCCCTCCCCCTTTTCAATCTTTTTCCCCTTTTCTCCCTTGGCAGTTCTTACCCGGTCATTACTTTGGCTCTTTTCTATCTCGGTTTTATCCGGTTTGTTTATAACTTCTTCTCTTGGAGCTTCTCCCTTACACTCATCCTCCTCCATCCTCAACTGCTCCACTTGGTTGAGGATTTCTTCTTCATCTGTCCTGCCTGCTGACTCTTTGGTAACAGTCTGCCATCGCCTTCCAGGCTGGTAGATCTGCAGGTCTGGTTTCTTGATTCTCTTAATGATTTTTAGACTTCGGTCCTCTAGTCCAACAGTCTTTGAGAAAGTCTCCTGTGCCTGACTATTTTCTGCATCTATAGGGCCATTTTGCTGTTGGCTGTCCAATTCCTTGCAAACTTTAATAAGCTGTGTATCATTCCCAACAGCAGAAGAATCTCTGTCATTCGCAATCTCATCCTTAAATTCCTCATTCCCAGAAGGCTCCTTAGTTTTAGGTCTGTTCCTTAGTCGAGAAAGTCCAGGCTTATAGATTTCCAAATCTGGGCGCCTATTATCTTTGCGCTGTCTGGGTTCCTTTAGCTCCTTCATATTTTCTAGTATGTTGATAAGAGGAAACAACACAGAAGAAAAGAGTCATGGAGAAGAGAGGGAGAGAAAGTTGTCATTCTAGTTACATAACAACAAAAATGAGCAAGAATTATAAATCCAAATGGTAATACTGTGGTCAGGAAAGAACATTTCTACAAAGGCAGAAACTTGGAGTTATATGTGTTTAGCAAGCAGTGAGGCTAAGACTTTAACTGTGTTAGAATTACATGTACTTGAGTTACGGAAACAGGGGGAGTCGTACCCTCTTATGTACCCAAGTCACATTCCTGTTAGACCTCAAAGAACCCAAACTACTACTATTTCAGAACCAAAGATCTCAACATGTTCAGTCATTCAGTTATTCTGTCTACAGAGCCTGTAAGTCAACCCCTTCTTTCTTTTTTCTTTTCTTTTCTTTTCTGTGTATGAACACACTGTATCTGTCTTAGACACACCAGAAGAGGGCACTGGATCCCATTACAGATGGTTGTGAGCCACCATGTGGTTGCTGGGAATTGAACTCAGGACCTCTGAAAGAGCAGTCAGTGCTCTTAACTGCTGAGCCCCTCTTTTTTTTTTCTTCCTTCCTTTCTTTTTTGAGTCAGGGTCTCACCATATATATCCCAGAAAAACCTCAAACTCACAGTCCTCCTGCCTCAGCCATCCAAGTTGTGGATTGCAGGAGTGTTATCCCTGGTTAGCATTTCCTCCAATCTGTAATATTTTTCTAGGTGGCTAAATTCTTTTACCATATTAGGATGGAGAAGAAAATATAGCCCGGTGGCACAGTATTTGCCTCACATATAGGAGGCCACTAGAAGGAACCCCCAGCATTGCATAAACATATTTACTGGTATATATGTATCATATATTATATCATTATTTACTTACTATATTACATATATAAAAATATATTTACACATACATACACATATTAGAGTGGTATGCATAGCAAGCCTAAGTCCTAAATATCTCTGGGAAACTATCTGCAACTTCAGTGTGTGAACTTGATCACAACAAATCTACAGCTTTAGGATACCAACACCCCAATCATATACCTCCTACTGAAGCAAACAGTAAGCAATTCCTTTTACAATCTTCAACTCAACAAAAAAGAAAAACAGAACAAAACAAAATACAATCTTCAACTCCATTCATCCTCACCAACTCTTTAACAACCAACAGAATCAAGAAAATACTGCCTAGACCCTGTCATTAGAATACTGAGACTAACTGCTACTATGATGATAGAATATAAGAAGAAAAAAAGGTTCCACTAGAGGAGCTTTCCCTAGGTACCAACGGACAGATTGTGACATGCTTTCAAGGACTAAAAGACTCAAGAACATTAGAGCCCAGTCAAATCCATGCCTACAAATCCTAGCACTTGAGAAGTGACAGCAAGATCAAGAGTTCAAGGCCACGGAGTTTGAGGCTTACTTGGACTATGTGAGATCCTGTCTCAAAAACAAAGGAAAAAAGAAGAGGAGGAGGAGAGGACTTTATAAACCACTCTCCAAGCTCTACTGAGTGGTAAACAGCTTTTTTTTTCCCTAAGTATCTGTTGCTTACAGTGGAGAGACTACTAAAACTACCTACTAAACAGTTAATAAGTTAATAACAGGAACTGGTGAGAATATTACCCAGTACTTAAGTTATATAAAATCTTAGTACAGGGGGCTGGAGAGATGGCTCAGAGTTTAAGAACACTGACTGCTCTTCCAGAGGTCCTGAGTTCAATTCCCAGCAACAACATGGTGGCTCACAACCATCTATAATGAGATCTGATGCCCTCTTCTGGTGTGTCTGAAGACATCAGACATCACAGTGTACTCAAATAAAAAAAAAAAAAAATCCTAGCACAGAATTATAATGTAAATACAAATGCAAACAAGCTGATAGCCAAATATTTATGCGCCTGCATCTATACACACTTTTTGTTGGGGGTGGAGGGAGTGAAACTAAAATTTTAGATTTCTGATTTGAAAGTTGGGTATAGTGGCACATGCATATAATTCCAGCACTCAGAAGGTTGAGACAGGAAAAGTATCCAAACTCAAGGCCAGGTTGAGTTACACAGTAAATTCAAGGCCAATCTTGGCTACAAGGTAAGACTCTGTCTGTCTCAAACGAAAAACGAACACAAAATAAAACACACTGATGCCTTGGCAAAAGTTTAGCTTCTCCACCAAATTCGAACCAAGATGAAGCCGTTTAACCTCAGCACGCTGAGTAAACTTTTAAACTTAGTTTTGGGGCGGAGCCAGGAGAGGTGGTGACTACTATTTTCCAGAGCAGTAAGAGAAAACAGCTTGGTTAATTGGATTGGTTAATCCGACTCAGTTGACCAGTAAAAACCAACCTCACGAATTCTAGCTACAATCCTACTGAAGGTATAACTGTCATCCTGTGTCAGCAGCACTGGCTAAGAAAGGGGAGGTGAGACACTAAAATATTTCTCGCGCTTTTCTGATGCGAATGGCAAATTAAGCATTCTCTGGTCACAACTGCTTCCACGCACGCCAAGACCAAAACAAAACAGAGTCAGATCTCTGAGGTCCTGGATCCCTCCAGTGGCGTAGCATTGGAAGCTAGCCTGGGGGGGTGGGGTGGGGGTGTAAGTTGAGTATGGGAAGTCCTAGCCTGTTAAGCCTTTCTCCTCAATTTCCCCAGCTCCTCCTCTCCGACGCGGAACAGAGGACTACAGAAAGGTACACAGACTATTTTGGGGGGAACAATACGTCTCGGAGCCTCTACCGGACCCTAGCACCCAAGCCAGTTCTTGTCTCCTCAGGACTTGGATTCAGGCTCTGGCGTGAGAGGGTTAGGGCACCGGAGAACAACTACGGCGCCGCCGCGCTGAGCAAGAGGGCGGAAGCTGAAACTCGCGCTGGGCTCTGCCCCAAGGGCCCAAGTGAGAGGAGAACAAGTCTCGCAGTCTCCCAGGGGCCGTCGCAGGCCCTGGGCGCACTGTTGGGGAAGGGGCGGGGGCTCGGAGCGCCGCGGACGGGGCGGGGAGGAGGTAGACGAGAGGGAGGCGGGGCGGGCTGGCCCGGCCCAGCAGCTGGGCGGCGCAACTCACCTCTGCTCCCGGCCTGCGGAGCCAGAGTGGCCAGGATCCCTCGCAGTTCCGACGCGGAGATCCGAACACGCTCCAACCCCTCCGCCATCTTCGCGGCGGCTGCTACAGCTGCGGCGACTCCGCCACCGCCGCGCGCAGCCAGGAAACCACGACGGACGGGCGGCGCGCGCTCACCCACTCCCACCCTTTTCCCCGCCCCCTCCTGCCTGCCCTTCCCAAACGACGGTGGCCGCACAGGGAACAAAAGTATTCAGCACGTTCAACTACAGCCTTGCCAGAGCGTGCGATCCGGCCGCGGAGACGGCATGTGCGCGTGCGCAGAGGTGTAACGCTGGGAAGGTACGCTGAGGCTTGGCGGTGGAGGCGCAGCGCTCAGAAGGTGAGGTGAGGCCCGGCCAGGTGTGACTCGCCCTCGTCAGGTGGGCATTCGGGTCTAGTGGTGCCAATATTGCTGCGGTGACCACCGAGGACACTGCTTTTGATCTGGGGCTCGGGTCGTCGGAGACATTCTACAATCCGGCCTCCTCCGATCATTTTAGGCCGAAGTCTCCTAACCGTGGGCCTGGATTGTGGAGCTTAAAGATCTTTTAACAGTAGCTTTTATTATCCCCATTTCTGATAAGCTGGATCTCAGAGAGTGGAAGAAGTAAATTGCTCCGTGTAACGTTTGGTTGTACCAAAATATCAAAGTCTATGACAAAGTTCATCCCTAAGACTTGCTGGAGGGGGTTATGTGGAGGTAAATTATTTTTTTAGAACTCAAGTTAATTCTCCTTTCTTTACATCTTTAAATTTTCACCCACGCTAGTAAAAGCAGCTCGTTCCTATTATATTCACAGTACTTGAAAGGCTGAGGTAGGAGGGTTGCAAGTTCAAGGCTAGCCTGGGCAACATAGCACATTTGAGGCTAATCAAGGCAACATATTAGAAGATCTTGTCCCCCAAAAAAGAAACAAAAAGGTAATTAGACTAGAAGATTGGTACTTTAACCTCATTGACCATTAACTCCTATTTAAAATGATGGGGTGGAGAAACTTCCTCTCCAAAGACGACTTCTCCAGTTGTTGCTCCTTCTGTGTCTCACACAGTCCATTGGACCTTTAGACCCTCAAAAAGTAGTAACCAATTATGCCTTGATCATAGTATAAAATATTTGATCCTGATAGGAGTCATTCAGTTCCTGTTATGTGACAGAAATTTGATCAAAAGAGAAAGACAGTGACTGGGAAATATTTCAACAGCTCAAATGAGTGGGTATAATTAGAGTAGCCAGACAAATGGCAGTCTTTGTCAAAAGATTTGAGAGAAATAGGAAATATAAAAACTGCTTTGAGCTCTTAGCATGATAGCACATACTGCAACTCCAGCACTTGGGAGGAAGCTCAAACTTGAAGGCTGTGCTCCACCATTGAGTACATGAGTAGACTCTGTCTCTAAAACATAAGCCAGATATGGTGGCACATGCCTAAACCCAGTGCCAAAAATACAGAGACAGGAGGATCTCTTCAAGTTCAAAGCCAGCTTGATCTACATAGTGAATTCCAGGCCAGCTAGTGCAATATACATGTCTAAAAACACAACAGGATTTTTTTTTAACCCTAACTTGAAGCTGGGTATGGGATCAAACATCTCTAACCCTATGACTCTGGATGCTAAGGCATGAAGATACAAGAGTTCCCAGCTAGCCTAGCTGTACATACAAGGGGTTCAGGCAACACTTGGGAAATGGAAGCAAGAAGATCAGAAATCGAGAGTTTAAGGCCATTCTTGGCTATGTTCCAGGCCAGTCTGGATTACATGAGACCCTTTCTCAAAAAAAAAAAAAAAGCATCCCCAGCACCCACATCCTACACTGGGTTGTTATGGTGGCAGAAGCCTATAATCCCAGCACTTGCAAAGTACAAGGGGAAGGATTAGAAATTCAAAGTTATCCTTGGTTACATATCCAGGATGGCCAACACTGGTGGGAAGGGGGCAAGTAATCTACTTCCCAGTTGAAGACATCAGTTTGAGAAGTTGTTTCATTTTGTTTTCTTTTATTGAGCAAAGGTCTATTGTATCCAGACTGGTTTTGAAGTCATTATGTAGCCAAGGATAACTTTGAACTTGTAACACTCTTAAATGACAGGATTACAGATGCATCTGTACTGATGTGCCAGGTTGAAGTTTTGCTGGGGATTGAATACAGAGAGTGAACATGCTGGACAAGCACCCTATTGAATTAGTTGTATCCCTAGCCTCACTTTTATTTATTTATTCATTTATTTATTTTCCAGTCTGTGTCATAAAGACTTGCCTCATTTTTAATTATATGTATGAGTCTGTGTATGCATACATACACATGAGAGCAGCAGGTCCCTGTGGAAGCCAAGAGGCATTAGATTCCCTCTGGAGCTAGAGTTCCAGGCAGTTATGAGCCATCTGATGTGGGTTCTGGGAACTGAACCCCTGTCCTCCGCAAGAGCATGCTATGCTTGCTCCTAGCCACCGAGCAGTCTCTCCAGCCCCATAACTTTCATTTTTTAAAGAAGGAAAAATAATTTTAAAGAAGAAAACTTTCCTAGGACAATCATGGCCAACTTAATTCAACGCTGTCAGTGCTCAGAGCAGAGAGCCTCTAAGTATTAAAACAGAACTCAGGGAAATACAATAAATACATAAGGATGGGGGATAATTCAAGTTCTGAATGTTGGCAGCTGACTAAAGAGCAGCAGCAGGCAAGTTACAGAAGAAAAGCTACTAATGTTTTTTCAGACAGGGTTTCTCTGTGTAGCCCTGGCTGTCCTGGACCTCACTCTGTAGACCAGGCTGGCCTGACACTCATAGAGATCGTCCTGCCTCTCCCTCCCCAATGCTGGGATTAAAAGTATGGGCCACCACCACCCAAATGGAAAGCTACTAAATTGATGGGAAATTTTGAATTTTTAGATTTAAAGTACTCATGAAGAGCTAAGTAAAACGATGAAAAGACTTCAGCTTATTGATAAATGACTTTAATTCCAGCAACCCAGGAGACTATGTAAGAGAATTCCAACTTCAAAGCCAACAACTTAGGAAGGTTAGGAAGACCAGGGCTCAAAATGTAATTTAAAAAAAGAAAAGGGAGGAGGAGGAGGAGGCTGGCCAAGTGTATGCATGGCTTTAGTCTCAGCACTCGGGAGACAGGCAGATCTCTGTGAGCTTGAAGCCAGCCGCCCTGATCTACAGTGGCAAAATTCTTATGCTTATGTAAATTTCTATATGAATTCATCAAAAAAGATGGAATTTATGCCAAATGTTCAAAAGTAGAAAACAGTTGGTCTGTTCCAAAGCCCAGCCTGAAAAACATAGCAAGATCTCACCTCAAAAAGAAGTTAGAGGCTAGATAGAAGATTCAGCAGCAATACTGAGTGCTTTTCCAGAAGACCTGGGTTCAGTTCCCAGCACCTACCTTTATGATCACAACTGTCCAGAACTCTGGTTCCAGAGCACCAGGCAAACACATAGTACACAAACACTTCATTCATACAGGCAAAATATCCATACACATAAAATAAAAATAAATGAAAAAATTGACAAATTACTTAGGTGCTGGAGTTCAGCAGTTAAGAACATGCTGCTCTTAAGAGGACCCAAGTTCCATTCTCAACATCCACATGGCAGCTTGCCATGGGGGGACTGGTAACTCCAGTCCCAGGAAATCCAACAATCTCATGGCTTTTCTAAACACTAGCCACACATGCGGTACACAGTCATGCATGCAGACAAAGCATTCATATACATTAATTAAATAAATTTAAAGACTGGATGTACATCAGATGATAAAATGATTACATAGCAATTTACATAAGCATAAAATTTTTGCCACAAACAGAACCATAAGGTATATATTGCTCTGCAATTAGTATACATGATCCCAGACATCACATACACCGAACACAGTGCTGCATGCCTGTAACAAAGCACTAGGGAGGTCAAGGCAGGAAGATCAGGAATTGTAGGTTATCCCCAGCTATGTAGTTAGTTTAAGGCTAGGTCCTGTGCCAATACATTTAGCTAAAGTAAATAACTAGGGAGATGGTTCCATCAGTAAAGTACTTGCTATAAAAGCATAGGGGCCTGAGTTCACTCCCCAGCACCCACTTAAGAAGTTAGGAATGGTGTTGTGTGTTTGCAATGCAAGTTCTGGGGAGATACAGACAGGTGAATCTCTGAGACTCACTGGCCAGTCAGCTTCAGTCAGTAAGCCCTAGTTCCCAGTGAAAGACTATTATAAAAACATAAAAAATCACACCAGGGTTCGCTCACACTAGTGTGCACACACATAAGCCTATGGATACCCATGAACAAAAATAATCTTTAAAAAAAACAATAATTGGGCTTGAGGGATGGCTCAGAGGTTAAGAGCATTTCTGCTCTCCTGAGGAGTTCAATTCAGTTCAGTTCTCAGTGTGCACATAAGGAGACTCACAACTGCTTGTAACTCCAATTCCTAGTGAATAAGACATCCTCTTCTGTCCTCTTAAGGCACAGAGAGAGGGGGTAGGGGGAGAGGAGAGGGGCGGAGAAGAGAGGAGCTGGGCATGGTTATGTACATTTGGGAGGCAGAGGCAGGTGGATCTCTGAGTTTGAGGCCAGCCTTATCTATATAATGAATTCCAAGATATCCAGAGCTACTGTCTCAGCAAAATGTTAATTACACTATTTATTGTGTGTGAGCGCACATATGGAGGTGAGAAGACAACGTGCAGGAGTCAGGTTTCTCCTTGTACCATGTGGGTCCTGGGAATGGAACTGAGGTTGTCAGACTTGGCTGCAGGTGATTTTACCAGCTGAGCCGTGGCTCCAGCTCTCATCCTTTTTCTTCTGAAAACTGCCTTTCACTACTACATGGAAGTTTTGTTTCGTTTTTCCCTCTCCTTTGTTTCCTCTTCTGCTGCTGCTTCCCTACAGAAGCAGAGAGCTGAGGTAATTGTGCTGTTGTGTTCATGCTGTCGTTAACAAGATCTTTCTCATTTCAATTCCCAGTCATGCTTCATCACTCCTTAGTGGCTTTAATGTGCTGGACATACATCCTTAAATAATCATGTATCTTTTGCATAATGTATACTGTTTTATGTATGTATTGTAAATGTACATAATTGATACTGTGCTATAGATCTCATTGTTTCTTTTTCATGTTTCTATAAATACTTCTATTATGTAGTATTTCCTAAATGACCTTACACCCTTTGCCACACTGGTCCTGGGCCAAGATGGACCAATCAAAGTCCTTACCCAGAATTTTTTGAACTGAAATTGAGAGAAAATCCATCTTCAGTATGGAAGCCATAAAATGTAAAACACAGGAGCTGTCAGCAGCCATGTGTCCTGCCGTACGGAGCCAGCTGGTCTGCTGTGAGAAGGAAGCCGACGTGCCAGAGATAGCAGAGGTGAGAAACTGAGTGAGAGTCATGGAAACTCCGCAGCCCGTGGTGCACTTGTTGCTGAAGCTCCACATGCCCTCGGTGGTTTGTTCAACCCTTCCTAGGAGTCCATGAGCCAGTGAACCTGGACACTCTCACCCTTTGCCTTAGTTACTTCAAAGTGAGGTCCTACCACTTGCAAACTGTATTACTCAGAGTTCTCTACAGGGACAGAACTGATAGGAAAAGGAATGTGTGTGTGTGTGTGTGTTAGAATGCCTTACAGGCTGTGGTAGCTAGTCCCACAATGGTTGTTTCTTGGCAGAAAAGTCAAGAATCTTGTAATGTTCAGTCCACACTAGGTTGGAATCCCAAAGAAGTTGGTTCTAATACCAATGAAGGAATGCCTCAGCATCAGGATAAATGAACTTAGCAGCAAGAGTGAGGGCAAGCAGGCAAAAAGCAGAAGCTTCATTCTTTCATGTCTTTTTCTGTGGGCTGCCACCAAAGGTGTGACCCAGATTCAGGGTCAGTTGTCTTCCCCTCAAGTGGTCAAATCAAGGAAACCCAAGTTAACAAGGGAGAGTAGTGATCATATGACATACGGGCCTAATTATAACTGCTTTTATCTCTTTTTTTCTGCTTGTTTCAGCTGTGGTAAACTACACATAAAACATAGGTTAATCATTTTAAGTGTATTCTTTTTGTTGTTGTTTAATGTATTTTGTTGTATACCCAAACCCATTCATTATATGCATTAAACAGCCCTCCACTGCCCTAAGCCCCAGCCCCTATCAACTAGGCATCTTTCCTTGAATTTGATTACTATCGGTATCCCATATGATCGGAATCATGCAGAAGGTATCTTTGCAGCTTATTTCCCCTAGCAAAATGTCCTCATTGTTCATCTATGTTACAGCGTGTTAAGAATTTCCTCTTGTTAAATGAATTTCCATTTTATGTGCATATTATATATGTATAAACATTTGTCTGTCAATGGCCACTGGCTTCTTTTGGCTATTATAATTCCACTGTGAACATGAGAATACAGAAATGTTTTTGATGAAACACAGCTTTTGGTTCTTTTGATCTGCTCTAGGAATAGAACAGCTGATTGAGGTGATAACCTGGTGGCCTTTGTTGTTAGGAACAGCATAGTGTTTCCCATAGCGCCTCCCTGCTTTAGATTCTGACCAACAGAAAAGTAGGCTCCCATTCCTCTCTATCCTGGTCTAATGCTCATGGTTACAAAGTGGGGTCCCATTGTAGTTTTGATTTCATTTTTCTAATGATTGGTGATTCTAGGCATATTCCATGTGCTCATTGGCCATTTATGTATCTTATCTAGGGAGACTTCACGTTTTGGGAGGGTTTTTTATGTCTTGATAGAGGGTCCCATGTAGCATGGACTGGCCTGGGACTAGCTGTGTAGCCCAAAGATGACCTTGAACTTATCTGCCTCCACCTGGTACCAACCTGTACCATCCAGCTTGTTTTATACAGAGTTGGGGAGCAAACCCAGGGCTTCTTCTATCTGAAGGACATCTTTAGTCTCTTAAAGTTTCTGTTTTCATAAAAGTGTCATAAGTGATTTTTTTTTTATCTCTTTTGCCATTCAAGCCCCCTTTGTCCCTCACAAGTACCAAAATGCCTCTGAATTGGACTCCCTGGTTACATTTTTGTCTTTTTCTTTTTATTCACTGTAGTCAGAGTAGTTTTCTAAAAATCTTAATTTCTTTTTCCCCTCCCTTTGAGGGTCTCATTGTAATTCTGACTGGTTTAGAACTTTCTATGTAGAGCAGTCTGACCTCTCTTTGCCTCCCCAGTACTTAAATGTTTTTGCAACCACATCAAGCATAGATTTCTTATTTTATTTCATTATATGAGTATTGTACCTACATGTATGATTGTACACCACAAGTATGCCTGGCGAGGTCAGAAGGTGGTCTTGGATCTCCTGGACCTGCAGTTACAGATGGTTGAGTCACCTTGTGGGTGCTGGGAACCAAACTGAGGGCCTCTACAAAAGCAGTTAGTGCTCTTAACTGTTAGCCCCTGCTCTTTTCCTGGGTGGTTTTGATAGCTTACTTTTCAAATGTGAAGAAAATCCAAGGCAGTTACTGTAGGAATGATGTTTGGGTTTGCAGTTTTGAGTTTCCCTAAAGAGTCTGACATAATGAAAGGTTTCTAAGGTTCTGTGTGGTCAGAGGCCCCACATCTGTGTTAGCTCAGACCTGGGATTGGCTTGAACCTGGCAGTCATGAGGAAGAACTAGACATATAGCCTTCCTTGCTGCTTCTGCAATTCCCCACCCAAGCCTTTCCCTAAAAAAAAATTCTGATTCTGGTGGAAGCTAAAAATAATCACAGCCAAAGTGAGATCTGAGAACTGAAGAGCAGTTCGTTTTAAAGATACTACTTGAAAAACTACCTTAAACCATGCCAGGTGGTGATGGCACACACCTTTAATCCCAGCACTTGAGAGGCAGGGGCAGGCAGATCTCTGAGTCTAAGCCCAGCCTGGTCTACAGAGTGAGTTCAAAGATAGCCAGGACTACACAGGGGAACCCTATTTCAAAAAAGAAGAAAGGAAAACTATAAAAGGTTAAAGGACATCAGCCATAAACCAGCCAGCCTGGCAATACAGAGGTGGCCCAGTGACTACATCAGGTAGCTCACAACCACCTGTAACTCAGGTTCCAGAATTTATATGGTGCACAAAGCTCACACAGGTGTACCCATGTACATAAATAAAAATGATTTATCTTTTAAAAAGGAAATTAGCTGGGACTGTGGGTGAAGCTCATTGATCGAGCATTTACCCTGAGTCCTTGGATTCCACCTTCAAGACAGGAGTAGTGGCGACATACTTGAAAAGCTAACAAGATAATTTAGTAAAGTGTTTCATTACATGATAAATACACAAAAATCTTAGTCTTCATATATATTATCAGTAAGTATTCTTAAAATTTCATGGTAATCTCTGGAGTTAAGAATACTAGCTGCTCTACCAGAGGACCCAGGTTTGAGTCTCAGCCTCTACATGGCATCTCACAATCACCTGTTAACTCCAGTTCCAGAAGATATTCCTTCTGGCCTCCATGGGTACCAGGCATACTCATGGTATACATACATACACCAAGGCAAAATATTCATTCACATAAATCTAAAATAATAATAATTTAAAAAAATTTTTTTTTTTAAATTACATAGCAGGCTTGAAGAGAGTGGGTAAAGACACTTGGATCGGAGCCTGACAACCCCAAGTGTGATCCCAGGACACATGGTGGAAGAAAAGAACCAACTCCCAAAGCTTTTCTCTGATGCTATAGCAGGTCCCCAACCCACGACACGGGAAAAATACAATTCAATAAAAAGCAATACAGTGTGCCAGGTGGTGGTGGTGCATGTTGGCAGGTGGATCTTTGCGTTCAAAGCCAGCCTGGTCTACAAAGCAAGGTCCAGGACAGCCAGGGCTACACAGAGAAACCATCTCAAAAAACCGAACAACCACCACAAAGCAATACAAGGCAGAAGTGAACAAACATCCATTAGATGTTGCTTGTTAGACTGATAATCAGTTTGCCAATAGGTATCAAACATTAAGACTTACATCGCCACACCAACATAACACTTAAGATGTCTTAGAACTGTGCATGCCTTTAGATACAATTATGAAAACTGAGCCCCCCCAAAACAAGAACATGTTTAACAGTCATGTGATGGATGGATGTTTTGGAAACAAAAAATGACCTATTAAAATGGTACCAAAGCCAGACACAGTGGTGTAGATCTGAAATCTCAGCACTTGGAACTAAAGAGGTTAAGACTGATCTGATCCACGTATGGTACCTCATACTGTAATCACAAGGATTGGGAGGCCAGGGCAAGAGGACTACTCCAAGTTCAAGGACTACCTAGTCTACACAGTGAGTTCCAAGCTAGCCTGAGCTACAGAAGCAAGACCCTTTCCCAAAAGAATAAAAATTAACAAGGCACCTAGGTTTCATGGTACATATCTGTAATCCTAGCATTTGAAAGATGGAGACAGAAAGATCAGGAATTCAAGCTTATCCTTGGCTACTTAACAGTGTAAGGCCACCTGGGCTACATGAGACCCTGTCTCAAAAGAAAACAGAAATGTTGGCACATGGCTGTAACTCTGGCAGCCAGAAGGTAGAAGCAGGAGAACTGTGAATTTGAGGGTCACATCCTGTTTTACATGGCAGAATCCTCCAAAAAGTAAAAATGAGGGCTCCAGAACATATGCATACATACACATGCTATGCACACATACAATCACATAGACAAAAATTTGAAAATCTTTAAGAAATAAAACTTAGCCAGGCAGTGGTGGCATGAGCCTTTAATCCCAGTGCTCAGAAGGCAGAGGCAGCCTGGTCTACAAATTGAGTTACAGGACAGCCAGGGCTACAGACAGAGAAAAACCTTGGTTTCTGGGTAAAAAAAAAAAACAAGGGGAAAAACAACCCACTTTTTTTTTTTTTTCCAAAATAACTTTTGTTCATTTATTTAGTGTCTCACAGTGTAACCCTTGGTAACCTGAAACTTACTATTTTGACCAAGCTAGCCTTGAACAGAGAGAGATTTACCCATCTCTGCTTCCAGAGTGCTGGGATTAAAGGCATGCATCATCACTCCTAAATACATTAATGTGAGTGGCATGTGTGTGTGTGTGTGTGTGTGTGTGTGTGTGATGAATGCCAAGGCATATGTGTGTGTGTGTGTCATGTATGCCAAGGCATATGTATGGAGGTCAGAGGACAACCTGGGGGTTGCTTCTCTTCTTCTGCCATATGGGTCCTGGAAACCAAACTTAGGTCATTATGGCCTTACAAATGCCTTTGGGCTGCTGAGCTACCTTGCTGGTCACAATATATGTTAATTCTTAAAATAAAAATATAACCCAGGTTCGGTGGCACACAGGAATAGTCCCAGGAATCAGAAAGCTATGACAAAAGGATCCCTTGGGTTTTATACCAGCCTAGATGACATAAAACTTGAGATTCTCAAAATAGATGTAGGTTCAAGCCTTTACTCCAGTACTTAGAATGCAGAGGCAGGTAGATGTCTGTAAATTCAAGGCCAGCCTGGCTATATAGTGATGAAAAGGTACATACCTGTACCGGTGCCAAAAGGTGTAGGTGGGGCTGAAAACTTCAGCTTCACGGAGTTCCTCTCTAAACCAAATACTAGTAATGGGGACAGTTCTAAGTAGCACTGCAGCCCCTGCCCTCCCCTGGCTATTGTTCTGCTGCAGTGTTTTAAAGAACATTGTTTGGACTGTGCTTTGATTCCCTGCCTTGTTCCTGGGTTTCAGAACCATGTGTGCTCAGTACTGCATCTCCTTTGCTGATGTTGAAAAGGCTCATATCAACATTCAAGACTCTGTCCACCTCACGCCAGTGCTAACAAGCTCCATTTTGAATCAAATAGCAGGGCGCAATCTTTTCTTCAAATGTGAACTCTTCCAGAAAACTGGGTCTTTTAAGGTGAAAATCAATTTTATTATATATGGTTTCCAAATCTGTTGGCTTTATTCTGTCCACTAATGATAAACAAATGTCCTTTTGCAGTTGGAAATGAGATTGCACAACTTTTAAGATGAGGGTACCAGACATTGCTATGCCACTTTCATACAACCTAAAATCCCTTATAACTTGTGGTCCCATGAATATTGTCTAAAAAACTAAAGGTGTGAAGCACCACACCTGGCTGTATTGTACAGCTGTGCATTTTTTTTTTTTTTTTAGTTTAGCTGAAGGATCAGGAATAAGGTTGCCTGTGGTTACATAGAAAATTCAATGCCAGCCTGAGCCACAAGACACTTTTTTTTTTTTTTTTAAATTTACAAAGTAAAGTGGTTATAATCTAATTTACTCTTATGAATAATACTTGGGGCTGGAAAGATGGCTCAGAGGTTAAGAACACTGGCTGTTCTTCCAGAGGATGCTGGTTCAGTTCCAAACACCAACATGGCAGCTCACAAGTAATCAAAACACCAATGTATGTAAAACATAAAAAGGAATCATCCCAAAAAATATTAACTTTTTAAATTTTATGTGTATTGGTATTTTGCCTGCATGCATGTCTATGTGTGTCAGATACCCTGGAACTGGAGTTACAGACAGTTATGAACTGCCATATGGGTGTTGGGAAGTGAGCCAAGAGCTTCTTAACTGTCTTTGTAGCCCAAGAAAAATAGTTTAAGTAGTTTACGTGTACAATGTTTACTTTACAGTAATATATATTATATATATATAAACAGTGACTTTAGATCTTCCCAGATCTACCTTCTGTCCTGCAAAACACATTCACTAGAAGTTCTTTAGAGCTAGGTGTGGCCACTCATCCCTGTAATCTAACACATGGGAGATTGAGACAAGATGATTTCCATGAGTTCAAAGCTACCCTGGACTACAAAGTTAAGTTCTAGGCCAGCGGAGGCAACAGAGTAGGACTCAGTCTTAAATCAGAAGCAGGGTTGGTGACCAGGGAGGTGATCAAGCATTGAAGGGCACTTGTCCTTGCAGAGGACCTGGGTTTCAGGTACACTCACAACCATATGTTCCAGAGATCCAGCAGGCTCCCACAAGCATACTTACAGACAAAACTTCCCTCACACACATAAAAGTAACTAAAGGATAAAAAAGGAAAAAAATGTGCTGTGCGTAATACCACTTTAACCTTTTGTATTATTCTAAGACAAATACCATTGCATTGCAGCTGCCTGTACTATTATTGCTCATTATTTTTACATGCTTCAGTTTACTGCTTGGGAGCAATAGAGTCTGTCATATAGCCTCAAGTGCATAGCAGGCTGTTTGGGTACTCTACAGTTTGCACAATGAAACAAGTGAATGCATGTCTCTGAACATGTCCCCATTGTTAGAAATGCATCATTTATACTTTACCATCTCTTACAGATTCGAGGTGCCCTTAATGCCATCAGAGGCTTAATTCCTGACACTTTAGAAGGGAAGCCCAAAGCCGTTGTTACTCACAGCAGCGGAAACCATGGCCAAGCTCTCACCTATGCTGCTAAACTGGAAGGTACTTAATTTTCTCAGGGTAGTATTAAAAGTAGTACAGAGTAGTATCAAAGACAAATGGGAAGACTCCCTAATTTCAGTAAGGGGGATGGCAGCTATGGGGAGTGTTCCCAAAGGTGTCCGCTTACCTGTGAGCAAAGTGATCTAAGTTTCTACCCCAGATAGCCCTCGTATTAATCATGTTCTTCCCCTCCCAGGAATTCCTGCTTACATCGTGGTGCCCCAAACAGCTCCCAACTGCAAGAAATTGGCAATCCAAGCCTATGGAGCATCTATAGTATACAGTGAGCCGAGTGATGAGGTAAAGAAAGAGCAGTGTTCAGCAACACTTAGTATCTTCACTTGACCGACTGTCTTGCTGGATGCTTCCTCTTCTCTTAGTGTGGCCAGCCTATCTACCTATCAGTCATCTATTTTTACTGGATATCATTAGTATCATCTTAATGTGATTACAGCCAGGTGTGATAGGACATACCTTTCTAGCTAGCACTCTGGAGCTTGGGACAGAATGGCAAGTTCCAGAGCTACACAGAAAGAACATTTCTTAACATTTATTTTTTGCATAGTACACTGTATCTATTTTCAAACAGACCAGAAGCAGCCACCAGTCCTTAGGGTGATCAAAGGCCTAGACGAACCGGCCCATTCCATCTTCCTGCCTAAATCTACTGCATTTTTCTTTCCCTTAACAGTTCTTCAGAATTACACTTTGCACTTAACTTCAAACATTCTTTTAAAAATCCATAGCTTGGAGGACAGCCTAGTCTACAGAGTGAGTTCCAGGACAACCAGGGCTACACAGAGAAACCCTTTCTCGAAAAACCAACAAAAAAGAAAAAAAAAATCCATAGCTTGCTTGTTCACATTATAGAGTGAAGCTCCTCGGCCATCCAATGAAACATGCATTTTTCTCACAAGTACTCCAACACACCATGTTTATTTATAACTATTCTCATGAGAAATATGAAAACTGTCTTTAAATATTACGAATTAAACTTTTGGGGGAACTAAACTCACTGTAAGTCAAGTAAGCTACATTAATGCTACCTTTCTAGTCCAGAGAAAAGGTCACTCGAAGAGTTATGGAAGAAACAGAGGGCATCTTGGTCCATCCCAACCAGGAGCCTGCAGTGATAGCTGGACAAGGAACAATTGCCCTGGAGGTGCTAAACCAGGTAAGATGGCATGATTCCAAGTCACTATTAGTAAAGTGGTTTTGCTGTGGATTGTATGTACATAAAGCTTTATTAATTGACCTATTTATATTACTACAGGTTCCCTTGGTAGATGCACTGGTGGTACCAGTAGGAGGAGGAGGAATGGTTGCTGGAATAGCCATTACAGTTAAGGTAAGAAAACAGCTTCTAGGGCTGGAGAGATGGCTCAGCAGTTAAGAGCAGTGGCTGCTCTTCCAGAGGTCCTGAGTTCAATTCCCAGCAACCATATGGTGGCTCACAACCATTCGTAATGGGATCCAATGCCCTCTTCTGGTGTGTCTGAAGACAGCAACAGTGTACTCACATACATAATAAATAAATGAACAAATGAATGAATGAATGAATGAATGAAAAAGAAAACAGCTTCTAGACTTCCTAAACTAGGTACAGAACCTTTCAGGGCTTTCTTTACCCCACTGTTGTTTTGATCTATGCTGCCATAGAAGCAGTTATGTTACAATGGTGTCATTCTCACTCAAGCCCATCTCGCCAAGCTAGTCATAATCCAGACAAGCCAGTTATCAGATACAACTTTTATTAAAGTGCTTCAAGGTCATGTTTCCATTTTGGTCGTCAAAGGTAACACATCTTTAACACTCTATGCCTCCTTTAGGTATGCAGACAAAGGCACACCTAACACGTAATATGTCTCTTCCTTCCCCAGGCCCTGAAACCTAGTGTAAAGGTATATGCTGCTGAGCCCTCAAATGCAGATGACTGCTACCAGTCTAAACTAAAAGGAGAACTGACCCCCAATCTTCATCCTCCAGAAACCATAGCAGATGGTGTCAAATCCAGCATTGGCTTAAATACCTGGCCTATTATAAGGGACCTTGTGGATGATGTCTTCACTGTCACGGAAGATGAAATCAAGGTAAGACTCAGATGAGAGAACAGCCATAGGCTATTTTCCCAGGCATTATTAACAGACCATTCACTTAACCTGTGGGAACCCTGATAGTACTCACAGACTCATCACATCTGCTTCATTTTTAGGATGTAACCTACTAAACTCTGGCTCCATTTCTTGTTTCATTAACCCTGCTCTTTTCTGTGCCAACAGTATGCAACCCAGCTGGTGTGGGAAAGAATGAAGCTGCTCATTGAGCCTACTGCTGGTGTTGGATTGGCGGCAGTGCTCTCTCAGCATTTCCAAACAGTCTCTCCAGAAGTAAAGAACATCTGTATTGTACTCAGTGGTGGAAATGTAGACTTAACCTCTCTAAACTGGGTGAAGCAGGCTGAACAGCCAGCTCCTTACCAGACTGTTTCTGTTTAAATTCAGGGAAGGGATAAGATTGTCTCTAGATGAAAATTTTGTTTTCCATCTTCCTTTTTAAAACTATTTTCAGAGTCCTAATCAAGAACATATAAGTAATAGTGTAAATTCTGTGCTTAGCAGAGACACATACAAACTGCCTAGTCACAACTCCAACACTGGATGGAGTCTTGGCTGCCAGAGAGAGAGAGAACCCAACTGAATCTCCATTACTCCATGTCTACTTCAGACACTGTTGAAGACATGTCACTTTTAACCCAAGGTACTGGTTCTGGTACATATGGGTCATAAGTCCATTTGGGAAATACTCGCTTATAGAGATTCATTAATACTGTATCCTGAGATTTCAGCTTCCCATCAAAACTGCACTTCATATGGCCATGGGTACCTAGAAGGAAAACACGTAATTGGTCAAAGTAAATCGGACACTTTTAAGCAGTGAACTTAGAGCCCACGAGTCCCAGAAAACACCACCTGGGAACCCCAGGTTCTTACCTAGAGGCTCTTTGATGTGTCCCCGGCGGCCCCACTTGGTTCTCAGTTCCACAGGCTTAAACCACATCACATCCTCTTAGAATGGGACACACAGACAAAGTCAAACATTTTCCCACACAGCATCAAGGCCATCTTCCCACCGCTCTCCTTCATTCACACCCACCTCTGTTGAAGAACATGTAACGCACTACCGCCATCTTAGTAAAAATTTTGAAAGGATGACCACTTAGAACCACTCTCTTTATGACCATCCTGTCTGGGTCCACTGAAAACAGATGGCCTGTAGCAATGAGGCTGTGCATTCCTAAGAATGGAGAGCAGCTGTTAATCTACATGCCAAGTCCTTCAGCTACTGCTCCAATCTATTTCAAGGACCCATCTACTATGCTACTTTCCCACGGCTATAGGAAGACACTAAAAGACATTTCTAAAGAGCCAGTCCCTCACACCCACCTTACATATATTGTTGAGCCTGTACTTAAGTGTGCCAACAGGTAACAACTAGTGTATCACCCTGGGCTTACACCATCAATGAGGCTGCAACTGAAAACCCACCAGTAATCCTTAACACAGCAAGACCCCATGTTTAAGTACAGAAGAGCTATGGTGCTAGTGGGTACTTGTGTGTCCATTATTTATACTACGAATGTAACCTACCATTTCTTCTCTGCTTGAAAAGCAGCACAGACGCAGGAGGGAAAGTGATGGGTGCAAACACTGTCACCACTAAGGCCGCATCGGCAGTCAGGAATCTTTGAAATTTATGTTTATCAGCTTCCATAGTAAGGGTCCAAAATAAGTAAATAGAAAGAAAAGTAAAAGGCCTTTTGAGAAACCATAAGCAATGCAGTGTCAAAAGCTGTACTGCTGCCACAAGTAGCCCAACCTGTTAAAATTACAGTAATAGAGATCAAACCCAGGGCCGTATGCACACTAAGTGCTCTGCCATAGACCTACAGCATATTCTCAGTGTTTAAGATTTGTATTTCTACTCATGTGTTTGTATCTGAGTGCAGGTGCCTCTAAGTTGACCAATAACCTGGGTCCTCTACAAGCTCCTGTCTGCTTTGTTTGGAGAGGAGTTCGTGTATTGCATGCTGGCCTTGAACTTGCTATGTACCTTCTGCCATTAAGGGCTAAAGTTACCAGTTCATTTTCTGTTTCTCTATACTACTAACTCTCGGGCTTTTTCCCGTGTCAGTAAGCATGGCTTTGAGGTGACTGCTTTTGTGCTGGGTGTAGGACAGTAAGCTAGTAGGAAAACTGTTCATCTTACTTTCTCAAAATAATAAAAGCTTTTTAATACATTTCATTTATTTTGGGGATGTGGGGGCACATATGCACAGAAGTCAGAGGACAGTTCTCTGCTCCACCATGGGGGTCAGAGCACTCGCTGAATGTAGGTCCTCAGGTTCAGCAACTAGTCCATATTTATATTTCAATTACTCCGGTCTGTCAGTGTGTCTCTGTAACCGTACCTGCTGAGCATGCTGGTGTAACCCCTCCACCTCGATACTCCCAGCATTCTGAAGGCCAAGGCCAGCTTGGGCAACATATTCATAACAAGCAAGTATTAATAGTAATACTAGGAAGTAAAGGTGGGAGGGAGCCCAAGTTCAATGCAACAAGATAATGCCATTTTTCAATAAAACTTTGTCACCATCTCATCTGCTGTCACTGAAAGGCAAAAGCCCCAAGTGAGCAGGTAACACATATCCCTACTCCTAAAGCTACACACTCGGATTTAAAACCTACTCTGGAACAAATACAGCAGAGAAGCCTCAGCACAACATCTTGCATCACTGCGATGCTTCAGACAGGTTCAGACTTTTAAATAAAAACATCATTGGCTCCTAAGTCAGAGTACTAAAAATAAAAACATTTCTAATCCCAGAGACTTTCAACCATAAAGGTCAGCTGGCAAGACTCCAGCAGCTTCTATGCTTACCTGCTGTGTGCTGAGAGAATAAAGGCGAAGCTCTGAAGCGCCTGAATCCACACTGGAAGATGAGTTCTTCTTTTGCCTTCACAGGTTCCGTGTAGCCAGGGTTTCGGCTCACCACCATGTTCAATACTGACATCTGAGGACCAAATAAGAAAAAGCTTCACAGTCTAGGCAAACAAACATCAGATTCACTCTAAGAACTGACTATGCTACTTAACTAGTCCTTTTTATCCACCAACTGTCATCCTGGGTGTACCTAGGCCCCATCCGTGATTCCATGCACATGTCTAAGCTAGCTTACTGTTCCTCATCTAATATTAAAAAGCCATAGTAAATGTCCTTCACATCACCTGATCATCTACCCTCCCAGCCACAACCATCCAAGCTTCTCCAACCTTTCTGCCAACCTTCCCACCCCTAGAATGCATGATTATAGGCTACCTAGAGAACAGATCTATACATTGGCATAGTCATTTACTTTTACAGCTGCTAACCCCCATTTTGATCTGAAAAAAACACACTTAGAGAAGTCTCAGAACCATAAAGACTGCATCACCAAGATGCTTCAGATAGGTTCAGACATCTTGGGCATAACCATCATTGACTTCTCTATTTTAATTCCTTGATCAAAAAGGTAGGCTGGCTCATCCCAATGAGCAAAACGTTGTACAATTGGGAAAAATGTTTGTACCTCTCCATTTCCCATAAAACACTGATTTACCTTCTGTTCATAAGGTAGCAAAGAAAATGCGATCAAGGGTGCTCCTTGCCTGAAATACTCAACCACTGAGACAGGGACATCAGAAACATGAAGTGTGACATACCAACCAACCTGCCAGGAGGAAGCACAACAGTCACAGGGTCACTACCCTTAATGTGCCAATAATGATGAGATTATATGCTAAGCCTCATCTTTCAAGACTGACACTCCTGAATGTGTCAACCACCCAGGTTCCACCTTCTCAGCTACTGATCTCGGACCCCTCCTCATTCCCAAACAAGCAGCATGGTATCAAACAAAAACAGGTGAACAGAAGGCAGGTACCTCAGCTCCTTCAGCTTCTTTTTCCTCAATCTCCTTAAAGATCCTTTTTCTAGTATTAACAAAATTCTGAAACTGAAAAATCCGAGCATAATCTCTAGGAAGGTTTTCTTTAGGGTCCCAAGGAGATGTCCGGAAGCTCTTAAGGCCTCTGTATTTCTGAAATCTAGAACACAGGTTTTAAAAAAGTAAGGTTTAGATGGTGCTATGTAAAACTCACCTCACTTGTAAATGGTTTTTCAAAGTACTCCTATCTAGGGATGTAACTCAGTGATAGGCTGCTTATCTACTGCACAACAAAGTCTGGCACTGGGGATACTGCGGAAGGGTCATGTGCGCCACATCAGCCTGAACTACAAAACAAAGCTGTCTAAAGAAACTAAGGCACCAAAATGGTCTAATAAGCTAGAACTGGGCATGGAAATACACACCTACATTCCCAGCGCTTGAAAAGTAGAGGCAGAGGATCAAGGCTAGCCTGGTCTATTATGAGACCCTATCTTTCAAACTAATAGCTTTAGCAAAAAATGTGTTCTGCAACAGCTTCTAACAAGTATTTCAGAATCAACCCAGGCTTTTCAAAGGGGACAATTACGTATAGTGCCTGCCTGGTACTTATCAGGGAATATGGCTCTTCAACCTGCCTTACATTACAGCCTTATGTCAGGCTTGCTTCCAGAAAAATCACCTACATTTTCGTGTTTTTACTTTCATAAGCATTCATTCAAACATACAAGCTTACTTCCCAAAAAAATATTTTTCAGAGTATTTACTCCTGCAAGGAATATTTGCTAGTTAGCCTTCCTGTGTTGTCTCTCTCACTAGGGCCCTCCGAACAATTCTAAACCTTGATTGTATGTTGCTGCTTCTCATATAGCATGTTAGCCCTTCAAGGACAAGGACACTGTGTTTTTCTCCATGTGCTTTCTTTCTGTTCACATAGTTCTAAACCATGAAAGTTTTGTTTTTCTTTCTTCTTTTTTTTTTTTTTTGATTTTTCGAGACAGGGTTTCTCTGTAGCCTCAGCTATCCTGGAACACACACTGTAGACCAGGC
The DNA here is from genome assembly GCA_019843965.1 of Rhynchomys soricoides. Taxonomy (NCBI): domain Eukaryota; kingdom Metazoa; phylum Chordata; class Mammalia; order Rodentia; family Muridae; genus Rhynchomys; species Rhynchomys soricoides. The sequence continues at coordinate 7,846,337 of JADRCH010000059.1, forward strand.
TGGCCTTGAACTCAGAAATCCACCTGCCTCTGCCTCCCGAGTGCTGAGATTAAAGGCGTGCGCCACCACTGCCCAGCTCAACCATGAAAATTTTTAAAAAACTTGTTGACTAACCGAATTCTAGCAGCCACATCACGGGGGGTATCCATTTCATCCGGAAACATCTCTTCCAATCTTTCTTGTTTGTATTTCTCCAACATTCTCTCCTCGTCCTCTTCATCTACTCTCTCATCGTATAGATCATCACGTACAGACTCCCCGAGAGTCATCGTTTCACACTCCTCCTCTCCCTCCTCGCCACTCCCACCCTGGAAAACGGGATTAAGAATATGCAATATACAACCTAGTCTTAGCACTGAGGAAGCTGAGTTTGACGGCAGCTTGGGTAAGAGTAAGAAGAGAGGGAAAAAAAACCCTAAAAGCAACAACCCCACAAAGGGCAGGGAATGCAGCTCAACTGATGCAGTTCTTTCCTACCTAGCACACATGAAACTCTTGGTTAGAGCCTAAAGCTGGGCAGATTTCACATGCCAACAGTATCAACAGCTGGGTTCAAGGTCACCCTCAGCTACAGAGTTCTAGGTGGCCTGAGATACATAAGACTATGTCCCCAAAAAAGAAAATCATAGCAACCACAAGATGGCTGAATACATAAAGACCCGTTTCCCACCCTGATGACCTCATTTCCAAACCTGAGTTCTATCCAGGGAATCCAAACAGTGGAAAAGGAGAATGACTCCAGCAAGATGGGCATTGTGATGAGCACCTTTCATCATAGCATTTGGAAGGCGGGGTGTGTGGGAGAGTTCAAAGCCAGCCTGGTCTACAAAGTGAGTTCCAGAACAGAGCAACATGTAACCCTGTTTGAAACACCTCCCTCAAAACACACACACACACCTAAAAGCAATGTGTATGTGTGGGGGTGGGGGGCCGGGGGTTCAACTGGTGAAGTGCTCACTTGGCATTTGTGAAGCCCTGGGAGTTGATTCCTAGCACCACTTCCAAAACTCAGTATGCTAAAGGACCTCTATAATCCAAGCACCAGGAGGCAGAAGCAAGAGAATAAGGAGTTCAAGGTCGTTCTCTGACACAGAGTGAGCTTAGGTAACATGGGATACAAGAGACCTTGTCAGAAAAAAAAAACAAACAAAACCATCTATCCAACAGTAATAAAATGTCCCAACATTTTTTTTAAAAAAAAAGAATCAGTCTTGGTGTTACATGCCTATGATCCTAGTTCTGGGAAGATTAGAAGGATTTCGGTGAGTTCAAGGTCACCTATTGGCTAGTAAGATCTTCTTAAAAAAAAAGATAGTTCAGCAGAATCCACCCATTTCTGCACCAAAAGCAACTAAACAAAGATTTCATAATTTTCCTAGATACCTATCTACAACCAATATAAATATAAAAATGTAAGGTAAGACCATGTTTATCTGAGTACAGGCATGCCTGTAGAGGTGACAGCACAACTTTGGTTCTTTCCTCACCTTCTGCCTTGAGACAGGATCTTTTAATGTTTGTTAAGTTGATGTCAGTGTTCCTGTCTCTACTACTAATCTTGCCATAGGAACACTGAGTTCCAGAATTACACTACCACATCTGGCTTCACATGGGTCCTGGGAATTCAAATGCAAGTCCTTATGTGGCAAGTGCATTTTTCCCAGCCTCAAGATGATACGCATTTCCCCCATAGTCACAGGCATTGTTCAGCAGCTGACTTTACACCACAGCCTTGGTTTTGGAGCTATCTACATAGGCGGCCCGGCTCCTTACCTGAGACTCCTCCTCCATGAAACCTTCATGCTGCACATCATCGTATTCACCACCTTCCCCATCACTTTCATCGCCTTCATCCAAAATCCACTCAGCCTGGTAACTGGACGTTCCCTTAGGGACCTTCCTTACCACCCGGGAATGTTGCTTCAGTAAGTCTGTAAAAGCACAATTTTCTGTATTCTCACCCATGCAGGCACTGCTACCATCATGAAAAATAGCAGCTACACGAGAACAGCCTACTTCTAAATTTAATTTAGCCACCTCACAGTTAGCATTAATACACAGCTAAATAAACCCTGTAGTGGACCTAAGGTCATTTATTATTTAAAGAGACAAGCCTGGGGTGATTTCTAGAGAGGAAACAGAGCTGTGCCCAGTGTTTGCTTAGTGCAACCATTCAGTATTTTAACTTCAATCACTTCCTCATTCAGCCTGTAAGCCTATGAACGTTGACCAAGTAAAGAGCCATACAAAATTAAAGTCAGAAGAGTGACATGTTTGCTACCACTGACCATTTGCCTCATCCAGCTCCTCCTCAGTGGGCCAGGTTTGCTCTCCTTCCATTGGATCTGGAATAACCTCTGTTTGTAAAGTCTCCTGTTGATCAGGGTCTGCCTTCATCAGAACCTTAAGGTCTTCTTCCATGTCAGCAGCAGCATCTGTAACACAAACCTAAGACCCAAAAGCAGGAACAGCCTGTCAGATGTTCACGTGAAAGATCTACTAATTAAATAGAAAATCAATTTTCCCAAATGGCCGTCTCCTAGCCTTCCAACTCTGCTCTCCAACTAACTCTTGAGACTGTTACTGGTCTTGACACTCTCCTGTTTATTACACCACCTTTCAATCAAACTGTTCTCTTCAGAATGGTGGTGCACACCTTTCAACTGGCAGAGGAAGACTGACCTCTGTAGGATTTGAGGCTAGCCTGGTCTATACAATAAGTTCCAGACCATCCACTGCTACATAGCGAGGTCCAGTCTTTTAAAAATGCTCCAGGAAAGTCGAGTGTGGTGGCTCACTGCTTTAACTCCTCTACTCCATCACTCGATGTAGGTTCAAAGTCCCAACATACTCTTTCAGCTCTGCTGGACTAAGTCACCCACCCCTTCCACACGCTTAGCTAACTCTGATCTCTCCTGTGCAGCTAGCTAATGGACTCTAAATTTCCACAGCAGGTCTGCACCTTAACTACTGTAATTTTTAAATTCGCAAGTATTTGGCATTTTTTTTTTTTCTAATTCAAATTAAGTTCTAAGAAGCCACATCTGCCAACTGTGCAGAGTATCTAGAAAGTACCGGATAAATACACTTAACTAACAAGTGTCTGGATGTCAACTGCCTTACATTTCAAACTGGTCTCCGCATGCAAGCTATCTGCTCTGAAAATTTAAACAGGGTGGGTCCAATAGGCAGGAGAAAACCAAACCTTTCACACCCGCGATACACATAGCCCTCTCCAGCATGCAAAAATAAATTCAATAAAAAATAAAAAACTGAAAACGATCATAGGCAAGGAATGTAGCCAAATAGTAGAGGGCCAGCTTAGCCTGGGTTCAACTCCCAGAAACGAAAACCCCAATCTTACCTCCATTGCCATGCTTGGTTTCTTTTGGGATTTAATCACTCTAGGATTTAAAGGGAAAGGATCCACAGGCGCATCTATTTGATTCATTTGAAAATCACCATGTCCAACAATATGCAGCAAGCTATTTACATTCAGAGTCCTCCCACGAACATAGCCTGAGATTTTCAAGGTGCCCACTAAGTCACTCTCCTGACTAGGCACGAAGTCAGCAACATGGGCAAACAAGTAAGCTCGCCGATCCCGAAAAGCAAGATGCCGTTGCTTCTGGTTAGCCATCTGTCTAAGTAACATTCCCGATTCCTGCTGGGTGTCTAGTAGCAGGAGTTTGTCTTCAGGAAAGCGTTTCTCCACTGTTTTACTTAGCTTCTTCCTGGCATCTATTTGTTTCTTTGGTGAGAGGCCAGAAAGCCCCTGGACAGCGAGTGCTGAAAGAAGAGAGAAGAGCTTAGGAACTTATTGTCTGACTACTTGAAAATTCCTTTCCAGTTCACAAACAACCCAGTGGTCAGTTCTGCTGTGACCCCAGAAATCACTGGGAAACTCCCAACACTGAGCTACCAACAAAGAAATGTCACAATGAGTGTTGACTTTCTATTCCTTCCCTGGGCACAGGACAGCCTGGGGGGGAGGGGGGCGACGACTCTCTTTAACAACATGAACATAGCTGGGCGGTGGAGTGCACTCGAAATCCCATCACTAGGAGATAGGTAGGGGTGTGGATCTCTGTAAGATCAAGGCCAGCCTGGACTACAGGACCAAGCCTGGACTACAGGACCAGTTCCAGAACAGCCAGGGCTATACAAGTACACAAGAGAAACTCTTTTTGTCTCCATAAATAAATAAATAAATAAATAAATAAATAAAATAGATGAAAATAATGTTTAATCTGGACAAGTATAGCCCACACCAGCAGAATATAACCCATTGATTTACTCCTAAACCAAATGTTAAACATTATGCCTGGAAGACCAGAGTTGTTTAAAAAAAAAAGGGGGGGGGGATTTACTTTCTTTACTAGTCTCTGATACAACAACACACTTACTATAGGTGGGAAGGCCCTGAGCAAAGAGGCAAGATAAACAATAATCCCCAGTACTGTCCCAGCCTTCTAATGGGTCCAGAAGGAACAGGATGGTATCAGCAACTTTAGCCATGTCTAATAGTGTATGCAGATCCCCTGTATACAAAAGATACCGTAGACAAAAAGATAGTTAGCATACTACAATCAAGAAATAGAACTACTTAAACACAATGACAGAAAAGTATTGGATACTCTAACCTGGTCTTGCATACGTGAAAAACCATCGATGTTTCAAGCTAGGAGACAGAAGCATAAAACTATGGGTGTTTCCCCGTTCATTCACATACACTGTTCCCAAGTCTTCATTCTGAAGCAGCTTAAATGCCTCTGGCAGGGCAATCCTATCATGCAGAGGCACCACCAGCACCTGATGTGGAGGCCCATCCCTGCTCCCCAGCTGCCTCTTCTCTGCCAGAACCTAGGAGGAAGACAAAGATTCAAGAACATCTCAACCATTTGTGTCACTATTACTGCTTCAAAAATACAGAAGCTGCAGAACTACTCCCCGTTGTGTTGCTTTGTAAAGGTAAGTGCCAAAGGAACTTTATTTAGCGTAAATCATTTAAAAAGATCAGAACAGCCAGTTGTGGTGGCCCAAGCCTTTCAACTGAACCCTCCAGAGGCAGAGGCAGGAGGATCTCTGTGTTCTAGGTCAGCCAGGGCTACATAGTGAGACCCTTTGTTTAAAATCATCATCATCTGCAAAAGAGCAAGTCCGTATAAATGAAGATAACCAAGGACCAAGCATTCTCTTGTTAAAAGCCACGTGCATCAAGGAGTTTGGCAGGGCCTAGTACTAAGAACAGGGCCTAGTACTAAGAACGGGTTTACTTCCGTTTTCGGCCCATTTCCGTGTCACATTTTCTAGTTTGAGACTTTACCAATCTAAAGCCATAAGCCGCACCGCCTCCCCACCCCCACTCCTCTCACCGCCTCCCTCTTCTGCTTTCGGAGCTGGCTGGCGCGATGCCTCTGGTCTACTCGGCTGAGCTGCTTCTTCAGCTTCTTGCAGAGGATTTTCGGTCCTACCCGGCCTGGAAGGCAGATCAGAAGTGGCTGTTCTCCTCGCCGTTAGATTAACAACCAAGAACCTCCCTGAGCTCCTTAAAAACAGCCTGTGGCAAGGGTCCCAAGTCAAGTCTCTGTCTGGGCACGGGTATCGGCTAAGCAGCCCTTCTTCCTCCTTCCTGTCTACTCACCTTTGCTGTCCCGTTGTGCAGACCCGCCGCCGTGGTGCCGCCCGCCTTTATGAGCTTTATTCTGCTGCTTCAGTGGCCCGGAGCGGTGAGCCGCCATCCTGCAGCCCACGTGCACCGAGTAAACACTACTTCCGGGCGGACCCGAGCGTTTCCGGCCCCGGGGACGGACTTCAGTCTTAGCGCTCCCGTAACCTCTCGCGAGCTTTATTCCGCCAGCCTGAGTCTTTATTCCGGGTACTGAGTCTCCGCAGATACGTCGTCGTAACTTTTCCCACGCTGCAGTCATCTGTTGAGAGCTGACCGGCAGTAGTTTCCCGGCTTCGGCTCTTGACTAGAAGGTCTATTTTGCGTCCATCTTTCCATTTTTGCACGCTAAAGTTGCATCACGTGGGAAGAAATAAAAATCCTATCACGTAGATTTTGCACGCCGCTCTCTCCCGTACCAATGAATTGTCTAGAAGGATAAAATTGGTAACTGAGTGTCCTTTTCTTTCCTCTATTACTCCAATTTCCAACGCGAATCCAACTTGTGTCACCGGCTCTGTAATGTCTCTTATTCCAACTCGTGCCCCCCTCTTCCCACAAATCTGCAAGATGAACAAAACAGGACGTTGGAGACCCGAAGGAGAGCGAAGGCTTCCTCTTGTGCTCGGGCACCTGCTCTTCGTAGCTCGCGGTCGGGTTCTTGCTTTTCTCCTGCAAGCTTGCGACTAAGAGCTATTAGCAGGACAGATAGGACCAGGTTCGAACCACAGTGACCCGGAGCCGAGAACCTGGCTCCTTAGCTCCTCTCTCAGGGGCCAGAAGTCGGGAGCGGTCACTGTGGTTGAGGTTAGCCCAGACGAAAGCATCTTTCCAAAGTCTGCCCGCTGCGCGGCGCCTGGCGAGAAGCTGACTCCCAACGCTCTCACAATGCGGGTTCGCGCCCTCGGGGCGGGAGCGGGCCGGTTGCCATGACAACCATCCCTGCGGCGCGCGCCCGGGCCCGACGCCCCCAGGCGTCCGCACCGCCCTGACCCCCCCTCCCCAGTCGCGGCGCACACACCCCCTCCCTGCCGGCTGTGGGAAGGGGCCGGGCCTGCTGCCTGACGTCTGCGGGGCTCGGAAGATGGCTGCGGAGCTGAGCACCGGGCAGTGGCTGCGGCGGCTGCAGGCGGGGAGTGCAGCGGGCGGGGGCTCCGCCTCGCGCGTGGGGCGCTGAGTCGGGAGGCGCGGAGGCGGTGAGGGCGCACGGGGGCTCGGGGGGTGGCTTGGTGCCGCCTGCCCGCCACCTGCCGCACCATGGGCAGCGCAGAGGACACAGTCAAAGAAAAGCTGCTGTGGAACGTGAAAAAGGAGGTACGGTCGGGGCAAGGTCTCAGGGGCTCGCACCCCTCTCGCACTGGCCCAGGAGCAGAGAAGTGACGGCACCCACGCACGCGGCCACCAGCCCACCGGGCCGGGGGGGGCGGGGTTCTGTGCAGGCCGCGCCCCACGCCCCTCTCTGCGTCCCGGGCAGCGCCCTCGGCCAGGGTCAGGCTTGCGCCCTGGGATTTGTTTGCTCCGCGGTTCTCCCGCTCCCCGCCCTGTGACGGCAGCAGCGCGGGGAGACCGCGGTCGGGGGAGGGGTGGCGGCGATTGCAGGAGAACCCGAGTTGCCCATTCACTGCCGGTACTGCCCGAGGAGGGGGCGGGGTCCCCACGGGCCTCCTGGAGGCGGCGAGCCACAGTTCTAGGGGCTTCGCTCCCCGGTGTCCAACACACCGCCCTCTTGTATTCCTCCGGCAAGTGAGTCGTGGCTAGCTGAGGGTTCGCTGCACACCTCACTGTTTCTCCCTCCACGCCCACCTCCTTACCCAGGAACCCGGGTATTTTTAAGAATGGTTTTTAAGACTCAGATTATTTTTGCCCTTTTGAAGGAAATCCTTCAGAAACAGGAGTTTCTCTCTACTAATCCCCTTTTCCTTGATGCTACTTAAAAGCTCATTTCAATTTCGGGGGTTTGGGGGGGCTGCCCATATGAATGACTCACCAGCTTGTGAGAGAGCCTGCAGTGTAGATGAGATGAATGAGGCCTCCTTCATCAGCCTGCCTCTGTAGCTAGGTCTGCCAGGTGTGAACTACGGGAAGGCAAAAACCCTGTCTGCTTGTTCACTGTTTCGTTTCCAGAGCCTGGCACACTAATTGGCACTCTATTTAGTAAATGTAGCTGCCGACCGTGGAAACTGAGGTTTGGTGAGATAGTCTTGAATAGTCCAGAGTTACTTCTGTGTGAATGTGAGTAAAGTACTTAAACTAAAGTCTTGGTTTCCTAGTCTCTTTTTAAAATAGGATAATACTCTTTATCTCACATATATAAATGTATCATATTTTTCATGCACCCTTAGAGTTTGAGGACTTGAGAAGACTCTGGGCTCTCACTCTGCATTAACCATGACCTGGCTCATGTGCCCTAACTGTTCCTTCCTTCTTGACAGAAAAGTGGAAACCATCACCTTTCCAGCTTGTGTGAACAGCTTCACTGTGCTTTTGCTGTGAAGTGGCCAAGTGAGGGTTTCTTAGGCCAGGGCTTTTTCAAAATAGTCTTAAGCTCCAGTTTTGTCATCAAAGAAAAGTGAAATCTCAGTGATTATCCCCAGGAAGAAAGCAATCTAAAATCAAGAGATTTGGAGAAACATAAGTCAGTGGGAACTATAGGTGTGTTACTAGGATTATTTAAGACCCAAATTTGAGAATTGATTGGGAATGTGAGGAAATACTTTTGAGAACATGATTTTCTTCCCAGTATTCAAAGACTCTGTTTCAAGAATGGTTCCTTTGAAAACTGAATTTGTGCTGCAAGGATGTATCTTCCTGGCAAAGGCTGACTTGCTCAGAGCTCCATATAGTTCCCCTTTTAGTGCTTGGTTTGCAGAAAGTGCTACAAGAAGAGACTGTTGAGAAGCACAGGCAAGACTCTCCTTGCACAGGACCTCTGGACTAATCCTAAAATCATCAGTAGGTCCTCCTAACTGATCTATGTCTCTCCAACTGCTTCAGATAACTGTTGATCCTTAGTTGTGAGTTCCTGCAAAGACCCCCTGGGAAGTAATCAAGGAAGCTTTTAACAGCTCTGAGTGCAAGACTCGATCCAATTGATCCTCATTTACCTGACCACTAGCCATGAGCGTTCCTGCCTTCCTCCTTAGCCCTCAGGAGTTCTGCCACTCTCCATGTACTGTGTTTCCTGTTAGGAGATGACTTTGGCCTGGTGTGGTGGTGCATACCTTTAATCCCTTCCGGTGCCTGCGATACCCAGGCCACCCAGGGTTACATGGTGAGACTGGACTTGAAAGTAAATAAATAGGTAATTAGGTGAAAGAAAACAAAACTCACTGGGAGCCAGGGTGTCGTCAGGACACTACATCCTTAATTAATGTGCAACGTGAGAGCAAATGCCTAATTCAAAAAACAAAAGAGAAAGCACTGGAGAGTCTGCTCTGTGCTTAAGAGCTCTGGCTGCTCTTCCAAGTTTGATTCCCAGAAGTCACATGACAGCTAACAACTGTTCTCTCTAGTTCCAGGGGAGCTGATGCACTTTTCTAGCCTCTGCAGGTATCACATAAATGTCATGCACAGACATACATGCAGGCAAAATGCCCATTCACATAAAATAAATAAATCCTTTAAAAGGTAAGTACTGTCTCTGCTGTTGGCTTATTCTGTAGGATTTTATACTGGGGTTGAGGAAACCCATCTCTGATTCTCACTGGTGGTATCTGTCTCCTGGCAGATTCCCCATGGAATCTGGCACAAGTGTTAAAAGCAACTAGAACCTTGTTCTGTTGATGGAAGTATAAATTGCTACAGCCACTTGGAGAACATTTTGGCAGTATTACTAGACACTAAAGCAGAATATATACATCAGAAATTCCTTGCCTAGAAATATAAAATTTTAAAAGCCAGCACATATGTTCACCAGAAGATATGTCCAGATGTTCATATGATTCATAACAACCCCAAGCTGGAAAGTACCTAAGTGCCAATTAACTGTGGTATTATCACGAAATTGGGAATGAACAATCTACATTCCCAAACTACCCAACAGACACAACAGAAACCAATCTCAAAATCATTCAAGCAAGCAAAAGAAACAACTCACAAAACACTCTGTACTGTTATTTGATTGATTCTTTTTTAAGAGGTTGGGCCTAGTAGTATAGGCCTATAATCTCATCACCTCAGAAGGCAGACAGAAGAGGAATGAATGGGTTATAGAGTAAATTCCAGGCCAGCTTAGAGAATTTAGTAAGATCCTGTCTCAAAAAAATAAAAGAGGTCTTAGTGGCTCATGCCTTTGAGCCCAGCAATCAAGAGGCAGAGAAAGGCAGATTGCTCACTCAGGAGGCAGAAACAGGCAGATTTCTGAGTTTGAGGCCAGCCTGGTCTACAGAGTGAGTTCCAGGACAACCAGGGCTATACAGAGAAACTCTGCCTCGAAAAACCAGAAAAAAAGAAAAAAGAAAAGAAAAAAACAAAGGCAGATCTCTGAGTTCAAGACTAGCCTTGTCTAGATAGTGAGTTCTAGACCAACCAAGGCTACATCCTGAGACCGTACCTCAAAACAGCAATAAAGGTCTGAAAAAAACAGAAAAATAGTTCAGTTTTGTTTTCTGGCCCAGCGTGCACAAGGCCTTGGGTTCAGTTACCACTCCAAAGAAAAGAAAGAAAGAAAGAAAGAAAGGAAGGAAGGAAGAAAGGAGCGAGCCGGGCAGTGGTGGCGCACGCCTTTAATCCCAGCACTCAGGAGGCAGAGGCAGGCGGATTTCTGAGTTCTAGGCCAGCCTGGTCTACAGAGTGAGTTCCAGGACAGCCAGGGCTACACACAGAAACCCTGTCTCGAAAAACCGACCCCCCCCCCAAAAAAAAAAGAAAGAAGGAAAGGTAGTGGGTACTTGCGTACTCTCAGAAAAAAGTGGAAACTGGAGGGGAAGATAATAAGCCAAGGTATTTGGGCAAACGGATTCTATATTCTATTTCATTTGTTGTTTAAGACAGTGTCCTAGTCCAAACCAGCCTTATATGTGCTGTGAAGCCTAGCTGGGCCTTAGCCTTGAACTCTTCTTTTAACTGTAGGGGGGGAGCGGTGTGCATGTTTGAGTGCGCGTGCTCATGGGTGCATACTTCCATGGGTCAGGGGACATTTTGTAGAGTCTAGTCTCTTTTTTCTCTTTTATTTGGGTTCTGGGGATCGAACTCAGGCTTGCTCAGGAAGAATTTTTACCTGCTGAGTCATCTAGCCAGCCTGGGCCTTGATCTCTTGCTATTCTTGCCTCCATTTCCTAAGAGTTGGGATGGGGCATGTGCCACCTCATCTGGCACTTGTGTTGTTTCAGTGCTCTAAAAGTATCCTGTGTGAGAGAACTCGCCAAGCCTGTGAGATTGTCACAGGAGCTCTTTTTTATATAATTAAGGAATAATAATAAACAATAAGAACACCTTTTTTGTGGCCCTAGAGATTAAACCTGGGGACCTTGAATGTCAGTCAAGCACTCAACTGTAGAGCGACATCCCCATCCTGTAAGTGCCTTTTGGGGGTTGGGAGTTGAGATGGTCTCTGTTTAGCTTAGGTTAGCCTCTAATTCAAACCCTAAAACATCAGAGTTTTAGGACCCAGCTAGAACAAATGAGAGTCGGTGCGACATGGATGGACCTACTCCTAACTTCAGAAAAGGAAGAGCCAGTTGTACTAAGACCATCTGTCCCTGAAGGACAGTGTGTCTGCCCAGAAGCCCTTCTCCAGCTGAGTAGGATGAGCAAGTACCCTCCATCCTTGGTTTCTAGGCAGGAGAACCTTTTGTCTGAACTGGACCCTCCACACTGATTGGCTGGTGGGTTTGGCATCTCTTAGTTTCCTCTCCAAAAAGCTTGGGGCAGACGATGCTAAGGAACATTTGTCTTCCCACCCCACTCCCATCTTTGTCATCTCTGCAAGTATCTAAAAAACCGAGACCACGAGGTCAGAATCAAGCTATTCACCTTTCCATAGACCTGCTCTGTTGCTGGTGGTTTTTTTTTTTTTGTTCCTTCTGGTGCTAAAAATTGAATCTAGAGCCTTGTGTATCCAGAACATGCCTGACCACTGAGCTGTACCTTTAAACCCCATGACTAAAAATGCTAAGGAGAAAATTTTTAAATAATAATGCTAGCCTGAGGATGTAACCCAGTGACAGAAAGTTTGCCCTGAGTGTGATCAGTAGCCCAGCAAAAATAAATAATAATGGAGATGCTCATTTATTCACAGGTGAAGCAAATCATGGAGGAGGCTGTCACTAGGAAATTTGTGCATGAAGATAGCAGCCACATCATTGCTCTGTGTGGTGAGTGAGCACTTTATAGTCATGGGTTACAGGCTCCGGACTGAGCGCTAGGTCCTGGGATCTGGGAAAGATGAGTCTCCTGGTTTAGTACCTCTCAAATATGAATGCAAGTTCCAACCAATCCAAACACTCTTGAAGTCTCTTTGAGCCCCACTCCAGACCTACTGAATCGGAGGCTTGAGGTTGCAAGAATCTATGTGTTTAGTATCCGAGGACAACAGTTCCCCAATTGTAGTAGCACTAGAATTCACCTGAAAGTGCATTAAAATGTTTATAGCTGTGTTGTATCTGGTACCCTGAGCCTGTGATCTTGGCTATTTAGAAGGCTGAAGCTGGAAGATCAAAAGTTCAAGGCTTGTCTTATCTGTGGACTATCCAGGGTTAGCCTGAACAACTCAGTGAGACCTTGCCTCAAAATAAAAAGATAAAGAGGGGTGGCTAAAGAGATGACTCAGCAATTACAAAGCCTGGCTGCTCAGCAGAGTGGCCCAGCACTCAGGAGGCTGAGGCAGGTGGATCTCTATGTTTTTGAAGGCATCATGGTTTACAAAACAAGTTCCAGGACAGCCAGGGCTACACAGAGAATCCCTGTATGGAAGAACAAAACAAAAAAGCCTGGCTGCTCTTCCAGAGGATCCTGGTTTAATCCCCATACCTACCTGGTTGCTCACAACAGTCTAACATCAGAGTCCAGAGGATCCAACACCCTCTCGTGAAGACTCGGCATCACAGAACAAAGCATACCTGGTCTTGCCAAGGTGTTTCTGGTTCTAGTAAGTCTGGAGTGGCTTGAGACTGTGAATTCCCTCCATGCTTACAGAGGAGACTGGGATTCTGTCCCGGGACCACACGTTGAGAACCTTGCCTTGAGCGCTTTGGATTTTGGAACCACCTTCTGTCCCTTTCCCTCTGGGGAAGGACTGACACTTTGGGATGATTTTCTGTGCCTTTTGGCTGCCACCTCTTTCTTTGCTCCATTCTCCTAGTTCCTCATGCACTTGGTTAGATGCACAAGAGCATGAACAGAAGCAAGGAGGAGCAGCCAGAGCCTCTGGCTGTAGCACTAGGTTACATGATAGGGAGGTATCAGATGCTTGCCTTTGTAGGAAAAAGCTTATAGCTACACAAAGTTTTCTTTGATTTCCACAAACTTGGCCATCCTCTGATGCCCCCTAAGGTGGGAAGGGTATCAGAGCCTAGAGTGTGCTAATAGTCACACAACTCCCAAGAAATGCTCTATTTTTTATTTTGTTTTTACATTGTATTCATGTGGTATGTGTATGCACATGCGTGGGCTATGGCGCCTGTGTGGGGTTCAGAGGACAGTTGCTGGGAGTCTGTTCTCCCCTTCCACTGTGTGATCAACCAGGGATCCACAACAGGTCGTCGGGCTTAGCATCAAGCACCTCTGAGCCTCTTACTGGGCCTGCTTTTGGCAACAGTCAGACAGAGCTGCCTTTCCCATAAGTTCAGCGACATGCCAGACAGCATTTATGCAGCAGGATGGTAGGGACAAGGTAGACAGTGTCTGCCCCAGAAACATAAATCCTGCTAAGAGGCAGACAGACAGGAAAAAAAACCAAAGATGCATCATGATAAATACGTAATAAAAGATCTGTGGAGGAAGAACTCGATTCTAGAGTGAGTTACAGTGGTTGAGAGAGGCCCCCAGTGAGCAGAAGCTGGGTGACACAGGGCTTTGCAAAGCAGTGTTCTGCATAATACTTAAATGGTCTCCCCCCCCTCCCTTTTCCCCTCCCTTTCCCTCTCTCCCTCTCCCCCTCCCCTTCTCTCTCTTCCTCCCTTTTCCCCTCCATTTCCCTCTCTCCCTCCCCTTCTCTCTCTTCCTCTCTTTTCCCCTCCATTTCCCTCTCTCCCTCTCTCCCTCCCCTTCTCTCTCTTCCTCCCTTTTCCCCTCCATTTCCCCTGCCCCTCTCTGCCTCCCTGTTTCACTCCCTCTACCTATCCTTAGCTGGCCTTGAACACACTCAGGCTCTTGATCTTCCTGCTTCAGCCTCACAATTACCAGCCCTACAAGCATGCACCAGCATGCTGTGCCTCTGTGACCGATTTGTTGTTTCCCCTAGTATGCTCTTTTAAAATTAGGGCAGTGTGGCCAGGCATGATGACGCATGCCTTTAACCCAGCACTAGGGAGGCAGAGGCAAGTGTGTATCTCAGAGTTTGAGGCTAGCTTGGTCTACAAAGTAACTCTGGGACAGAGAAACCCTGTCTTGCAAAACCAAAAAATAAATAAATAAAATAAAATTAGAGTGGTGGTCTCCACCTCAAATTTTTGTGGGGATTGAGTTTATGTCAATAAGCATGCCTGGAGTCCAAGAGCAGAAAATCTTGTCCTTTGGGTGTCAAGGCTGAGGCTGGGCTTGCCGTCTTTGCAGTTCCACCCGCTCTCTTTTGGATGAGTTTCCCCAGTTCTCTCATCTGTCTGCAGCCTGCTTTTACCTCTTCTTCTTAGAACATGTGCTCTGGGAGAGAGAAAAGAAAAAGCTCCCCTGTGTCATTAGCTAGGAAGCATATTAGAATTCTGGCTTAGTGCTAGGCTTTGTCAAAGCACATACTGTAGAAAGCTACCCATAGTGAGAACAGCTTGTGCATGGGTGCCATGTGTGGGGAGCCAGGGGAGAATGAAGGGAGGAGGGCTGGAGGGAGGCCAACAGGATAAGAGCTTTGAGTATTCCACATTCAGGCTCTTGAGGTGAGAAGCACTGGCCAGCACTCCTGCAGCTGACCTGGGACTCACAACCTTCTAGAAACTGTAGGTCTCCTTGGGACTCACAACCTTCTAGAAACTGTAGGTCTCCTTTCTAAAGCTCTGGGCTCTTTCATCAGGGCAGACCACACTGGAGAAGAACAGGTTTCCTTTGAGCCATTTCAATTATTGTAGTAGACAAAACAAAGCCTTCAAGTCTCCAGGGTTTTAAACAGGGTCCAGGAGCAGGAGAGCCATGTTCTGCTGGTCCTCCGAGGTTCCTAAGAGTCACTAATGCAAACATAAATGCCATGGGATCAGACAAAATGTTTGCAAGAGAAGCTGCCCAGATATTAGGCCTCATTGTCAGGAGCTGAAGTGACCCAATAGCACTTGCTCCGTGTGAAGTGTCAGCCCTGATTGAGTTGCCAACAAGAATTCGGGCCCAGGCTTTGCCTGACATCCAAGAAGTCTGGGATTTTGTGCGTGTTAGTGTGTTAGCGTTTTTTTGTGGATGTGGTCGTTTATAGGTGTGGGTACTTATGGAGGGCAGGGATTAACCTCGTGCTGTTCTTAAGGGCCACCCACCTTGTTTGTGGGGACTGGGTCTCTTCACTGGGGCCCAGAGCTTATCGATTAAGCTATGTTGGCAGGGCCAGCAGACCCAGATGGAGCCATCTCCCCAGCTGGGCTTTTTTCCCCTCTCTGTGTCTTGTATTTTTGGAATTTGTTTGTGCATACATGTGGGGGGAGGGTGGTTATTTGTTTGTTTTTGAGATAGGCCTTCACTATGGAGCCCTAGCTGGCCTGAATCTCACAGCAAAGACCAAGCTAGCCTCAAACTGACTAATTCTCTTCCAACTTCTACCTACCAAGTGCTGGAACTAACAGCATGGGCCACTACCCCCTCTTATTTAGTGACTTTTTATGAAATCCATATCAGCAACCCAGATACTGTATTTTAAAATCAAACATTCTGGGCTGGCAAGATGACTCAGCCTTGCCATATAAACCTGATGACCTGAGTTCAGACCATGGTAGGAGGAGAGAAGCATCTACAGTTGTCCTCTGACCCCCATATATCTCTGACATACATGTGCTCACACTCAGACATCACATATACACACACAAAATAGTAAGTGTAACTTATAAAAAGTGACATTCAACATTCTGATAGTACAAGGTAGAGATATTCTAGTTTGATACATGCTGAGGAATGATAGCAAGAAATTACTAGAAGTCTTTGTTTTCTGGAATTAAATAGTGGTGTCTCTGTAAGAGCAGAAAACATCATACAGTACAAACAAGGAGGTTCATAACACACAGGAATCTTAGGTTGGAAATTTGATACCACAGGCGGCTGGTGTGGTATGACGTGTACATAGTGCACAAGGCTGTTCAGAACCAAGGCTGCAGTGAAGTGGTGGCTGCCACACCAGTGAATGCCACCAGAAACAACCAGGATTCATTATATCTTGGTTGTATTTACATTTATTTATTATGTGGGCAGGACACATGTGCCATGGTGGCCAGGGCTGTATTAGTCAGGGTTCTCTAGAGAAACAGAACTATGTATGTATGTATGTATATATGTATGTATGTATGTATGTATGTGTGTATGTGTGTGTGTGGATGGATGGATGGATGGACAGATGGACGGACGGATGAGGGGATTTATTAGAGTGACTACAAGCTGTGTCCAACAATAGCTATCTACTAATAGAAAGCCCAAGAGTCTAGTAGTTGTTCAGTCCATGGGGCTGGATATCTCAACTGATCTTCAGACTCCCAAAGAAAGCAGGCTTCAATGTCAGTGAAGGATTGGACTTGCCAGGGACACCAAGAGCAAAAGCTTCCTTCTTCCATGCCTTCTGTGTAGCCACCAGAAGTGTGGCTCACAGTAAAAGTAGATCTTCCTACCTCAGAAGGTCTAGATTAAACGTCAGTCTTCCAGCCAGGTGGTGGTAGACCTGGTGTACAGAGTGAGTTCCAGAACAGCCAGGGCTATACAGAGAAACCCTGTCTATAAAAACCAATATGCGGGTATGGGGGGAGAAGAAAAGAAAAAAATCCCTCACAGGTGGACCTAGCCACTTGGGTTTTAGTTAATCCCAGATGGAGTCAAGTTGACAACCAAGAATAGCCATCACAGGGGTGGACAGAGAGCAACTTACAGAGGTCAGTTCTTTTTTTCCACTATATGAGGCCCGGGGATCAAACTGAAGCAGGCCTGGTGTAAGCACCCTTACCTATGAGCCATCTTGCCAGCCCAAAACATTTGATTTTAAATTAATTTTTGATCGTTACATGTTTTATTATTCTGAGAGGTCTTGTGGCACCCTCCTACATACAGTCATTCACCCTACATGAGGTCACATCCCTCACACAGCCCACGTGAGATTAAGTCTCAGTTTACAGTTTAAAAAATCTGTCCCAAACTGGGCAGTGGTGGCGCACGCCTTTAATCCCAGCACTTGGGAGGCAGAGACAGGCGGATTTCTGAGTTCGAGGCCAGCCTGGTCTACAGAGTGAGTTCCAGGACAGCCAGGTTTACACAGATAAACCCTGTCTCGGAAAAAACAACAACAAACAAACAAAAAAAGACTTACTGAGAAGGCAGGGTGTGGTAGCTCACACTGCTCCCGAGCACTTGGGAAGTATAGTCCAGAGATATCAAGAGTTCAGGGTTGGGGGGCTGGAGAGATGGCTCAGTGGTTAAGAGCACTGGCAGCTCTTGTAGTTTGATTCCCAGCACCCACATTAGGTCAGGTGGTTCACAAACCATGTGTAGCTCCAGTTCCAAGGGATCCAACACCCTCTTCTGGCCTGTGACGTGCACCTGTTCAGATGCACACACACACACATATATAAAAAGAATAAACTTTTTAGAAAGAAGGGGTATGAAGACGGCTCCAGGTAAAAGCACTTGCCACTCAGTGATGTGAGCTTGACAACCAGTTCAGTCCCCTGGAAGGTGGTGAGAACCAGGCTTACGAGGCTGTCCTCTGACCTTCATACATGTGCAGGCGCTCACTTAGGACCTGAGTTCTTCCCCAGAACCCACATGGTAGAAGGAGAGAAAAGACCATCCCTACTGTCCCTGGCCCCACATGGTAGATAGTACACGTGCACCTTAGTACACATTCATGTCTACACACAAACACACAATAAGTGTTTTAAAACATTTTAAAGCCGGTGGTGGTGGCACATATCTTTAGTCCCAGCACTCAGGAGGTAGAGGCAGGCAGGCTTCTCTGAGTTCAAGGCCAGCCTGGTCTACAGAGTGAGTTCCAGGACTGCTAGGGCTACAGAGAAACCCTGTCTCAAAAAACAATTAAACAAAAAACTTCCTGCTGGGCTGGAGCTCAGAGTATACTTGCTTAGAGTGTCTGAGATTCTGGGTCCAATCTCTAGCTGAATCAAGTTAACGCTTTATGTTTGTATTTTCTCTGAGGCTTTGTCAACATTTCTTCCCACCTTTACCCCCATTGACTGGTATCTCCCGCCACCTCCTTCCACAGTAGAAGGAAGGTGCTCTTAGCATGTATAAACAGAGCGCTCAGAGTCAGCAGCAAGCAGCAAATTATCTCAAGCTGTGCCCTGAACCTTGCATCTGCAGTAATAATGTATGCACCTATGCATAGTTCTTCTCTTAACCATCAACTGATTTGAAGCACCAAGCCATGAATCTGTGTTTCTCTGAACCTGACGCCCCTCTACAACAGTATCTTTCTAGTTGAGTACTAGGATTGTGAAGTTTGGTTTGTTTTTTTTTTAAATAATGCCTGCTTCTGCCTGGGATAAAAGGAGTGCACCATGCCTGGTCCTGTGTGTGTGTGTGTGTGTGTGTGTGTGTGTAACTGGGAATTGAACCTTGATCCAAAGGCAGGCTAGACAAGCATCTACCACAGAGCTCCACCCTGAGCCCTTAGGTGGCAGAGAGAGGATTCTGACTTTGCAGAGCAGTTCTCACACCAGCTGCTGGGCATTGTGGGTGGGGCCAGGCCAGCCTATCTTCTCAGCCAGCAGCTTCCCTGGGCCGACCTGAGGGTTGCTTGAGGCTGAGGCTGAGTTGTAATGGGAGGTGGGGGTGGAGCCTGGGACTGGGAATAACACGGTCTTTATTAACCAGCTCCCTGTTGCTAAGCAGCTTTCATTAGCCAGTTAGGTCTCCCCTGCGGTGAGCTCCTTGGGGAATGGCAAAGAGATACTAATAAGCCTGGAGAGCAGCAGGTGCTGCTGGAGGTTGCATCCCACCTGGGATACTGCAGCCAGAGTGCTTCTGCACATTTTGTGATCCAGACTCCAGGCAGTTGCTAGCTAGCCTGACTCTTCTCAGCAAAAGGGACTCTTTCTCTCCTGCATCCAATGAATAGCTTATTCTCAGATACCTACCTTTTGCTTTCCGTCCAGAAAAGAACAAGTCAGGTAGCTTTTCAGCTATGGTCGGGAAGGAAGGCAGATGTCCAAAGCAACTGGTTTCCTTCCCCTTGTGCTATGACATAGCCAAGGTCATGCGGTTTGGTCCAGTGCTGAGTCTTTGGAGTCAAATAGACCAAGGTTTGCATGTCTAACCCATAGCCAGCAAAGGTTTGCATGCTGTTCATGTCTAACCCATAGCCATTTAGTTACTCATTTTCCACTCTGAGCCTGCCCCCAGAAGGTAAATTTCAGCATTGGAAGAGCTCCTCAGGGCTAGGGGTGGGTGGTTAGCTCAGTGATCAAGCTCTGGAGATGAAAAACTCAAAAGAGCCATGTAAGCAAAGCATGTAACATGGTGTCCAGTGACATTTTGTTCTCTAACCATATCTGGAAAACTTTTCCAGAAATAATCCAGGATTCCTAGGAGTCCATGTTTCTGGCAACCTGGGAAATCTGAAATCTGGAAACATAATCTGGAAGGAAATGAATCATATTAAGTAATTGATATCAGGGTTGGCATTATAAAACACCTATAATCCTAGCACCCGTATTGGGGTGGCATAAACAGGACTACTGTAAATTTGAGGCCATCCTGGTCAACATGAGTTCTGGGTTAGCTAGAGTGATACAGCAAGACTTAGGCTCCAAAAAAGGGAAGAGAGTAGTTATCTTTGTTTGGTAAAGGTGTGTATACTTGGGTCGGGAGTCTAAAAGTTACCTCACGGAATCTGAAGATAAAGCTGGGCATGGTGGCGCAAGCCTTTAAGCCCAACACTCAGGAGGCAGAGGCAGGTGGATCTCTCAGAGTTCAAGGTCACCCTGGCCCACAGAGTGAATTCCAGGACAGACAGACAGAATAGCACAGAGAACCCTTATCTCATTCAATTAAAAAAAAACCAAAACCCTATCTCAATAAATAAACAATAGATAGATAGATAAAGTATAATAATCCAAAAATAGGAAAAAGCTGGCTACATGTGGTTTAGGTGAAACAAAATTTAACTGATACCTGTTAACTATTTAACTGAGCAATGGGTATATGGGGGATCCTTACTCTTATGTATGCTTGAAATCTCCCTCAACCAAATGATTTTTAAGGATAAGATGAGCTATGCAGCTCTGGGGCTGTCTTGATCCAAAGTTTGTGCTACAGAGATTGATTGGTGGCCTCTGGGGCCTACCCAGGAGTGGAGTCTAGAGGAACTGGGACATTGTAGAGTATCACAGCCACAGTCATCTGACAGGGCACATAGTAACCAAAGACTCCAGGAGATAGTTGGCCTCTTGCCACTGAGGGAATGTGGTCAGCCTTTTCGCAGAGCAAGTGGCTATGTCTCACTTGGCTCACTGGTAAACCACATTGTCCCTTCAGGGCATGGCAAATGAGTACCTGTGGCCTGGTTCTCATTTCTCTCACCTTGATTCTTACTAGTTCCTTCTCCTCCTCATCAAATCTATAGAGAAGTGTTGCTTTCATATTTGGGGAGTTGAGTGCCCCAGAGTTGAAGTAAAGTCAGTATCACCTTGCAAGCTGAGAGAACATGTGTCCCAAATAGAGTGGGACTATTCACTGTGAGTGCAGGCAGCCATTACCAAACTCAGGGTGGAAATGGTCAATCAGAGATCTAAGGCGTGAGGAGAAAGGCCCACGTGCCTGGGGGAAACCTTTCTGCTCCTCCTACTTAACCTGCAGCAAAGCTCCAACTTCTGACAGTTCCAGAGTTCCACTGTGAACTTCCTCCTCTCCCCTTCCAGCCAGCCAGCTCCTCCTGTCTCCACTATTCACAGGCCTGAACCAGTAGTGCAAAACTCTGCTCTGGGTGTTGCCCCCACAGCTCCAGGACCAGGTTGTGGATGACTGCTCCACCCACACTTTCCTCCCTCAGGTTCTCTATGGCAACTACAACCCAACTCCCCCACTGCACAGATGGCATTGGGTGGAAAGGTGAAACTGAGCCAGAGGTGGTGTGCCTGCTACTCTCCACATTTGCCTTTCTCCCATCCTCAACTCCTGGTCCTTAGGCCAGCTTCCTGCAGTACTGTGCTAGTTGTGAGTGCTGGACACCTGTACCAACCCAACCGGGTAGTCCTCTGAACACCGTGTAATGCCAGGACTTTTAACTTCTGAGCAGAGATGTAAATACAAATGTATATGCACCTGAGACACAAGGTGGACTAGTAGACCTTCCTAACATCTTCCTTGTTTCTGAGGGCCCTTCCCAACCACTGCATTAGCTTTGGTTCATTTTTGTGAGCTCCTGAGACTCAGGTTTGTCATAGCACTTAGAATTGTTTCTCTGCCAAGCTCAGGTTACCTGCTGCGGCTCTAAGCAGGTACTAACTAAGCATGGGGAAGTAAGCCATTTGGAAGACCTTGCTGCAGGAGCTAGGGCAAGAGTGGGTAGGTACTATGGACAGAGTAACCGTTCTGGGGTTGGTTCTCTCTCAGACTGGAGAGGGTCTCCAGCATCACCTCACACTGGGAATCCTTGGTGGTCACCTACTCTATTATTATTAATTTATAATTTATTTACCTGCTTCTGAAATCAAAGCTATATGAAAGGAGCACCCCTTTCCCTGCAGCGTTCACCCCTCCCCCAACACACAGCACCTTTGCTTGTGTACCCATCTAGAGGGCTATGTTGGTTTTGGTTGTAAGCCCAGCCTTTAATGGCTGAGCCATCTCTCCAGCCCATTGTTACTGTTTTTAAATCCCAATAAAGATATGACTAAACATGATGGCACACACCTGTAATCTCAACACTTGGGAGGTAGAAGCAGAGGATCAAAACTTAAGGACATCTAGGCTACGTGAGAGTCTGTCTCAGAACAACAAGAATAGGTGACCTTTGCCCATCCCACCTCCTTTATTTTAAAACGATTCACCCAGAAATGCACTGTGTCCCCCAGGCTGGCCTTGAACTTATGTCAGTTACCCTGCCTCCTAAGTACTAGACTTACAGGCATGAGCTACCACACCTGGCTCCGCTCACCCTTTTTGTAAAGCAGAAGGTGCCATGCAGAGACACCATCCTGCACCTTGCTTTTGGAAGTTTTCCCTGTTAGTTCCTAGAGAGTATCCCATTGCTTCTTAGAGCAGAACACTGCTCTGCTGTGTGAACAAACCATATCTAGTTAGCCTGAGACTGTTGATGGACACATAGGTGGTTTCCAGTTCTTTACCATTACAACTAATTGTTCCCTTTCACCAGTAGGAAATCCCAGAAGAGGGATTGCTGGGTCAAAAGTTTTCTGCATCTTGGATTGAAAATACCAAATTGTTAAGTAGGAATGATGTCACTAACCCTCCCACGAGCAACAGAGTAGCAGCATACCTAACTTCCAATATCTCTCCATCTTTGCCCCTCAAGGTTTCCATTCTCCATTGTAGCCCAGGCAGGGTAAACTTTCAACCCTTCCTGCCTTAGTCTCCTAGGTAGCAGAGATCACAGGCGGGTGCCACTAGATCTGACCCAATGTCTGCCCTCTAAATGATCACTTGAATGGTTAAATCGGTGTGTGACAGGTTGAGACACAGGCTGGTAGGCTCCATTAGCACTGTGCTCTCCAGCCCCAGGTAGCATTTGCTAAGCTCCATAACTTTGAAGAGCCAGAGGAGCCCCTCAGGCTGGTCTGGCCTGTGGTCATCAGCTTTCCATGGGAGGATGGTTATCAGTCTTCAGTGAGTGTTCATAGAGTTAAATTTAGCTATGCTTCTGCCTCTCTGAGCTTTCCTGTCAGTGTGATGGGATGGATGACAGTGGAGAAGGTTCTCTGGGATCATTTGACCAAACCCTAAGAGGCTTCAGAAGATGAAGATAGGCAGGAGGGAGGGTCATGCTTGTTAAGATCTGTCTCTCCAACTCTGCTTTTCTCCTTTTATATTTTGTAATATTTCCCTAGACTGTTTTTCTAGCTGTTTTATTAATGTACTTGTCCAAGCCTTTCTATGTTGAGATTTATTGACTAGTACATGTTTTTCTCATATGAAATAAGCCAAAAGATGTCAGGGTTGTCACCTTATGGTAGATCCGCATGGTACCAGGATTGACTGAGGCAGAGGGCCCTGCAGCCTCCATGGCCTTACAGCTTGGTGCTTTAGTCCTGTGGTTACCTGCATAGCCTCTGCAACAGTGTAGTGCTCTGGTGGCAGGTTTCAGGCAGTGAGTACCTGGAGGTCCCTGGTGTCCTTGGGTATGAGGAGGTCACACAGGTCTTTACCTGGACTTGCCCTGAGGAATGAGGCTTCACAGTGCCCTACTCAGTCTGTCTGTTAAAGGCCTTCTCTGGGGATCAAATTCAGAACAAGTTAGGATCATGTTTGGGTTTCATTTCAACTCGAGTGTCTCAGAGCATGGAGCTAGCAACATGGCTCAGCAGGTAAAGGTAATTGCTGCCAACTTTGAGTCTGACTCTTGTAAGTTGACCTCTGACCTACACATATACTAAATAAGTGTAAAAATTTTTTGTTTTTGGAGACAGGTTCTTGCTACTTAGCCCTGGCTGGCTTTGAATTCATTATGTAGACCAGGCTTGCCTTTAGTCAGAGATTTTTGCCTGCCTTGGCTTCTTGAATGCTGGGATTAAAGCATGTACCACCATGTTGGGCATGATTGATTAATTAACCAGAACAAAGGTTCTTAATCTTTTTGGAGTCTGGGCCCTTCTTTAGAAGTTGAAAGTCATTGATTCTTTACCATGGGCTAGCGGGTACTTGAGCATTGTAACACATAACAGAAATTGATATAAATATACATACATACTATAATGCTTTTAATGTATTTTTGGAGCCCAAGAAGCCCCTCCACACCCCTTTAAACTGTAGCTCTCTGTTATGATCATCATTATTTTATCTCCATACTGCACACAATCACATTGTCATCTCTGCAGTGGGAACGAGGAAGGATCCTGTGGTTTTGGGAATCACTGCTGAGGGAGGGGTATGGAAGTAGGCCAAGAACACCTGACCTCACAGGTCCCTGCAGACTGGGAGGGTGAGAGGGATTCCTCCTTCTGCAGATACAGCTTGGCACTCTGCCTGAATTTCCCAGGAGTCGTGGTGCGAACCAGCAGCGATGGGAGTGATGTTTGGGCTTCCCCAGAAATTCCTCCTTGTGATAATTGCTGAGTTCTGCCTCTGCCGGCTCTCAGGAGAACCTGTTCCTGTGCTGAGAGGCTGCTGGCAGGGCAGGTGAGGCCAAAGGGGGTGGCTAGTCCCCAGATCCCAGCCCAGCTCCTTTGCAGTGGCTGGGGGCAGGTGGGCCGCCTAATGACTCATTACTGTTGCAGTGACTCACATCATTGAGGCTTGTGGTTCCCTGCAGGGCTGGTGCCACCTGCTGCCACTCTGGCTTTGTTCAGTGTAGTTTCTTTTTCCTCTATCTGTTGAGGATTCAACATCAGAAATGGTGACCACCCTCCCATGAACGAACACTGTGGATCTGTAGCAGTCCCAGATTGAAAGATTGTGGCTAGAGAGTCACTCAGCTGGACACTCCAGGGCTACACAAAACCCTCAGAGAGCAGGAAGCTCTCAAGAATTCAAAGCCAGGCTGTGCTACATAGCAAATTTGCGATGTCTGGGCTTCATGAGACTTTACCTTTAACATAAATTAGTAGTTACTTCCTGAGTCCATGTTTCATATCCTGACTGTGCTAGTTGAAACTGTCTTGGGGCTGGATAGATGGCTCAAGCAGTTTAGCAGCACTTGGTGTACAGTCACGAGGACTAGAGTTTGGACTGCAGCCCTTGCATAACAAGCCAGACATTCTGAAAGTACCTACACCCATCTCTGAGGACAAGGAAGTCAGGAGAACAGCGTTCAGCCTAGTCTAGACAACACGAGCCTCGAGTTAAGGGAGAGCCTGTCTCAAAGGTAAAGGATGAGGAAGGAGGACTCCCAGCATCCTATTAGGGTTTTAACACAGTATACACGCCCCTTACACAGATACATGCCCACACTAAATAACTCAAGAAAGAAAGAAACCAAGCAGCCAGGCCATGGTGGCGTACGCCTTTAATCCCAGCACTTGGGAGGCAGAGGCAGGCGGATTTCTGAGTTCAAAGCCAGCCTGGTCTACAGAGTGAGTTCCAGGACAGCCAGGGCCATACAGAGAAACCCTGTCTCAAAAAAACCAAAAAAAAAAGGGAAGAAAAGAAATAAACCAAGCAACCAACTTGACAGGGCCTCAGTTCTCCTATACCAAAGAAAACATCACTCTTACCCACCTGTGGGGCTGCCCATGATCCTCTGATGCATACAAGTCCTACCTCACTAGCTCTTGCTGACTGGCTATCAAACAGTCTTTGAACATGGAGGGTGAGGAGCCAGGAATAGACATGGACCTTGTGCCTCCCCAGAGTCAGAGCCTGGGTAAGCAAGGGGTTTCACATGCCACCTAATGTGACGTCACACCAGCCCTAAGAAGTCTTCCCCAATGCAGAGGTAGCAAAGCTGAGGCTTAGAGCATGAACTCACTTACCAGGTTTCCCAGAAACATGGAGTCACTAGACCAATCTTAGATCCTGGGCTGCCTACCTCCGTATCCCTAGCACTGTTTAGTCTGGCCTCAGCAGTAGTCAGGCACTTTCTGCCACATGTGTGCACCAGTGGTTTTAGGGTCTGTACATGCCAAGGCCAACTCTCTGCTTTTCCCTGCCAATCTTCTTCCTTTCTTCAGGGTCTCAGTAGTAAACAGGATCCTGGAGAGATTAGGTGTGGCCCCTGAAAACATGAATGAAGGGAAGCCCTCCTGGTGCGGAAGGAGAAATCTCTCAGCTGCTGTGCTCATAAATAATCCAGAGGCTACTGTCAGGGCTAATCTCTGCAGAGGCTTCATCGATATTTCAGCTTCTCCAGAGCCTGTTCCTTAGCAATCATGTCACCATGCTCCAGAAGGGCTGCTGGGCCATGTGCTTTCTGCCCCCTCTTCTATAGGTGCTGTCTTGTCTCCGTCCTTGTGGTCAGGCACTGATATTCATGTCAACCATAGTGAGCAGCTTTGCTCCTCAGCGCACTGAGGTGACACTACACACAGGAGATGTGTGTGCACCAGGCAAGAGAGAGGAGCAGCTTGGCCCATGGCAGCTCTCACAAGTCCACCATGGGCCTGGGGGAAGACAAAATGGAAAGATTTGGTAGGGGGTCGGGACATTCTTCTCTGGCCTACCTCCCTCATTCCAGCACAATTCAGGGCTTGCCCAGGTCCCTGCCTCTCCACAGGCATGCTGTAGTTTCAAGGCAAGAGGGATTTCTCCTTCTTTAGCTGGGTTAGCACCTTACCTTAGTTTACCAGAAGAAATTCAGAAGCCATAGTGTGAACAAACAGGGGCTGGGCATGATGTCTGGGCTTCTGTCAGCATTCCTTCTAGTGATAACAGCTGTGCTGTGCCTCTGCCAGCTCTCAGGAGAAGTCATCCTTCGGCTGAGAGGCTGCTTGAGAGGGCGGGTAAGGCCAGGTGGGGTGACCGATTACCTTGGCTCAGATCCTGTTTTACTTTATGGCTCAGGTGCTGTGGAGGCTTGCCTCCTGCATCAGCTAAGACGCCGTGCTGCTGGCTTTCTGCGAAGTGACAAGATGGCGGCCCTGTTCACCAAAGTGGGGAAGACTTGCCCCGTGGCTGGAGAGATTTGCCACAAGGTGCAGGAGCTGCAGCAACAGGCAGAGGGCAGGTAAGGCCCGAGCCAGCCCCTCCCAGCAAGCATCCTTTTTGCTTTCTCTTTGGCATTTACTGTTGTCAAGACAGCCTACCTAAAGGTGGCTTCCTTCAAGGGGCCAGCCTGAGAGTGGGCTAGCTCTTTGCAGTTCCCATATCTTGTCTCCCTCCTTCGGTTCCTTCTCTCAGCCCAGGCACACTGAGCTCCGGCTCTCATTTCATTGCCACCAACCTGGGGCCTGTGCTTCTGAATCTGTAGCTTTCCCTTCTTCCCATTGTAGGAAACCCTTGGGAGGCAGCCAAGAAGCCCTTCGGAAACAGGGCTCAACCAGTGGGAAGGCCCCAGCTCTCAGCCCACAGGCCTTGAAACACATATGGGTACGCACAGCACTCATGGAGAAAGTTCTGGACAGGGTTGTACAATACCTGGCCGAAAACTGCAGGTGACTGCCCACCCCCCATTGGTTCTTTCCTTGGCCCACCTCAGCCTCATCCCTCATGTTAAAAGTCCACGGCAGTCTGTAGGCATGCCTCCAGCCCTCCTTTGGCATCCCAAGAATATAGACCACGCCAAGAAACCTACAATACTCCATCCTATGGATTCATTCTTTTTTTGGTGACTGATACAAATCTGGTCTCTGGCCATGCTTCTCCTGAGTGAGCTTGACCATGCTGGCCTGAGTCCAGGAGCCCAGGTAGTCACCCTATCTGTCTCCTCTTGGCAGCAAGTATTATGAGAAGGAAGCATTATTGGCAGATCCTGTGTTTGGCCCAATCCTGGCATGTCTCCTAGGTGAGCTTGAAAACTTAAAGGCTTGTGTTGGGTCAGTGTGGTGAGGGATGAGTGATGAAAGATAAATTAACCATCCCTGTCTCCATAGTGGGACCCTGTGCCTTGGAATATACGAAGCTCAAGACAGCTGATCACTACTGGACTGACCCCTCTGCTGATGAGCTGGTTCAGAGGCACCGTATCCGGGGTCCCCCTAACCGTCAGGACTCCCCGGCAAAGCGCCCTGCCCTGGGGGTTAGTATCCTCCACTCCTCTCATGGGCCCCAAGAGGCACCCAAGAGAACCTTCTGTCTACACTAAGTCTTTCATGCATGCCAGTAGCCCATGCCTCCTGTTGATTAGAGAGCAAAGGGTGGCAGAGAGTCAGCTAGAGAGAGCTAGCATGGGAGCCAGAAGGTTAAATCCTAAGGCCAGCTTCCCAGGGCCGGGGCCTGAGCTGTGACTTTCCTGGCAGATCCGGAAGCGCCACTCTAGTGGGAGTGCTTCAGAAGACCGGCTAGCTGCCTGTGCCCGTGAGTACGTGGAGTCTCTGCACCAGAACTCAAGAATACGGCTGCTGTATGGCAAGAACAACGTGCTGGTGCAGCCGGTAGGAATGTTTCCCTCTTTAGAAGGTCCCAGAACCAGAAGCCAGTTTCTTTGCTATAGTATTTGACCAGAAAGAAGTGGATCCCCTCCTACCCATACTGCATTGTCCTATGACTCATGCCCAGCTTGGAGTTGGCAGGAGACAGAGATGACATCTACCCTAGCTAGCTGAAATCCAAGCTGTCCAGGGCTAGGAGGACAGCCAGCTAGCAGAGTGAATGTCCAGTATGGGTGTGGCTGGCCAGTGGTACACCTGGCACCCAGGCAGACAGGACAGAGCCAGTAGAACTTAGCCAACTAGGAAGAACTGTTCAGATCTAGCTTCTGTTTCTCCTGGCTCTACCCAGCCTCTAGCCCCAGGACTCCATTGCTGGCCTGGCCTAGTCTCCTGAGCTCATTTGCATGGACCATCCTATGAGACTCTTAAGCCCATATTGTTTCTGTCTTCTGGTGTGTGTCTTCCCTATAGAAGGAGGACATGGAGGCGGTCCCTGGCTACCTCTCCCTGCACCAGTCTGCAGAGAACCTAACCCTGAAGTGGACTCCCAACCAACTCATGAACGGGACTCTCGGGGACTCTGAGCTAGAAAAGAGGTGGGGATTTTACACTTGCTCTAAGGAAGCAGGGCAGGGAGTGGAAAAACAAAGCAGACTCTAAGGGACAAGACTTACTCCTTATCCCAATGCCAAGAGTTAGAGGGAGAGGCTGGCTGCCTGGAGTGATTCCCAAGCCCTCTGAAACTGAGCCACGCCTGGCCATGGAGAGGTTTTCACAAGCCAAGTACTGGATAGCTAAGACTGCCAGACTCTGTGCCAGGAAAACAGCATGAGACAGAGGAACAGGGCTGGCCTGGGTCACTGGTTGGCTATGGCTCCCCTATCTTCAACATAGTTTCAGGGGGTGATAGGACCAGTTGACAGAGGCAGGTCTTAGGACATAGTGACACTATATGGTTCCTTTTTAGTGTTTACTGGGACTATGCCTTGGTGGTGCCCTTCAGTCAGATCGTCTGCATCCACTGCCACCAGCAAAGTGAGTCTGCTTGTCTGAGGCACAGAGGTGGGACTGACTCCATCTTCCTGTTGTGCACTGTACATGGGGCTTGTTAGACTTCTGTGTCCCTCCTAATGTCCTTATTTTGCAGTGTCAGGAACCAGGGCATTGTACATGCTAAGCATGTGTCCTACTACTGAGGCACACTCCCAGCCAGCTCCTTTTTAAAAATTATTTTTAAATTATTTAATTTTTTTTTTTTTATAGCCAAGCAGTCAGTGGTGGCACACACCTTTAATCCCAGCACCCAGGAGGCAGAGGAAGGTGAATCTCTGAGTTCAAGTCCCAGTCTGGTCTACAAAGTGAGGTCCAGAACAGTCAGGGCTACACAGAGAAACCCTATGTCGAAAAAAACAAAAAAAATTTATGTATATACACATATACATACACACATATACATATATATGCACCATGTGCATGGTGCCCATGTAAACCAAAACAGGGCATTAGATCCCCGGAACTAGAATTACTGCCAGTTGTGAGCTGCCATGTGGGTGCTGGGAGTTGAACCTGGCTCCTCTTCAAGAGCAGCTAGTGCTCTTAGCTACTGAACCAAACTTTCCAGCTTCATTTTTTGTTTTTTTGTTTTTTGGTTTTTTTTGCATTTATTTAGAGTATGTTTATAAGTGCACACATTCACACTTGCACCACAGCACACATGGAGACCTCAGGACAGTTTGCAGGAGTTACTGCTCTTCTTCCAACATGTGGGATCCCGGGATGGCTCTGCAGCAGCCACCTTAACCTGCTGAGCCATCTTGCTAGCCCCCCACTGCTCCTGTTAATGAAGCATCCAAGGCATGTTCTAGCCTGTCTACCCTCCTTCCTAGCCTGGAAAATCACACCCATTGGGCCAGGGTGATGGGTCGGGAGGTCACAAGAAGGGCCCCAGCCTCACTCGTGGGCATTCACCCCCACCAGAGAGCGGTGGCACACTTGTGCTGGTGAGCCAGGATGGCATCCAGAGGCCGCCACTACACTTCCCACAGGGAGGACACCTGCTGTCCTTCCTGTCATGTCTGGAGAATGGGCTGTTGCCTCGTGGACAGCTTGAGCCCCCGCTGTGGACCCAGCAGGGAAAGGTATCTTGGCAGGGGAGGCTCTGGGTGCAGGGCTGGGTGCAAGGCTCTTCCTTTTGCACAGAGTTCTCAGGAACAGCTTTGGGTGGGACTGTGCACTGGAAGCCTGACCATTTGCTTCCTCTGCAGGGCAAGGTTTTCCCCAAACTACGGAAACGCAGCAGCATACGGTCCATTGATGGGGAAGAGCTGGGTGTAGGACGGGCAACAGACTACGTGTTCCGGATCATCTACCCTGGACATAGGCACGAACACAGTGAGTGTCCCCATGTCCCCTGTGAAGGATGCTCAGGGTGTATGAGAGCACTGTGTCATCTGAGTCAGGCAGGCCCACTGGCCAGGTCAGCTGGAGACAAGAGGTTCATCACTTACAGCCTTCCCTCTGAATCTCTCACTCACAGATTGTCACTACCTAGATGTTATCTCCCCCCCCCCCCAGTCATCCCGAGGCCCAGCTCAGCAGGCCCAGGCTTCACTATACACGTTTCTTAGTGATATTTCATGCTATGGTGCAGAAAAAAGGGAGACTGGAAATATTAATAGAAGGTAGAGAACTACCCATTCCTCTTCAGCTTAAAATAAAAGGTAGCAAACGTTTGCCATCTTCAGTCCCACATCCAACTTCGCCCAGTCAGCCTGGGCTCAGGAGCTGCTCTTCGTGAACAATGCAGGTTCACTTCCAGAGCCAAAGTCCTCCTCAAGCCAACTGCTGACACAGAGCATCCTCTGAAGAGGACAGAACCTGAAGCTTGCGTGTTGAGGGCTGTGGCCTGAGGCAGCTGGGCCTCAGGGTTGGGGTGGGGGTCTATCAAGAAGTAGCTGCTCTTTCTGCTCAGTGATGCTGCTACCCATGGGTTCTCTGCACTAGACATGCATTTCTTGAAGATTAGATCAGGGAATCTGCCAGCCCACAGTGATTGCTGCCAACCAGACCACCTACCCCTCCCTGCATTTCCTAACTTGTGCCCAAAAGTTATCCATAGTGAGTCTTTGTTGATGGGCAGGTAACCCCAACTTCACACAGAAGCTACAGTGTAAATGATCCAAATAGGCTCGGAGGACCTGTGCATGGAGGACTTGTTCTTCTTAGATGTACCAGATAAGAGACAGCTAC
Source organism: Rhynchomys soricoides (assembly GCA_019843965.1). Taxonomy (NCBI): domain Eukaryota; kingdom Metazoa; phylum Chordata; class Mammalia; order Rodentia; family Muridae; genus Rhynchomys; species Rhynchomys soricoides. The sequence goes on from JADRCH010000059.1 coordinate 7,877,735, forward strand.
AGCCAGAACGATGTAGACTGGCATTTCACCTCAGGCTTTGCTTGGTTTCCCTTCTTCAGTCCGTGACAAGTTCCATTTTGTCCACATCACTGTAAGGACCTCTTCCCTCCCTAGACGGCGAGCCAGGCATCAAGAGCTGAAACTCAGCTAAGTGACTCCTGCTTCTCCAGGTTGCTCTGAGAGGACCCTGGAAGAAGAAGGTTGAATTTATACTCTTAAAAAAATCAGGGCTTGGAGTCATCTCTAGGTCAAATGCAGCCCAACTATGACAGCAGCTAAATAAAAATTGAGATTCATTTTAGATCCATCTGGCCTAAGTCACACACACCCCTTCCATCCTGATAACCACAGAAGGTTCTTAGCCCCCACCCTGCCGTCCCCCATCCCATTCCCTCTATAACTTGCAGGGTCAAGGTGATCTCAGGCTCCACAACATTCACCTCAAGGAGGGCAGTTGGTCTCTCCTGCTCAGGGACTAGGGTCCTCATGCCTCTGCCTCTCTCGCTATTCTCTTTGAGCAGTCACTATTAACTACCACCACCTAGCGGCCAGCCGTGCGGCCTCGGTGGACGATGATGAGGAAGAGGAGGATAAACTACACGCGATGCTCTCAATGATCTGCTCGCGGAACCTCACAGCTCCCAATCCGATGAAAGGTTTTTATCCCTCCCCGTCCCTGACTCACCTCATCCTCCACCCTAACCCCCCTGGGCCCACTTGCCACCCACTGCAGGGGTTCAAACGGCAGTGTTGGCATTAGGGGACTTACACACAGGGCCATTTCCTTCTGTCAGAGGCAGATCAGTGAGGACACAAGGAGTCCAGATAGGTACTGGCAAGAAGAGGGAATGTACAGAGCAAATGGATCTGAATGAGGAGGGGGCTTTATGCTGAGAGAAAGAGAGCTACTGGAGGAGGGCTGGCTATCTGATGGAATCTTGGGGACCGGAATGGCTCTCAGAGCCTCTCCCTGTTCCTGCCAGTCATATTGACAAATGCCAGGCAGTGGTTTCTTTCATTCTCTCTGCTGACAGGAAAGCCAGTCTGTAGCCCTGTGCTTCTGACTACAACTTAAGAAGACAGGGGCAGCCAGGCAGTGGTGGCGCACGCCTCTAACGGCAGCACTTGGGAGGCAGAGGCAGGCGGATTTCTGAGTTTGAAGCCAGCCTGGTCTACAGAGTGAGTTTCAGGACAGCCAGGGCTATACAGAGAAACCCTGTCTTGAAAAGACCAGAAAAGAAGAAGGAGGGGGAGGAGGAGGAAGAAGAGGAGGAGGAGGAAGCAGGGGCAGAGGTGGGGCTGGACAGAGGTGAGGAATAAGGAGAAGAGGCTCCAAGGATTGGTCTTCCCGTGTGTGAGGGCTGTAGTATGGCCTGGAACTTTGGCACGAAGCTAGAAATACTTACACAGAGTGTCCAGGAGCTGGTCTAGGCTCCCAGCAGCAGCATGTATTCCTGTCCACATGCCCCTGGTTCACTGTGTGAGGCTGAGCAAGTATTTTAACATCTCCAAGCATGTTTTTCTCACTGGTGCTCAGTGCAGTGCCAGTGATGTTACCCAGGCGTCCCTTACTCTAGGACCTCAACTTCCATGCTAGCTGGAATCTCCTTTCCTGAAGACAACATAGGACAGCAGTCGCAGCCCTCAGCATACCTCTGCCCACCAAACTCTTTTTTAACATAGAGCTGTCTCAGTGAGAAGGAGCCCCAGTCTTTGGAGAAACATCATCCAGGGGCCCTATGAGGGCCAGGGAGGGGCTCCGGGGGAAGGCTGGACAGAGACACTGAGGCTAGACTAGCTCCTAGGTACTGGGAAATTTCCCAATCCCCACCCTATCTATGCCACAGAGTTTTAATCTCGATTTTACAAAGGGAGTCTAATACATTATACTCCTTACAGAGATGCTGTTCACTCTGCTTCTCCCCTTACACTTCTATAGAGTTCTGCTAAGGGGCACAGCGTCCTATGCGAGTCACTCAGCTTGTAGTGACTCTCCTACTCCTGCCAGCCAGACCTGTGGCTCAGAACATGCCCAATACCCATCAGGCAACTCTGCCAGCTGCCCTTCTTCCTGCCACAGTTCAGTCCTTCCTTCCCAGTCCTGAAGGCCATGGAATACCCTACTTTTTAGGTTACTGACACACACACACACACACACACACACACTTGCTGTCTAGCTGTCTGCACCACAGATTTGGACAACACTGTTTATACAGGTTAGCTGGCCTTGAGTAATGTGGGAAGGTTGAAGTCATTTTCCTTCAAACTGGCATCTTGGCAGTAGAAAGGCCACTGACTGCTGGTGGAATGGCACACACACCTGTAATCCCAGCACTTTGGGAGTGGAAGGAGGAGGGTCAGAAGGTCAAGATCAGCCCTAGCTACATAGGGAGTCTGAAGCTAGCCCAGGCAACTTGAGATCTCAGAAATAAAAAGAAAGCCCACTAGCTAGTATTAGGACTGAGGCCTATGAATCAGATGAATTTCTAGGCCCGTAGGGTCCAGAGGCCTTGGAAGTAGTTCGGATATTCTTTTGTAGAGTTTGGGGATTATACCAACTCACTGTTTAGCCCCTGTGACCCCAGTACTTGGGTGGAGGGGTACAAGTATGAGAAGAAACTCTGGAAGGAAGTGGGAAGAAGGGACAGGGGGTGGGAGCTCCCCTGTGCACTCCAGTCCATAATGACAACACTGTTGAGTTCTGCAGCCATAGCTTTCTGAGGCCTGCAACATGCTTGACTTGTGCATGTGATTAAGTGGCAGGGTGTCCAGGTCTCTTCCCTCCCTTCTCCGTTTCCTGCTGCCCCACCCCCACCCCCCAGAGCAGAGATGCTGTTCACTCTAATTCTGCTCCAGGCCAGGCACCTTCCACTCGGAGTCCTAGGAGCTGTGTGGTTCACCCACCTTGATTGTTTGCTTTATGCTTTCCTCGTGCTCAGAGGAGAGAGTCAGAGTCAAAGCTGACCCAGCAGACCCCTGTCCAGCCTGCTGCCTCACCAGTCACTCACCCAGTCACTCCAGAACTCCAGCTGTCTACACTGGGCTGTCACAGTGTAGAGAGTGTGCAGTGCTGGTTCAGCTCCTTCCTGGAGAATTAAGGTGAAGAGCATTAACCCAGGAAATGTGCCTTGGTTGGGCCCAACTTTCTGGGCATGAGCTTGTTTCCCTCTGCCCATCCTCCACCCCCTGCACCTGGTACCATCCCTGCCTGCTGCCTGCTGCCTGCCTGGCTGGGCTGACTCCTCCCCACCCACCTCCCTCCCTACCCCTGGCTCCTCCCACACCTGGCCTCCTGCCTGTTGCAGGGGCTGAGTAGGCTCCAACCCCCACCACCTGCACTTAACCTCTCTTGCTCTCCCAGAGTCATCAGCATGGCTTGCAACCCCTCACTCCCAGAGCCGCAGCCCCCTACCAAACATATTCCCTTAATTTACCTCCTGATGGAGCTGAAGGTCCGGATACTGACACAGTCATACCCATGGGTCTGGGGGGACAAGGCAGAACATCCCTTCAGGGGACTAGAGGGAAATCAGCTCAGCCCTCACCACCAAGGCACACCCAGAGCTGGAGTCTGGCTATTTAAAAACACCAGACCTTGGCCTCCAGGCTGTGAGGAGTCAGAGTCTCTTGCTAGATTTACCTAGAAAACCATTGCTGAAGACCTCAGCACACACAGCTCTCCTTGTTCTTCACTCTTTCTACATCCCGACCCCTGAGTCCTTCACTGCGTCTCATCTCTGTGGCTCCTGGCCAGTATCCACCCTGAACAGTGTTCTGCCCAATGCAGGCCCTAGATACTCTAAAGAGTCTTAACTCAGTTCTAATTTAGATCAAAAGCGATGGCTGAGACAACTTTATCTACAGAAGTACAGACATGTCTTCTGATGCTGCACATTGGCATTGTCAGCTATGACTGGTGTATTGGATCATTGGGTCTGTGTGCCCAGACACCACTTCCACCCTCCAGCCCTGGGAAGCTCCCCTCCATTCCAGCTCACACAAGAGCTACTGTGCTAAGTAGGCAGGCTTCAGGATGTCTGGTTTGGGCAGGAAGCACTGTTCCAGATCTTGGAAAGGCCAAGGCTAGTGAGACATAGCTCGAGGCACCGTCAAGGAAGGATCTTGATCATTGATACCGGGGCTTCCACACATTCTTGAGTGTCTGAGAAAGAAGCAGGCTGAGAGCCTTTACAGCCCAGGCTAACCGGCAGTGTTTTGGGAGCAGAGGCCTTTGTTCTTCTTTACTCTAGGAAAGCATGTGTTCTCTGGCATTGATGGAGTTGGATAGACAAATCACCCACAACTCAGTCTGAGTAGTCTATTACATGGAAAGGCTGCCATCTTGTCCAGGCTCAGGGGAAGCTGGGCAGTGTCAGGCACCCTCCCACTCTCCATCTCTGGGTTCTCAACCAGGCAGGCACCACCTTAGGAATTCCCACCAATGTGATTTCGTCTGCAGCTCTGGGCAGAGATGGGCATGTGCAGGGCATTTGGGGGAGAAAGCCTATGCAGGCATTGACCTTGGCTCCTTCCTGCCCTCAGATGCTGGCGACATGATTGAGATGCAGGGTTTTGGACCCAGCCTGACAGCCTGGCACCTAGAGCCCCTGTGTAGCCAGGTCTCCTCCTGCCTTTCCTGCTCCTCCAGTAGCTCCCCATATGCAACCCCCAGTCACTGCAGCTGCATTCCTGACAGGTGAGTGGGAAGGACAGGAACTAGCCTCCTGTTGATGCATCACCCATCCATGTGTGAACCTTCTGTCCTTACAGGCTGTGCCACTGGCATGACAGGGTGGCCTCTTTAAGTTGGACAGACCTGGATTCAAATTTCATTTATGCTACCTACATTACCTGAGCAAATTGTTGAGTCCCTGTGAGCCTCTGTCTTTCCTTTTTGTTTTGTTTGTGACAGGGTCTCACCATGTAGCTCTGGCTGTCCTAGAAAACTCTATGTAGACCAGGCTGTCCTCCAGCTCACAGACATCTGCCTGCCTCTGCTTCCCAAGTGCTGGGATTAAAAGCCTGGCACTTCTGTGTTTCTAAACCTGTTTTCTCCCCTGCAAAATGGGATGATACCACCTCCTTCCTTAAGGCAGGTGAGGATCATGTGAATGCCCAGGGATGTGCTTCCACATAATAGATAACAATCCTCTGCTCACGTTCCCATTACACAACAGTCCCACTGTCAGGGTGTGTGTCTGGGAACACTTCCTACTACCATGTGTGAAGACAACATGGGAACAGTCTGGGCTCATTGACTATCACTTCATTTTTAATCTGCCATTTCTGGTGATCCTGAAGTGTCTCCATTTATACATAAAGAAATCAAGATTCACTGTGCAAAGTTAAAGCCGGGCCCCCAACAGCAACGTCAAGGCTGATTGGCAGGGTGGAGGCCACTATTGCACTGCTAAGCTAGATACATCCCCTCTCCACACAGCCCCCAGCATCTTGCCTGCCTCTGCACCCTGAAGCTACAATGTCAGCCCTTCTTGCCAGTGGGCTACAATCCTTCCCCCTCTGAGCCAGGATGTTTCCACAGGTTGCCCCTCAGACTGCTGTGTGAGAGCATGAAGAGGCAGATTATGTCCCGGGCCTTCTATGGCTGTGAGTGTGGTGAGGTGGGGCTCTGAGGGGCTGGGGATGGGGAAGCACCTCAGTCACAGCCTCCTTTTGTCCGCTATAGGGCTAGCCTACTGTCGCCACCTGTCCACAGTGAGGACACACCTGTCTGCACTGGTGCATCACAACATTATTCCACCAGACAGGCCCCCGGGGGCCTCAGGTGGCCTTACCAAGGATGTGTGGAGCAAGTATCAGAAGGACAAAAAGGTGCAAACTGGGCCTCCAAGGCAGAGGCCATTGGGTGGGGACGTGGGAGGCAACAGTGACACACAGCTGCCTGCTCTAAACTGAATGTTTATTTTGGGTAAAACGTAGTAGGGAGCTGGGTAGACTGATACCATGGGTGACCTGCATCATGGGTGTATGGCTGACTCTCATCTGCGTGGGGAGGGACTGGCCTTGGAATGCAAGCTACTTCCATAGTGAGCCTGTCAGAGCTCTGTCTCCTGCCATGAGGAAGGGGTATGACAAGATCTCTTGAAGCTCTAACCAGGGAACAGGAGACTGGCTGCCCCAAGCAGGGTATGCCTGGGGTCAGTAAAGCCACTAAAGCCCAGGCTTAGCTCTCCCTGGGATGTGGCTTGGCTGCTGGGCCACAGTAACTAGAGGCCACATGGTCTTTGCGCTCTGGATCACTCAGAACTACAAGGAGCTGGAGCTGCTGAGGCAGGTGTACTACGGAGGTGTGGAACATGAGATTCGCAAGGACGTCTGGCCCTTCCTGCTTGGCCACTACAAGTTTGGTATGAGCAAGAAGGAGATGGAGCAGGTAAGGGAGCCTGCTCCTACACAGCCAAGGAAATGGCATCTGGACAAGTGGCCCTGGGCAGGGGGAAGGGGTTGGAAGCCTAAGCCCCTCTGAGCTAGAAACAGTAGAGAAGACAGTAGCAGAGCAGCCTCATGGTCCTCATCTGAGCTCTGGTTCAGCCATCCCAACTTCTGAGTCCCTTCTAGGCTGAAGTTCCAGTGCTTGGCCAGCTTTGAGGAGGCAGCCCTGGGCACCCTCCCCTCATGGTCATGGTGTGGTCTGTGAACAGGTGGACACAGCAGTGGCAGCAAGGTACCAGCAGGTGCTGGCAGAGTGGAAGGCCTGCGAGGTGGTGGTGAGGCAGCGGGAGAGGGAGGCTCACCCAGCCACGCTCACCAAGTTCTCCTCCGGCAGCAGCATTGATAGCCATGTGCAGCGCCTTGTGCACCGGGATTCTACCATCAGCAATGATGTGAGCCAGATGGGGGGAGGGCTGGGGGAGGGCCGGGGGAGGGTTGGGGGGACCACAAGAGTCCCAGGCATGGGGCCAGCCTCCAATCCTGTCAGTTGGGTCCTAGACAGAGGCTTCATGTGTTAGTGTCTCAAAATTTCAATTGAAGAATGGGCAACTTCTGGTACTTTCACATAAAGACAAGTCACTGCTATGTGCTGGGTTTCATGGATCTTTTGGAGTTTAGAGAAGTTTGTCCACCGTGTAGAAAGCATGTGAGGTAGTCATGGGTTCCCATGGATCCCAGTAGTGCCTGGTGAGATCAGTGTCTCTGGCCCCAGTTTCCAAATTTCTCCATTCCAATGCCTCAGATTCAAGAGGCTTTGTGCAAAGCTGTTGGCCAAAGAACAGGGGCAGGATGAGAGCCATTGCTTTCCACTGGCAGGATCCTTTTCTGCAGTTTTCTGTCACCTTGTAGAAGAGACTGCAGAGGTAGGTAGAGCACTTTGGATGGTTCTTCCTGCTGCTACTCTGCCTTGAGAATGGAGGTTGTAACCATGGCCACCTGCTGCTGCCACCCCACCCATACCTGGGTTTGGTTTTGTTGGTTTTTTGGTTTTTTTTCTTTTTTCCTTCCTTTCTTCTATCTTGAGATGGTCCTTACCTGTCATCCTGCTTCGGCCTTCCCAGTGCAGACGCTGGAATTACAGGCACACTCCAGATACTTACCTGGCATGCATTGTTTTTATTCTTATGGTCACTTACTTTTAAAACAGGGTCTCACTTTGTAATTCTGAAATTCACTATGTAAACCAGGGTAGCCTTGAAATCACAGAGATTCACCTGCCTCTGCTTCCCAAATATTAGTATTAAAGCTGTATACAACTGTGCCCAGCCCACAAGTAGTTTTAAGATTTGTTTATTTTTATGTGTATGGGTATTTTGTCTGCATGTATTGTCTGTGTAGCACATGTGCCTGGTACCTGTGAACAGACATCAGGATTCCTTAGAACTGGCTGCCCATTACTTTGTATAATAAACTACCATTAAAAACTTAAAAACCAGCTGGGCAGTGGTGGCGCACGCCTTTAATCCCAGCACTTGGGAGGCAGAGGCAGGTGGATTTCTGAGTTCAAGGCCAGCCTGGTCTACAGAGTGAGTTCCAGGACAGCCAGGGCTATACAGAGAAACCCTGTTTCGAAAAACAAACAAACAAACAAACAAAAAAATTTAAAAACCAGGCTTAGTGTCTCACATCTGAAATCCCAGTATCTTACAGGGAGAAGTAGGAGGACCAGGGATTCAAGGTCAGCCTTAGCTACACAGAGGAATCAGAGCCGTGCTGGGCTATGTCAGTCAAAAAAGGAGGGGGAAAAGGCCCCTTTAGATAAAATTTCATCTTGATACGTTACTAGTCATGAATGTTAACAGAAAATATAACTCAGCCAGAGAGATGGCTGAACTCAGCAATCAAGAGCACTGGCTGCTGTTCTAGAGTTCCTGAGTTCAATTCCCAATACCCACATGGCCGCTCATAACCATTTGGTAACTCCAATTCCAGGACACATGCTGCCCTGTCTGTGTGGTCTGTCTGACCTCCACAGACCCTGCATATCACATGTCCACATGTGATGCACAGACATAAATGCAGGCAAAACACCCATATATATAAAATAAAAATAAATATTTTCTTTAAAAGTGTCTGACTAAAAGACACATTCTCCCTCCCCATGTGCTCTGTTACTAATCCCTTGCTCGTGAGCATACTTTGTGCTCTGGCTTTTGTAGACACCTGAATCTGGGACAGGAGAGGGCTGGCTCAGCATCAGCAGGTAAAACTGGTTTCTGCCCAAGTCTGATGTCCTGAGTTTGATCCCAAAACCCACTCACAGGTAAAGAGAAACTGACTGCACAAAACAGTCTTATGTGCACTGGGTCACAAGCATTACCAACAACCCCCCCCAACAACGCGTGCGCGCGCGCACACACACACACACACACACACACACACACAGTAATGATAGATACATAAAAGCAAGCCTGAACCTGTTGTGATGCTGTGCTCTAGTAATCCGAATACTTGGCGGCTGAGTATGAGAAAGCTGAGGCCATCCTGGGCTACAGAGTTCCACAAGCATGACTTTCCTCAGTGTTTCAGATTTCACACAGAGTGAAAGCTTATAGCATCCCTTTGACTACTGTGTCCAGTTAGAAAAAGAAAAGACTAAGGCAGTGTGTGGGCGTGACCTCTCCCCTGGGGCTTGTTCACAATGGTGGGTTTCTGTACATTGTTTCCTTCATCTGTACTTTGTCTGAAGACTAACATGACTGACTTGGTATTGTTACAGAGGTTTCCTGTCTTGTCTGCTCAACATTCTATACCAAGAATAAAGAACTTAATTTTCCTAAAACGTGCATCTTATTCTCCCCACCACACCCCACCAGCCAGACCAAGACACTAGGGCAGGTCTCCTGGGCTCCTTTGTGACTTCAGGTCTTTGTAGAATGACACTGAGCTCAAACTGGCTACCAAGAGTTGGGGCCCAGGGGTTATAGGTCCTAGGGGCTGGAGACAGCTCAACTATTAAGATTTGCAGAGGACCTGAGTTCAGTTCCTAGTGGCTCTGGCTGTGGTAGCTCCTGCACTCAGGTACATTCACCAAATGCAGACACGTAATTAAAAATAAAAAAATGAGCCTGGTAGTGGTGGTGCACGCCTTTAATCCCAGCACTTGGGAGGCAGAGACAGGTAGATTTCTGACTTCGAGGCCAGCCTGGTCTACAGAGTGAGTTCCAGGACAGCCAGGGCTACACAGAGAAACCCTGTCTCAAAAAACCAAATAAATAAATCTTTGAAAAAAACATTAGTGGTAGTGATGCACATCTTTAATCCCAGCACTTGGGAGGCAGAGACAGGTGGATCTCTGAGTTCATGGCCAGCCTGGTCTACAGAGTGAGTTCCAGGACAGCCAGGGATACACAGAGAAACCCTGTCTTGGAAAAAACAAAACCAAAAAAACTAGGGGCCTCTGTTCCCCACCCTATAGCAGTCCCTGGAGCTGTGGACTACATTGTACAAGCACACCCTGTCTGGTTCTTTGCCTAAAGCCTTATTCTCCTCTTGGTTGGCTGGGTCAGAAGCCAGTGTGGTACCAGGAGCTACGGTGATGGGAGGTGGGGGACAGGGGGTGTGTGAAGAACATCCTCCCAGCTCCACTCTAATATGGGAGAGATCCCGGAGTGTTGGATGGACCCGTCTGTTTATTCCCACCAGGTGTTTATCTCTGTGGATGATCTAGAGCCCCCTGGGCCTCAGGACCCCGAAGATTCCAAACCAAAGCAGGAGCAGGAACCAGGAGCTGGGACTCCCGGCATGGCTGCTGCAGAGCAGCAGTCTGTGGAGTTTGACTCTCCAGACTCAGGGTTGCCTTCCTCCCGCAACTACTCTGTGGCCTCAGGCATCCAGTCCAGCCTAGATGAAGCACAGAGTGTGGGCTTTGAAGATGATGCTGGAGAAGAAGGCTCCGAAGGGCCAGCCACTTCAGCCCACACTTTACCTGGACCCCACGATCCAGGCCAGGAGAAGCTTGAAGCCGGGGAGGAGCTCGCAGCTGTGTGTGCCGCAGCCTATACTGTACGTGGATGCTCCCTGATGCTGTCAGTGACTGCGAGTCCTGACACACTAAAATCTGGGGACTGACTGCAGGGGGAGAGAGGGTGGTGTGTCTGTCCTGAAAGGGCTCTCTTGAGCACCACTAAGAGGCCTCTGTCCTCAGAGTTCTGGGTCCTTGTTGGTTGAGTTTTCTTTGCTTGGGTATCATCTCTTGCCCCAGCCTGGGAGGGGCTGGCCAGCCTTACCTCTGAGGGACACCCCTTTTCCAGATAGAATTACTGGACACCGTGGCCTTAAATCTGCACCGAATAGACAAGGACGTGCAGAGGTGTGACCGCAACTACTGGTACTTCACGACCCCCAACCTTGAGCGGCTCAGAGACATCATGTGCAGGTGCCATTGGGGGAAAGCAACGGGAGATTTGGGGACCCAGCCTGGGCCATGGGCTTTACTTATTCTGTGTCAAGTCTCCCTCCATCTTGTCTGGAACACTGTCCCCACAGGGCCAGTGCCCCACCGCACTGACCCCAGGGGTCACTCCACTGCCCTTTGCATCAGACTGGCATGGTCTTTTGTTTCCTTCACCATCCTCTAGTGAAGTGGCCTGGGGACAAGGGCCATGGGTAGTTCCCACTGCCTTCTAGGGTAGAGCTATGGTAAATGTTTCGGGATTGTGGAAAGAAAGGCTGGCTTGTGGGGAGCAGAATGTTTTAGGGGTCATGTTCATGGTAGTCCCCAAGAAAAGAGAATGACTTGGCCACAGTGACCATCCTTGGCATTTCAGCTACGTGTGGGAGCACCTGGATATAGGCTACGTGCAGGGCATGTGTGACCTCCTGGCGCCTCTCCTAGTCATCCTTGACAATGGTAAGGGATGGGGTCTGGGGCTTCCCAAAGTGGATCTGGGTTCAGGGTGACACAATGGGAGAAAGAGTCTGGAAGGGGTGAGAACATTAGCCAGTCTGCCCTCTGGGTGTCATCGGGGCCTCCTTTCTGTCTCCTCACAGACCAGCTGGCCTACAGCTGCTTCAGCCACCTCATGAAGAGGATGAGCCAAAACTTCCCCAATGGGGGTGCCATGGACACCCACTTTGCCAACATGCGTTCCCTCATCCAGGTAAGTGCTGCAGCTATCTGTGGGGACTGGGCATGGCTAGGTTTGCTCATCAGCCATAGGGAGGCTAGAGGTTGGGCCAGAAATGTCCTTTATATGTGAACTTTTATTTCACATATTTATTTATGAAGGGGCTGGTCTTGAATTCGCAGCAGTTCTGCCTTACCTCCTTAACTGATGGGATATTGGCATGCAGCACCGGCCATAGCTGAATTTCCTTCACTTTAAAAAAAAACAAAACACAAACATTGCTGCTATGCACATGCTCCTAATCCCAGCACTTGGGATTTAGAGGCAGGGAAATCAGGATTGCTATGAATTCAAGGTGCGCCTGGGCTACAGAGTGAGAACTGGTCAAGTCAAGAGGACTGGAGAAATACCTTAGTCTAGGAGCTGAGTTTGATGCCAGCAGTTTTGTTTTGTTTTTAAGGCCACATAGTAGTTTATAATCCTAGTGCTGGGAAAAGGGAGGGAGGGGGGGAGCAGATCCCTGGCTTCTCTGGCCTTGTGTTTAAGGCCAGTGAAAGACCTTGTTTTCAAAAAATAATAAAAGGTGGAGAACAGCAGTGGATGACTGACACCTGAGGCTGTCCCCTGGCCAGCACACTATGCCCACATACCCATGGTCACCTACAAACACATGTAGGCACAGATATGCAAACACTGAGTTAGTTAGGGGCTTCCAGAGGACCTGGGTTCACTTCCCAGCACCCACGTGGCAGCTCACAACTGTCTGTAACTCTAGTTCCAGGGGATCTGACACCCTCACACAGACATGCATGCAGGCAAAACACCAATGCACATAAACTAAAAATAAAGCATTAAAAAAATGAATCAATTTAAATGTTTAAAAACAAAGGCTCTAGTTCAGGTAAAGTGCTTGCCTACACATGAGAAGCCGTGGGTTGCAACCCCAGCACCAGCACCACACAGAGAATACAGTTATCTGTTACAGACTGAGAAGCAGTGTGCCCACATGCCTGACCCATTTTGGTGAGAAGTGATGTTGGTGATTAAATCAAATGCCCAGAAACTGAAGTCGCTGCAGAAAGAATACAGCCGAGGGAGGGAGGGAACAAATGACCAGGAATGGTGGGAGAGGCATGGCCGTACAGGGGGGTGGCTGAGGGCGACCCTGGGTGCTGGCTGAGGGTGGCACAGAGGCAGCTCATGTCAGTGTCTCTCCCTCTCTCTCATGAGATCTTGGACTCAGAGCTATTTGAGCTGATGCATCAAAATGGAGACTATACCCACTTCTATTTCTGTTATCGATGGTTCCTGCTGGATTTTAAAAGAGGTAAGAAGTGGGTGGGTCTGGGCATCAGGGTGCATTCCTACAATCCCAGCACTCCGGAGAACAGCAGGAGGGTTACTAGGAATTCAAGACCAGTCTCAGCTACATAGCAAGACCCTGTCTTTTAAAAACAAAGAGAAAGAGTGGGACATGGGACTGGGGTCAGGGAAATGGGAGAGCCCAAATCAGTGTTTCTATAACTTTAACTGCATATCGTATGACCCGAGTTTAGTAAGGCTGCCTGGGCATGTGAGTGCTCGCATGCTCATGAGGCGTCTCTATACCACTGCACTGCTTGTTATGTCACAGGCGATGTTCTTTGTGGCCTTATCCCAAACTACAGTTCCCCTGAGCACTAAGAATGCAGAGTGCCGCATGGAGTCTGCAGAAAGAGCCAGAGAAAGGGGTGGGGTCTTGGTCTTGGGTATGGATCCCCCATTCTGGAGCCAGTCTGAACCAGACTAGGTGCAGGAGGGAGAACCTAGCTGCTGGAGCTGAGTCCATGTTTCACCATCAAGCCCCGTGCCTGGACGATTAAGTGGTAGCTCCTTCCTGTTCCCAGAGCTTCTGTATGAGGATGTGTTTGCAGTATGGGAGGTGATCTGGGCAGCCAGGCACATATCCTCAGAGCACTTTGTCCTATTCATCGCTCTGGCCCTGGTGGAGGCCTACAGAGAGATTATCCGTGACAACAACATGGACTTCACTGACATCATCAAATTCTTCAATGGTATGACCTGATCCAGCCATTCTCACTGTGCCCTAGAGGGGAGGGGGGGATGGGGCCTCAAGTCCTGGACTGGGCAGAGTTGGAGGGTTCTCAAGAATTCTAGGATCACTTCCCCATAGGAGGTGTCAAGAGCATAGCAGGTAGGGACAAGCAAGGGTTTCAGCCTCAGGGCTTCTCTCAACCTCCCCATAATTACCCATGTTTTCCCCAGAGCGGGCTGAGCGGCATGATGCCCAGGAGATCCTGCGGATTGCCCGGGACTTGGTCCACAAGGTGCAGATGCTCATAGACAACAAGTGAGGGCTGCAGCCGGGGGTGGCACAGTGGAGAGCCCAGCAGGGAGAGGCAGAGGTCATCATAGCCCAAACTGCCTCACCCCCATCCCTTACTCCCACCCTCACCCCCGCCAACCCCACCCACCCAGCTGTGTAACTTAACAAAGTGACTGTGAGCCTGGGATGTGAGTGTGGGCAATGCTGGTGGCCCTGTAGGGCAAGTTGGGGTCAGGATGCCTGCAGATCACAGCTAGGTGGGAGGGGTCGGCCTCAGGGAGACTGGCTGCCTTGGGGGACACCTGTGTTCCCCTCCCTAACAACTTAGAATAGCCCCACTGCAGCCTCAGCCTGGCCTCTTTCCAGGTAACCTGGGGCCCTGTAGTGTTAGTGGGGTCTACAGTGGCCTGCGTCTCATCTAGCAAGAGTTGCACAGGGCAAGGAGCTCTGTGCCCTATCTCTCCTGAGGCCTTTTGTGGTCTCAACTAGCTGCCTGTTCAGCATGTGTCCTGGGGGCAGGAGACCTTGGCTACCTTCCAGGCTCTCTCCTAAGACTCTGGGGCAGTCAGATGTGGGCCCTGGATGAGAGTAGCCCACCTCAGCAGCACTGCCATAGCCTCTGGCCACCAGGGGGACCCCATGAACTCCCCACTGCGCAGTGACCCACTCGTGTGTACAGTGTCATCATCCCCCCCCCCCCCCGCCCGCCCTTGCTTTCTGCACTAGAAATTCCCAGGACTGCACATAAGCAGCACACTCGCCTGTTGTGTGGTATGAAGGGCAGTGGCTGTGCTTGGCTCCAGAACCACCCCAGGGAGAATGTAGCAAGACAGTCCTGTCACAACCCCCTCCAAGGACAGGCCTGTGAGTTCCAGGGTACCTATTACCTGTTCAGACATCTATGAGTTCTGGGGCTGAGGGAGGTGGGAGCGCCTGGATAGTCCCAGGTCATCCCCAGTGAGAGACAAGGCCAGCTCCACTTTCCACGTGCTTCTCAGGGTGCTGAGAAGACTGGAAACCCAGAAGGGCCCTTGGAAGAGTTTACAGTGTTGTTGATAGAGGCCCAGGCATGCTGCTTGTTTGTTCTGACACCCCCACATCTCCACCATCCGAGCACATGCAAGCAAAGTCTGGGACCTGGAGCTCACACCTTGCCTGGCTCCTGCCTAGAAGTTACCAAGGTCCACAGACTTGAAAACCACAAGAAAGGACCAGCCGCATTCTGTGTATAGCACAGCCTTCCCTGCCCTCCTTACCCCTGCATACTGCACGGCCTGTGTGCGGCCAGTCTACCCCATTGCCCACCCTTGTTCCTGATTCCTTGGCCTCTACCAAGCACGGGTGGCCAGTGCCTGCCTGCCTTAGTGACTCTGGTTTTGTGAGGAGCAGAGTGTATGGGGTTTTGTTTTCTGTTTGTTTGGTTGGTTGGTTGGTTTTGTTTTGCTCAGAAACTATACTCTTACATATAACAGACCAATAAAATGCATTTGGCAATGCCTGAGGCTCTGATGGCTACTTGTGGGACTGGCTGGATACAAAACACTCATGTGTTAGTTTTCTACATTCCAACATCCAACAGTAAAGGGTGACAGCTTAAAAAAAACAAAAGAAAAACAAACAACAACCAAATAATAACAAGAATGGTGTAAGAGAACCAAAGGTTTTCTTAGAGAAGGGCCTCCAGCTTGGGGGTTCCATGGCATAGGCTAGTTAGGAAGTCAGGTACCCAGAATTCCAGGGGCCTTACCCCAGAACCATGGTCCTATATTGGGTTGACTAGTAGGGCCTCTAGCCTATAGTTGAGAGTAAGTCCTTGGCCTGCTCTGTCCCCCTTAGTCCCCCACCTCAGCTAGGTTATCAGAGTGAGGAGTAACCTTAGTGAGGAATGACACGAGTCTCCAGCTCTCAGCCACCAGAAGAGCTGCCCTTTGAGCCCCAACCCCCACCCCCACACACACCACTGAGCACATCTCAGATGCCGGGATCAGTCTGGAGGAAGTAGCTAGAGGGTCCAGCTCCTGTAAGGGAATGGAAAGAACTCTGCCTTGCCCTTCCCCACCCAAGTGCTTCTGGTCCTATCTTTAACAGCTCCCTGTAACTCCTGCTTTCTGAGCCCTAGGGTCCATGACCAGTTTCTCAAAAGCTGAGTGTTCTAGTCCATAGCCCTAGCAGTCTGGCACCAGCTACTAAGACAGAATACAGACTAATGACCAGAGCTGGCCAGAAAAAACTGGGACACATGAAGCTTGTATAAGGGGACTTGATAAGCCCTCTAGGGAAACACTACCCCACCCTGCCCCCCAATGGGTTCTGCAGCATGGGTGATTGTTGAATCCTGCTGTGACTACATTCACCAAGGGTCTGGGCAAATCAATCTGGGAGTAACCTGGCCCCTCCACAGCCCCTCTCTCTACTTCACCTCCCTACTCAACATGCTAGCTGGCTATGTAGACACTACAGGGGAATTCCACAGCCAAAAGGGGTCTCCAGAGGGTTGGGCTAGCCTTCTGGTATATTGGGCTTAATGGACACAGCCTTGTTGGTGAGTATTCTTACAGAGCAGGAGCTCTGAGCACAGGGAAGGAAGTGGCTTATTGCTCATCCTGAAGATGCAGCCCCAGATCTCAGGTGGTTTTCCAAGGGCAGGGGCTATTCGAAGTACTAGGCACAGTACCAAAGACTAAGTGAGCACTCTCCAAGCAGTATTAACCCTAGCCTTTCACCTGCGCCACCAGTAGACAGGACAAAGCTCTTCCTGATGCCACCAGCAGAGAGCGCACACACCTCATGAGTCAGAAGAGCTGATGTGGGAGACTGGAACTGACACTTAGCAGTGGCCCTCCAGAAAACAAGAGTCCAGGCTATTTATGGCCAGCATTTCTTTCCTGAGCATAATGACACACACCCCCACTCCTGGAAAAGGGGCTGCGGATTATATACAACCAGAAGGCACCCACCTAACCCACACCAGACAGAGCTAACAGGATCCTTGATCTTGTTTCCCCACCACTGGCCTCCAAGACAGCCTTGCTCAGAGCTACTTGGTCAGAAGTCCTGTGCCCAGCGGAGGTCTCTACTTTCTGGATCCTGACCCCCAACCTCATTCAGCTTCATAGAGTAGAATGAATTGTTAGGACCCAAAGTAGCTTTGAGAAAACCCTCACCATCTGTCCTCAGGTCCTGAGGGATAGCCTCTGCTATCTATCCCCAGGCCAGGTCAGAGGTGCCTAATGCTAAGGGAAGATTTACTGAAGTGAGCAAGTAAAGCTCAGTTTTCTAGTCCTAACCAACTAGGTGCAACTGTGTGACTTTACCGAGTCATTGGCCATTTCTGATTTGCTCAAAAGGACTACCTCTTGCCTTATTTACTTCACTGGGCTGTATGATGAAATGTTTTGAAACAGTGAGGACCTATACAGCCTTGTGTTGGGTCACAATTGTGAAGCCAGATCCTTCATTGACCCAGGGTAAGGGCAGGCCATCTCCTGAGGTTTTTGTTTAGTTTTCTAAGACAGGGTCTACAAAGCCCTGACTGGACCAAACTCATTTTGTAGACCAGGCTGGCCTCAAACTCAGAGATCCCCCTGCCTCTGTGTGCACACTTCTGCTGAGACTAGAGGTGTATACCATACCATACTCGGCCTGCTTCCCACTGACCCCCGAGACAATTTCTCCATGTAGCTCTCTGACTATCCTGGAACTCACTATATAGATCAGGCTGGACTCAAACTCAGAGAGATCCACCTGTCTCTGCTTCCTGAGTGCTGGGACTAAAGGCATACACCACCACTGCCTGACCTGTTTGTTTTATTAAGGTATGGGTGGGTGGGTGTTTTGCCTACATGCATATCTGTATCTCATGTGCCTGATCCCTGTAGAATCCAGAGAAGGGTATAGGATATACTGGAATGGAGTTACAGTTGTGAGCTGCTATTTGGGAGCTGGCGATCAAACTCGGGTCCTCCAGAAGAGCAGCCAGTGCTTCTAACTGCTGAGCCACCTTCCCAGGCCTTAACAGGCAGTTTAAATTTATGTGCATTTGCAGGGCAGTAGTGGAGCATGCCTTTAATCCCAGCACTTGGGAAGCAGAGGCAGGTGGATTTCTGAGTTCGAGGCCAGCCTGGTCTATAGAGTGAGCTCCAGGACATACAGGGCTACTCAGAGAAACCCTGTCTCTAAAAAAACAAAACAAAAAAGTGCATTTGCCTGCATCACATGCATGCAGGTGCACATGTAAGCCACAAGAGGGAGTCAGAGCCCTTAGAATTGAAGCCACAGTCAGCCAGCTACTTGACTTGGGTGCTGGAGACCCAACCTGGGTCCTTTAAAGAGTCCCACATGCTCTGGCTGCTGAGCTAGCTCTGGAACCCAGGCCCGTCACCCAACCTCACCCTTCGCCAGCTTTCAGAGTGCCTCCTCTTGCCGTTTCCCTGTGGGCCTCTGCCTCTTGAAATGAAATGACCCAGATGCTGCATGCAGGGAGCTCCATCTCAGGTTTCAGTGCAGATTTATTTCAGTTTTATATTTTATTCCAGGCAAGTGCTTATTACACGGATAGTATTCATGTCTCAATACCTAAACTCAGAGCATGAACAGCCACTAGAGCACAGTTCAATAGTAAAAATACAATATGTACAAAATTAGGGTTTTTGTCTTTTTTTTTTTTTCCCCACACAGCAGATGTACCCAAACACATAAAAATCTCTACAGTCTGGGGTCACTACAATTCATATTTCAGGAAACAGAGACACAGTGACCAAGTCCTCACTGTAAACAAGGGCCACCTCTTTGGGGACTGGGAGTGGGACCCTGGGATTGGGGTGGGGGAAGAAGCAGCTGTTCCTAGAGAGACTATGGTGACCCAACTGCCCTCCAGGCATCCCCTGCCCTTCTTTGGCCCCCAGGGAACCACTCTCCCCCTTTCCTCCCCGAGGTAAAGATCCCAGGCAGTGAGCCACTCCAAACAGCACAGGTAAAACACGCATGAGAGGTAAGGTGTGTATGTGTATGTGTGTGTGTCCCAGGCTGGAAGGGATAGGAAGGAAGGGAAGGGCCAGGCGGTCCCACAGGGTGAGGACAGATGTGGTCCTAACAGCTCTCAAAGGGGAGATGGCCACGAAAGGGCTGGGAGGTGGCTGCCCACTTGGGCACACAGCAGTCACAAACAACAACAGCAACAACACCCATCATCACCAATCTGGACATAGTCATTCGGCACTAGGTCTGGAGGAACCCGTTGGGGGAGGGAGGGCCGGGGGGATGATGAGGTATCTGTGCAGGCCAGGGGGCCAACACGATGCTGTGAACTCTGCAACTGGCCTCGAGACACAGAGGGGGTAAATAGGACAAGTGTTCTGACCCAGCCAGCACCAGACTCTGCCCCTTGTCACAAGACAGAGCAGAGAGTGGAGGTGGCCTCCAGAGTCAGAGTTTGGGTAGAGGTGGCTGGCTGTAGCCACAGGAAAGCAGTCAGTCTGTTGGGATTCCTGGGCTGGGGTAGAGACCTGGTCTTGGCCACCATTCCCTACCCCAGAGACAATAAAGTGCCCTGGGAGGTTTCCAGGGCCAGGAGGACCTGTGAGCTCTGAGGCACCTGAGGAGTCAGTCATTATTTCAAGGGAGAATGTATTCAGGACCTTCGCTGGCCTCAGTGCCCACTCACAATGTCATCTGAAGGACCCTGAGCCCTCCCCTCTGACCCCTTGACTGCCTAAGTCCCCAGTGCAAACTTCACACCTTAGGGACACTTGATTCCTGCCCCACACTGAAAGGCCATTGGTGAGTGTCCAGTGAGGAGCTGAGTGTGCACACGTGTAACTGAGTGTCTGACACAAGGCCACTTGTAATAAATATCCACGTAAAAAGAGAAGCCAAAGCGGTCTGCAAAAGCAGAGGCAGGAGACACAGCACCCCCTAAGCACAGCACCCTCTCTTAACCAGACACAAGCTGAGCCTTGTCTTCACCCAGCAAAGGCCCCTTCCACCACAGACACTGCAGCACCCACCAGGAAGGGGTCTCAAAATCCGCCACTGAGAGGGGAGATGGGAAAAGCCCTGGGATTTCAGCTCATTGATACCTCAGCAGTGTGGCTTAGCTCCAGGAGCCATTGCTGGTCCATGCCTTCCAAGCTGCAGGCAGTACCTACCTAACCCAGGAGCCAGGGGAAGCTCTAGGGAAGCCCCAGCCCAGGGGCAGGCTTGGGAAGCTTGACAGCAGCCTGGCTTTTGTTTATTGTTGGCTGAGACTCATTCTGAAGTTTCTACTGTAACCAATCACAGTGACCACAGGTGGGTCAGAGTGTCCCAGACCTAGGCATTGTCCTAGCCTGACTCCAGATCTTAGGATCTGTCGCCTGTACTCAGAGCTGGGCCCCTCCCCACCCATTTCCCATCTTTCTGGGGCTCCCTGTTTTGTACACAGAGGTCCCATAGGACTCTGAGGCTGGGGAGAGGCCAGGGAGCTCAGCCACCTCACCAGACAGAGCAATAGCAGCAACAGTACAGGAAGGCAGGCCAGGGAAGGAGAAGCCAGAGAACATTAAGCCACAGTGCAGACCTCCTGGGGGACAAAACAGGGAGGTGGAGTGGCACCAGAACTGACACCCAGCTGGGTAGGCAAGAATGTCCACCATCATCATGTCTACCAAGTCCTCCTCTGCAGCAGGATGACTTCCTGCCTGCAGCCAACTCTCTGTGGGGCCTCTCCCTTTCCCTGGCTCAGAGTCTCTGCACCCCCTTCCCCTAAGGAGGCCTGGGGGTGGTGTGGGTAGGGCGGGCCTGGGCCTGGCTGGAATGTGTGGAGCTGGTGGGTGGAAAAGGGGCAGTCAGGTCCCCTTCCCTGCCCCCACTGGGGGCCTAAGTGGCCTCATCTTCAAGCCAGCTTGAGTGTGCTGACCGGAAAGGAGGGCATGGTGACCATAGTCACAGGGTTAAGCACTGTTTGGCCCACTAACTGGGGGTGGTGCACCACCTGGGCCCCCACAGCTGGCTTTGCCATGACAGTGGCTGGGGGTCCCAGCCCGGCTGTGCCATTCACTTGCTGGTGCGAAAGGGTGTGGGCGATGTGGCTCACTGCTACAGGCTGGCTCACGGCCACGGGCTGTGGGTACAAGGGCAGCTGGGAGCCAAGGTGGGCCACATGGTTGAGGGTGGCAGGGTGCACTGTGATGTGGCCAATGGGGGGTGTGGCAGGTGCCAGCTGCACAGCAGGGCTGGGGGCGGATGGGGCAATGTGGGCAATGTGCTTGCCCCCTGGCCCCTGCAGAACATGGTTCACAGTCTGGATGACTGAGGCATGGGTCGTGGCTGTGTGGGCGATGACTGTAGAGCCGCCCCCCGCCGTGGCCACCAGATGGGCTGGAGCTGGCACTAGCGTCTGGGTTGGGGTGGCAGGTGGGGGAGGAGGGGCTGGCAGAGGGGTCTTTTGCTGTGGTGGCTGCTGCTGCACAGGGAGGTGGGCAGGAGACAGGGCCACTGGGTGGGGGTGAGGGTGCTGATGGGCAGGCAGAGGCGCAGGGGTGGTGTTGGGGGTTGGCAAGGCAGATTTCAGCAGTTCCGGCTGGGGACGATGGTTCAGCTTAGGTGGGCCCAGGCCTGCCCGGTCTCCCTCCATCTCCTCGTCAACGTTGTCCTCGCCCTCTGTCAGGGAGCATGGGGCGGGAACCAAGTCAGAAGAGGTTGGGAAACAAGTGGCTGGAGACATAGGGGTGCTTGGGAGTCTGGGAACATGCGAAGGAACTAGGGTGGATGGCCTCTTCTCTAGCAGGGAAGAGCCTATTCAGAGAAGCCAAAGACAACATCTGAGAGTGGTAGGAACAGCACAGGGGCTGAGGCTCACCAGAGGCTGTGGAGGTGGAGGCCTGGTCATCCTCAGGCTGGCCCGTCTGCCGGAGCACACGGTCGATCTCCAACACATCCATCCACTGGCTCAGCTCGTGCTTGAGCTCTGCCAGCCGCTGCTGTGTGGCAATCTTCTCCCGTGCCAGCCGCTCCATCTCATGTTCATACTCTTTCTCCTTCCTCTTCAGGGACTGGGGACAGGGGAAGGGACAGCAGGGTGAGCTTAGCAACGACCACAGACTCTATGGCCCTCAAAACCTCTAGACCAGTAAGTCTCAACCTTCCTAATGTTACAACCATTTAATACAGTCCCACGTGTTGTGGTGACTCCCAACCATAAAATGACTTCATTGCTAGTTTGTAATTTTGCTACTGTTATAAACTGTAATGTAAATATCTAACATGCAGGATATCTTGATTAGTGACCTCCAAAGGGATCAAGACCCAGAGGTTGCTGGACAATCTGCAGTGATCAGAGCGAATAGGAGGCCACACCTGCCTCATCTTCCACCACTCTGCCAGCATCCAGGTCACTATGGGTCCCCGAGCAGGCACCATTAAAGTCTAGCACAGATCTGGCTCCCGAAGTACTTTACATCTCACCTCATCCAATCGCCGAAGCTACAGTGACTTTCCTAGTACCCACTCCCACCAAGAGCCTGCACTCCTCCTCTCTACCACTCACATGTCTGCTTGTTGCCTTTGTCCTTGGAGGGTTACTCACTAGACTGTGACGGTGCAGTCTCCATCACTGACTTCTGTCTTCTTGGCAGCAACACTGGCTCCATTCTGCCCGCTGAGCTCAGCTGCACCTTAGCTCACCTATGCCTTCCTCTCCAGTTTGCAATTCCCAGCGTGCTCCCCACTCAGGACCCTGCCTACAACCCTCCAGACCTCACAGGGTGTTGAAAAATCTGCAGTGTGCCCCACTGCCCAACAACAAAGGATCCTGGGAGCTCCTCAGCGCTCCAAATCTGACTGCACATCCCTAGAGATTTCTCACTGCAAGGTCCAGACCACCTTCCTCACCACAGATATCCCTGCTTCCCTTAGAACACGGGTCTTCATTACTCACAGTGCCTCTTCTAGACTCCACCCCGCCCCTAGTCAAAAAAAAACCTCACTAGATAGCTTAAGAGCCATTCTAAAAGGCCAGCTCATGTGCCGGTTTTCAGCTGCCTTCTACAATATAGCGCTCCCATGATCTCCAGGGCCGACATTTTAACCTAGGTGTGTCAACTCTGCTGGATCCATAAGTCGAGGTAGACCCTCCCACCCTGGCCACTTCTCAACTGGCTTCTGAATGTCTAACTTCTAAAGCATGGAGTCACCTCCAGGTGCAGAGAGCATGGGCACTTCACGCATTAGCTTGTCTCTGAACCCTGTCTGCCTTGCTGTTCACATGTGGATCCCCTTCCTTTATCCCTGGAGGAGCTGCTCTGTCTAGTCTCTCTCTCTCTCAATGATACTGACTTACAGGAGAAGGAGACACGTGCTACAGAGCAAGGCATAGGACAACTAAATTTTGCTCAACTTCTGCAGTGTAGGCCACAGCTGACACTCGGCTCCTTACCCTCAGAGCCACCTCACCAACCTGCCCCCAGAGTTCCAACTTTCTCCACTGTCCTTCCCCAGCCTGAGGTCCTATACATACCCTCCTGTCTCAGTCTTCCTCAGTGCTCCGACTGTGACATTATCTGAGAACTAAATAGAGTCTGTGATGAGTCTTCAACAGCCCTGGCTCACATAACTATTGAGTGTTTCACCACACATGGCCCCTGTCCAACTTGTGAGGAATTATAAGGGCTGCTCCACAGTCAGTTTATACCTTTGATCCTACCAGTGGCCAGGAGTGTGCTTCCTCAGGCCCCATAGGTTCCGGGAGCCTGCCCCCCTGCTATCAAGTAAGATGGCAGACCCTCACGGAAGGGAACCCAGCCAACTCAGTGTCCCCTGCTTCCATGCCTTAGCAGTTCAGCAGCTTCTCCTGATGGACACAGCAAAGCATCCAACCCCATACCACTAGATCCCACTCACCCACATTCCTCCAGCCACCCCAAGTTCTGGACATTCCTGACCCAGTGAGCAAGAGCCTAAAACTGTCATTGCCCACAACACGAGGCCCAGAGCTGGCATGCTGGCCTCGACATGCCTAGTGTTAGTTCTACACCACGACTCCCCCTCTAACAGCCTGACGAGTTTAATCTGCTTCTCTCCACATTTCTCTTAGAATAAGCAGGAAAGACCCTTTCTTCACCCTACACACACAATCACACATGGCACCTGTGTGTCCTCTCACCTGGCTCTGTCCCTGAGGGCTGTATATGACATCAGAGGAGGGCACATCAACCATAGGCCCTGGGTGACTCAGTCCTCACTTGAACCTTGAGGCTCCTGGCTGGAAGTGCCATCCAGAGCTCTATCCACTGCTTGCAGGGAGGGCTATATTTTGGGTCAGGGAGACAAAGCGTCAGGGGCCAAAACCCCCTTTCCACACAGTTCAGCCCACGGGCCTAGAGACCCTTGCAGTTTCCCCAGAGACAAAGGTTAATCCACACTACTTCACTTGTTTGCCTTGTAGTACTGGTGATTAGGTCCACAGCCTTAGGAATGCTAGGCAAGTATTCTAAGCTCAAGCTCCCTGCCCAAGAGGCTTTGTTTTAAACCCACGTACTTAAGTGTCGATCTAGATACATGTCCATTCTTCTTGTCTCTCTCTACTTCACTGTGGCTTTCTTCAAGTCCTTCACTACCTCCACACAACTCCAGAAACCATCTGGGACCTCAACACCCTCCTACAGCCCCTGCCCTTAAAAAAGACAGAACCATACTATGTAAGCCTAGCCGGCCTGGAACTCAGACCCTACTGCCTCTCCCTTCAGAGGTGGCAGGTGGCACCACCACAAGATTACCTACAGCCTTTCTCCTCTGGTCACACTACCAAGGCCCTAGGTCCTCAGGACTCCACTGCTCTCTCCAGGACCAACTTTCACCTCTCACCTAATGCCTGCTGTCTCTACGCAAGACAAGCCACCCCACTATCTCTCTCTCCCTCCTGCTGAAGAAACAACCACTCTGTCTTCCGCTTTGCCTTGTTCACCTCTATATATCCTGCCAATGTTCTTTCCTAATGCCCCCTCCCAAATATCCTGTCACCCCTCAAGGCAGTCGTCTAAATGTTCAGTTAGAATGGGCTGCAAAAATACATCTCATCCCCCTTTTCTGGTCTCTGGTCTTCAGAAGCAGACCCAGAGCACGACTAAAAATATTTAACGAAATAAACGAGTGGGTGCCAAGTTGGAGTTCCAGAGTCTTGTGACTTGTTTCTACGTCTATGACCAAGCAAGCATTCTCAGCGACAAGCTGGGGCTCCTCCCACTTCCTCGCCTGATCCTAGGGAACTTCCTTTGGCTGTTTCTGAGCTATTTTCAAATTCATACGTTATGCAAGGCTTCTTTTCCCAAGAACAAATCTATAAAAAGGCACTTGACTTGCTCCAGCACCTACTTCGCAGTCACAATTTCTATTAATGTTTAAAGACTGCAAAATTTTTGCATAAACTTCGTTTCTACCATCTCTACGGGGTACTATCTATCCTCCTTAGCATCATCAAATGAGGAAACCGATATTCAAAGAAAATGTCATGGCACAAACGCAGAGGTCTAAGCGGCTGCATTGGTTAAAAACAAGTGAATTACGCCCAAGCTTAAAGTCAGTGAAATGATCACGGAAATAAGCTTCAGGACACTGCACAGCCTCTATAGGGCCCCTTGGCCCACAAGCGAGGCCCCGCCCCTTCAGAGCACGCGCGAACCCACGCGGACCAGTCCGCTGCGTCACCGCGGGCGGCTGGCCCCGCCCCCAGCTGCCGGGAAGCGCCGGGAGGCGGGCGGAAAGGCGCGCGTCGCTGGCGGTTAGAAGGAGTGGCCTGGAGACTGAGGCCCGGGTCCAGTTACCTCCGGGTTGTGACCTAGCTGCTGAACCCCTGCTGGAGTACAGGCACTCCTCCCACGGAAGCTGTGATGCAGTTGCGCACCCACGAGCATCTCGAGTGGGCGGGCAGAAACCCCATGTTTGCCCTGCCCCCGCGCGCGGCGGGGAAAGCTTGGTCCCTCCCATTCCCCAACGGTTTGGTCTCCCGCGCTGCCAAGCTTGGCCGCGCCCATCCCCCCCACCGCCTCCCGGGCACGCGGAACCCTACGCGGTTTCCAGGGCGACAGTAACTTCGCACTGCAGCAGAGGGAGGACAGCCAGTGTCCACGAAGAGAGGAGACACCGCCAGCGGGGACCCCTGCCCAGCATTTGCGGAATGGAAATAGTTAAGGCTCAGTGGCCCCGCGCTGTCACTCTGGCTGCCTCAGTGCCCCACCGACAGTAATCCTGAGCACTGCCAGATGAACGCAAACACATTGTCCCTCTCATTCATTTTCCCCCTAACCCCCTCAGTAACCCCTCTTGGCCCAAGTCTGGGTACTGCGGATTGCTAGGTGCGGGACTCGCTTCGTCCCTTCGCCACCCGCGGGCTAAGCAGACTGGGTGTGTGGGGGAGGGGAAGGCCAAAGAGTGCAGCGCCACCGCCCTCTCGCGCAGGCGCCCTCCCGCCCGCCCCCTCCCGGGGTGGGAGCCCCGCTGACGTCAGCCAGGCCATGTGCTTAGCGCCCGCGTGGAGACGGGCGGGGGAACCTGCCGGTAGCAGGAGGAAGCTGGCGCTGCGGCCGTCAAGGCACCGCCCAGCTCTGCCTCCCTTCCCCATACCTGGATGTACCGCAGCGCGGTCCGCAGCACGCTCAGATTCGAAGTCTTCTTGTCGTCTACGTTGGGGATGTTGCGCTTCAGGGTCTCAAAACATTCCTTCAGATGGGCCCTCCTAGGGAAAGGGGGTGAACACTGGTCAGCCAGCGCCTGAGTACACAGGAGCTGGAGGCAGGGACAAACCCAATGGAAGCTTTGGGGAACCAGGAGGGACGGGCCCAGAGTCACACTTGTAAGTGCACGCGCACACACCTGTTCTTCTCCAATTTGTTGTGGACTTCTCTGGTTCCGATCCTGAAACCCAGACAGATAGGAGGCTCAGGGAGGAAGGCCCAAATTAGGCCTTCAGGACCCACATCACCCATACCACCAATGTAAATTAAAAGTGCTGGCCCTGTGTTGAGCCCATCCAACACTTGGAGGGTACCTCTATGCTCATAACTCAGCCTCTGGAACCCTCCATCCCACTGGTCCAACTAAGAGACACAGGGGATCGTGTAGGGGTTAGAATCTTTCTGCAAAGGTCTGGAAATGCCTGCTGAAATCTCCAATGTTGCTGAGGTCCGACAACATGGAAAGCTAAGAACAATCAGCAGGATAGCAGTTTACTATGAGAGGTACTTTCAAGTGGCAGGACACATTCCTAAAAGGGCTAGCTGGCCAGGGTACCTTCCCTTGCATTCCCAGCCCAAGACTGACAGTTGTCTCCCATCCCACTGGACCCCTCTGTGGCACTCACCCCCCAGGCCTCTTCTTTTGTTCATTGGATTTGGCTTCTTCAGCTGGTGCCAACTTGAGGGTCCCAAGCGTGGGTGGGGGTGGTTGCTGGGGCGCCAGCTGAGGCTGGACTCCAGGGTGTGGTGCAATGGTCAGGATGGGTGTAGGGAGGGGCTGCAAAGGCTTGGGGCTGCCAGTGGGTGCAACTGTGGTCTTTGAATCGGGCAGCAGGGGAGCAGGGGTGGGCACCTGTGGTCTGGCGGGAAGGGGGACTGGTTCCTTAATGCTGAGTCCAGGGGTGCTGACCAGGGCTGGCTGCCGAGGTGCCAGGGGAAGAGGCTGGGCTGCAGGGGGTAGAGGTGGAGGTGGGGGTAGAGACTGCGGGGAATTGGTCACTACAGGAATAGGAATGACAGTCAGTGGAGTAGGGGTAGCAAGTGGTGGTGGTGGTGCAGGTGGTGGTGCCGGTGGAGACAAAGGTAGCGGTGGAGCCTCGCTTCGGGGTTCCTCCACCGGCAGGGCATGGGCCAACCTGGCCAGGCTACTTGCCCGCTTCTGCTCCTGCTCTCTCTCCCGTTCCCGCTCCAGGCGAAGGCGCTCTTGCTCCTCTAAACAGAGAGAACACACAGGGGTCTTAGCAGAGCTCATGAGCCTGGACCCCTATCCTCCAACCCTAACTCTGTCCCAGTCAGGACTCGAGGACATTCTGCCCAGCCCGAGACACCAGACACAGTCAAGCATGCCCAGCCAAGGTAGCACCAAACCAACAAAGCACAGGCCTGGTCCCTATAACTGGGGAACACATAACCTGGGGCAAGAAGTGGGAGAATAAAAGGTACCAGGAGTGGTAGGCTGGGTTAGGGGAAGACAGGGTTTCAGGAGTAGAGGGGAGGGGATGGTGTAGGCCTGGCAACCTGGAGCTGAATGAACTAGATAGATGACCGACAGGAGTATCTAGAGGGTCACAAGCTGAAAGTGTGCACAGGGACAGATGAAGTCTTAGAGTTGGCGATAGACCAGATCACCATAGGAGAATGCAGACACCTTCCACAGAATTTACCAAGCACCTGCTGGAGAGCAGGCAGCACCTTTGTTTCAGAGAGACAGAATGATTGAGTGTCAGATACCCAGCGAGATGCGATGCACTTGTAAGCTCACTAGGACTCCTCTCCCATCCACAGCCCCAGGTTACTGGGCAAACACATCACATTACTTCATGAGAAAATGGCCCTGGACTCCTGCTCCCAGGCTAAGTCCAAGGCCTCAAATTTACCCAGAGAGCAATGAGCACAGTTGTCTCTGCTTCCAAACCGTTAGGACCCATGTCTCTAGTCTTGTCTGTATCCCTTGTACAGTAGCAGCTACATCAGGCACAGCACAATTTGGGGGGTTGTGGGGGGAAGGCAGGCAGAAAGGAACAGTGGTTAGGTACAGGCGGGGCCACTGGACTCAGGCAACTTTTATGATCATGACCTGCATCTCTACTGAACGCCCAGTAGAAAAGTGAGACCTATTCAAGAGCTGGCTGCTAACAGGACTGGAACCCCACCTAGGAAAGGGTCTTCTCTTAGGCCCCACCATTAGGTTTCCTGGCTATGGCTTTTGAACAGGGCTGGATCTCCATCCCCCAGGTAAGGAAAGGAGCACAGGCTTTTTTTGCCTGTGGTGTTCAAAACTGTTGACAACAAAGAGTGGACACACCCCAAACAGGTCATGTGATGTGGGGCTGTGTCTCCCTCCACTGTAGGAAGGAGGGGCATAGTCACCCCACCCCACCCCCAGGTCTTCTCAGCTTCAAGACTCCATGGCCTCGTGGGAACTGAAAGCTTTGAGAGAAGCAGACCCATCTCCAGCCCAAGGCAAGGAAGGAGCTGAGGAGATGTAGAGAGGAAATGTTTGGAAGGAATCATAAACTGTTTTCCAGTAGCGAGAGTTCAGGGCTGCCATGGCTGGCCTCTTCCCATCTCTCCTGCCCTTCAGGAAGGGGAGGGCAGGCTTGCTCCAATGAGGAGGCTTTCCCTGTCAGCACTGACTTGGGTTACAGCCCCTGAGAAAACCAGCCCCTGTTCCAGCTTCCCACAAACCACAGTGGCAAAGAAGCCTGTTGAATTCCAACTTCAGAGCCCTTCTCCAGCTGGGCCTGAAACACCTCCAACTCAGGGCCGAACACCTTAGAAGGGTCTAGTTTATTTTTTTTTTAAACTACATTTTCTGTGTTAGTGAGGGTGCACACAGGCCAGAGGACCACTTTCAGGAGTTCTCCCACCATGGATTTCTGGGATGGAACTCAGACAGTCCGGCTTTTCTCTGAGAGTAGTTATTGGCACAGCCATCTCAATGGCTCCAGGACAAGGGTTTAAACTCACCACAGGTAGAGGGACCAAGGGCCAGACACTGGACTGGAAGCAGCAACCTCCTCTCCTCCCACCTCCTGCAGAGCCATCAAGACATGCTTCCCAGATACTAGGAAGAACTCACTGAATGAGCTCAGCTCTACCACACCTGGCCCAGCAATGTCAATCCTGACTGGACTGCAGAGGCTGCTGTAGGACCGCACCAGTCCACCACTGTTTCCTGCCCTGCCTCATTTCCCACCCACAGGGTCCCCTGAATGCACTGGTGGTGCTGGGGTCTCCTGTAGGTACAATCTGTGTTTAGGCCGTTTTAAAGAATGTTCCTGCCCATGGGTGTACTACGCTCACTCTCACACACGTAAACTCACACCTTCTCCAGATTTCACACCCCAGTGAAGTCAGCAAGACCATCTGGGTTGGGGGGTGGGGGGAGCATTGGACTCATGTTGCCTGCAACCTTTCTAAACTACTGTAGCCTTCTGTGTACAGGAATTCTCCCTTCCTGTATGCTAGCTACCAGAGCTTGGCACACAAGGCGGGCCCAAAGCAGGACAGATACCAGGCACTTCTGTACACAACAGCAAGCTCCCTCCAAACAAGAAAGAACAATTCAAGTCATCTCCACAAATGCTGGCAAGGCCCAGGCTCAGCCCTCTTCTGGGTACTAGCACAGCCTTGTCCTATCCTCTCTTCTCTCTCACCCTTGCTTAAATGTGCATCACACCCTTGGTTGGGCTCGTCATGTGAGCAAACTGGTCTACAACACACTTGACCTTGTGGGTGGGAACGGAGAGGACAAGAGAATCCTGCTTGGTGTTGGTAATCTGAAGTAAATACCTCAGAGCACGAGCAGTTCTGGTCAGCAAGTTGGTATCACCTGTGGAGGTTTTAACCCATGGGAACCACACCTGGTCTTGAGTTCTTTGGCTTTCCAGTCCCTATCTATCCACTAAGACTCTTTGATCCAACACCAACCAGTTGTGACCTGGGTGCTGAACTTTACTTGTCCCCAGCACTCAATATTTGGGGAAGAGCTATGTGATTTCTTAAGGGGGCTTTTCCCAGGTTCCTTTGCAGAGTTTCATCCACCAGCCCACTCAACCTTACAGGTCAGCTCTGTCCTAATCTGAGCAAGGGTGAAGGCATGGCAGTAGGGGGTCTTCTCCCTTTTTCTATATGGCTAGGAAGGGTCAAGTGAAATAAGAGTTCCCCAGAGGCAACAGTAGGGTTAATACTGTTCACCTCTCGAAGACTGCCTGGTTACACAGTGGGGATATAATTGGTACTCCTGACCTGAGTTGTGTAGACGGTAGCATCAGGTGACTCGTTCTCTCAAACTCTTCAATTCCCCCCCCCCCCCCCACACTGAAATGGGCATACTAGTCATTCTGGTTAACCACCAGCACTGTTCATTGCTTGACCCTGTTCTGGACCCAAAACACAACGGGGATGGGCATGTGGATGCATACCCTAACCATCCATTCTGCAAAAACCTAAGCACTTGGGTCTAGCAAATCTCCAGTGACTCCTGACCTTGAGTGGCTAGTCTGTCTGACAAGGCCTGCGAACCTGCAGCTCCCCCCGCCCCTTGCCCGCTACCACTCCTCCCGCCCTACCGCGCGGAACAAGCTGCAGGCGTGCGCGCGCCTTTGTGCGCGGGCACACAACACACACACTACTACCTCCAGCATGACTCATCATTGAAGCAACAATAGGCAGAAAGAAAGGGAAGGAGGGCGAAGAACTCCACCACAACATTACCGTCTGAAGGGTTCTGAGGGGGCAGGGGAACCAGGAATCCCTAGGAACTGCACACACAGTTTCAGAACTGAGGCCCTCTCAAGCGTCTGGAAAGCGGAGGTCTTTTCCCTTCGGCCCCTATTTCAGCAAGGATAGGGACCACCGCCAAGGCGTGTGGGTGCCAGTCTTATAAACCCTCTTTTAGCCTCTGTGGGCGCGCCAAAGTTTGCCCTTCTTATACGAGCTTATTCCAGTGTGACCGGAGTGTTGCCAGAAGGGCTAGGGACACCGTTAGTGGGTCAGTGAGATGTTACTTGTAGATGTCACCCTGAGATTCTGAGGATTTCCCTCGCTTACAGGATCAAAAACAGAAGGATCTAGCAAGAGCCGAGGTGAACATAGCTCCTCCTACCCAGGGCAAAGGCTCTCCCTGGGAGACGGCCAGCAACCAGAACTGGAGGCCAACCCGACTCAAGGCCCCTCGCCAGCCCCGCCCAGACCCCGCCCCCGGGCAACCGCTAGGCAGCGAGGAGGGGCCAGGCCGCTCAGTCCCCAGCGGGAGTGTCCCCCGTGCACGTGGTCGGGGGCGGAGCCTGTCTACGTCACCACTCCGGGTAACCAACGGGCTTGGGACGCAGGCACACGCAACATTCCAGCCAAGAGCGGGTTTGAAACGCGCAGACACGCCACATTCCACACCGGCTAAAGCAGGGCAAGGCAGGGGGGGGCCTAGGGCTGCCCCCAGCGACCCGCGGGACACTCACATGCACCCAATCAGCGCAGCTCTCAGCCAAACCTAGACTTGCGACCCAGCCCAGCTCTGGGAGGCGGGGTCAGGCAGGGCTGGCCAGGATCATAAGACACGCGATGTCATTTCATTCTGCAAAGGCCGCCTCCGCCCCAAGCAGCGCGTAGATCTGCCGGGAGCGCTCCCCGCACCCTCCAGCCGGGGCCAGGGAATCCGAAGAGCGGCTCCGCGTAGAGTATTCCCCACCCCCACCCAGTTACGCACACGCCCACTCGTGTGCTGTACAAATACCCGTGTACATGTCCGTTCATCTGCTCTTCCCCGATTCCCATCACACATCCTCTTGGTGCACACACGCAAGCACACGCGGGTCTGCCACCCACACACATCAACATCCCTCTCCCCATCCCCCGGTTCACACATCCTCAATGGTGGGGAGGGCGCCGCCCGCCCACAACTAAGGGGCCCCCACTGAAGGTGTACGGGGGTGCCAGGCAGCTAGGGTGGTACCCGCAGAAACTGGGTCCCTCTTTGCATGTTAATGAATCCATTAATTATTTTCAACGTTTGCATCACTCCTCCCGGACGGCAGTTCTTACGGGGAGTCTGTGCCCGGCTTTTTAGGTCGCGCCGTAGAGGGGCCTGCCTGCGATTTCCAGTGGGTTCGGGGATCGGGGTCACTGGCCTCCCCTTTTGCCCAGTGCCCCAGGGGCCCGGCCGGGCCGCTCACCACGTGCTCTCTGTTGTTGCTGCGCTTGCCATTCCAGGAAGCGGGCCGCCTCCAGTAGCGTCTCTATGCTCATCGCGCCGAGAGCAGCCGGGGGCGCGCCGGGGCCGAGGCTGCGGCCCGCGAGCCAAGCACAGGTCAGGCTGGCGGGCCGGCAGGAGGGAGGGATCACCTCCGGGGGGCGACAGGGCTGGGCGGCGCAGCGCACTCCTCAGAAAAGAACGGGGGAGCAAGGGGAGGGAAAAAAAAATCAATGTCTCCCAAAATATTTGCAAAATAAAAATTTGCAAATTAAAAAAAAATTGATGCAAAAAATAAAAAAAGGCGGCACTGCCTTCTTCCTTCCTTCTTCCTCTTCCTCCCTTCCGATGCCTCCCGCCCCGCGGCCCCCGGAGTCCCGCCGACAAGAAAGGGCTTTGCAACAAGATGGCGAGGAGGCACCGACACACACAACAAGGGAAGGAGCCGCGCTGCCCCCGGCCGCCGCCCCCGCTACTACACCGGGGCCGCAGCCAAAGCCCGGACCGGAGCCCCCGCCCGCAGGGCCGCGGCGTCTCGCTGAGGGCGGGGTCGCGCCAGAGATAGCCCCGCCCACCGCGCGCGCACACGTGGCTTGGGTGGGGATAAGATGGAACTAGGTTTCCGCTTTCCCTACTTGCCTCTCTACGTGGCCAGCCACAAGTTAAACAGGGGTTGCGTGCTTGGGGCATTCACGGCGGCATCAGCCTTGCAGAGAGAATGGGAGCCCAAGGCTTCCGTTAGCTGAGACAGCGGTGACACAGGTCAGGGAGACCTACAGTCTGACCCCTAGGTCTCTACGCCCCACGTAGACACGACCTAAATCTTGCAGCCGTCCGGTCTGTCGCAATTCCCCCCGGATCCGCCCCTGGGCGGAGCTGACAGCAGGCTGCTAGAGTCCCGACAGAGGGACGGGAGAGCTGATCCCGTTCCGGATTTTGCCTCTGTTCCTCCCCCCGCAGTGCGTTCGCATCCTATTAGGCTACATCACCAGGCTGCCCGCCAATGGGCGGGCAGGACAACACGGCATGGAGCAGCTCCACATGGACACCCCGCGCCGCCAGCCTTCGGTTTAAAGGGCCAGTGTCTACAGGGTCGTATTAGCGGGTGTGAATAGGGCTACCGGGTGACGGTAGGCTGAGACACCTACGGGGAATTCCGTAGTCGTGCTCAGGCCCATCCACTGCTTTACATCACCCTTCCATTTAAAACCAGGTCTTCCTTCCCTTCTTCCAAATTCTTTGTCCACCCGTTTCTTATATGGGTGGGGACAAAAAGTGTGCCACTCCAGAGGGCACCTCGTTGTTGGGCCCCAGCACCAGTAGTCAAAAAGCGAAGCTCCCGAAACCCAGGCCAAGGAGGCGTGGTCTAAATCCAGGAACAACAACGTGGAGGGCGGAAGCCGCGCGCTACCCGGGCTGCTACCGGGGCGGGGTCGCTCACTGTGAGGGGCTGGAACCGCGCTCTCTCCTAAGCTCGCCAGTCATCCTTTATCTTGGCTCAGGGGCTTAGGACTGTCCCTGGGTACAATCATAAAGATCTTTGAAATCAGATTGCCCAAATCATTGCACTTTGCAGGTAAGAAAACTGAGGCCCAAGTAAAGGGACTACTCCAACTGCTCCTTGTTCCATGAGCAACTCCTCAAAGTCTGGTCTGCCCTTTCTCAACCACCATCTATCTCTTACCACCTCCCGTCCTCGCAAAAGTGAAGGACTATCAAACTGCAGCGCCTGAAGGGGTCTGAGCACTCACATATTATTGATTAGGACAAAGAAATGTCCTATATCTGAAACCCAACCACACTGTATGGCTTGTTTGGTGGAAGCCATACAATCTCCATTCGTACAGTTAGCATTGAAAAGCACTAGAATATTATGAGCACAATGGAACCGATCCAATTACTGTCTTAGTGCTAGGAATAGGCAGTTACCTGTTAATGCGTCAACCTCCGTGGTAGCCAATGCAAGGGAAGTGGAGACATGCCAGCGCTGTCAGGATCTTAGGCTCCATGGCACAGCACCAGAAAGCAAACCATAAGACCTTAGAGCAGGCCGCCCTGACAATCCAACATTATGTGCCTACTTCAGGAGCAGCTGGAGCAGCCAGGAGAACAGAACAAAAGAGGGTGGTGGTCCCCTTGAGGTTTATTCTAGAGAAAGACACCCTGCATAGCTGAATGCAGTCTTTGATCTTGATGTATTGAACTGTAGCTCGTGGAGCAGAGTGTGAGTAACTCTTATGCAAATGTCCAGTGTCACTATGAAGCTGAAGCAAAGGAAAGTAGACTCAGAGCCCAGTTGTGTACAGGATAAGCAGCCCTTTCCTAGAAGCCTACAGGGGTGCAGGCTCTGACTTTCCTCCCTGGTGTCTACATGCTTTAGGTGTTATTGGACCTGTCCTGCACATACTATAGAACATAGAGATGATGGAGATGCTAGAGGGGCTGCTACCAGCTTTTTTGTGTTTTGGGGTTTTGCATGGAAGCTAGCACCAGTCACTCAGACTGTCCAGCTTGTCCTGTCTACCTCAAGTGGCCCAAAGCACTCATACAAAGCCTAGTGCTTCTATTCTTGTGAGGGACCAGTTCTGTGACAAAAAAAAAATTACTTTTCTGAGCAGTATTTTGAAAGGGCCTCCCTTCTCTCAGGGGAGAGGAAGTGAAAGTGGGGTGAATGCAGACTTGAATGCTGGCCTTCCCCTTGCCCCCAATATCCCATCTGCTTCAGAGCTTAGTGGAAATGCTTGCTATTTAAAACAAACAGCCTTACAGGCTCCACATGATCATGTTTATTTAGGTCACATGGGGACAGCAGTCAGATGTTAGGCAAAACCAAGGATTTAGAACGGCTTTTGCAAGGCCTGTTAGTGCCTTTAGGAGCCTAAAAATGGCCACCGGAATTTCTCATCAACCAAGGTTTCTGGACGTTCAGGAGTGGACAGTGGGGAGATGAGACGCCTATAGGGAGGCACAGAAGAGGGAAATGAATGGGAGGGCTGTTATAACACGTTTTAGTTTCCTGTTCCAATGGGAGGAGCCAGGGCATAAGCTGGCAAGCACATTCACTCATGGGAAAAAGTCTAGTTTGATGTTTCAGCAAAAGCTTAGCAGGTTTGGAGAATGATCCCAGAGCCAGCCACCTCCTAAAACACATCCTTCAAGTCCTGTTGTGTCTTTTCTAGGTGCTGAGGATGTCTCAGTCAGGAGGCCCACAGGGTCTTCTACGAAGGTGCACTTTCTCATGCAGATTTCCAACGTCTTCCTCCTGTCCTGTGCTCCTCGAGGCTTCCTCCACATTCCATAGTGAGCCTTCCTCCCTTGTGGTGCTGACTTCCTATCCTCAAAGCATTCATCCCAACAGAGCCATACACTTACAGCTCCAGTGCTCTAGGAAATCACTTCCCTGACCACTTCCAAACAATGGGATGTGGGAAAGGGTGTGGCGCTCAATACACAGATAGTCACACAGTTCCAGATCCCCCAACCTTTCAGCCTTGACTTGGTATCTCTTTGATTAGGTAACTTTTTACCAGTCAAAATTAAAGCAAGACCAAACGGAAAGAGCCATCTATATAAAGGGACATCAAGACAGCTATGCTCAGTGACACACCGGGTAACATTCATTTAACAAGCACACGCCAGACAACTGGCTATGTTTATAGGTAAGGCCAGGTGATAAGGTGGCATTGACCTGTACACTCCCATCCAGCAAGGCTCATTTTGTTCTCTTCCATACTGGATATAGCAAGAGACAATACAACTACACCAGGCCAAGGGCTATAAAATACTAAGATTAAGTCAGGCTCCTAGATCTTAATTTCCTCCAAAAACATAAAAAAATCAGGCATGATGGCTCATACCTTACCAACTCAACACGTTGGGCTCACGCAGAGGAATGGCTTCCCAGTTTTGAGGCCTGCTTGAACTACAAAATGAGACTGTCTCCAAAACAAATAAAAAAACAAAAAACAAACAAAAACATCAAAGAAACCAAGTGTGTTTAGGGCTGGGCTACCCTGAACCCAAGTCTTAACAAATGCAGAACAAGCCATCAGGATAATTCTAAATTACGGTGACAGAGGTACCCTGCAAGGCCATCTATCCAGTCGTCAGTGAAGTGGGTTCCCAAGTCTGTACTTCCCCTTCCTGATCATACCACACCTACCGAACTGGCACAGCTTAGTTTTTCCTCCTGTCTATAGTATTTCTCTGCACTTCCTCACTGGATGTCACAGCTGGAAGAGTGTGATTACAAGGTATAAAATCCCAAGAAAAGGTGATCTTATCAAAGGTCACGAAGCTGTCAAGTTGAAAAGTGGCCTTATCTTTTCTGTCAGGGCTAGTCAAATCTGGGCAAGTACCATCTGTATGGGGTCCAGAGTCCCTGCAAGTCTCCCGGAAGTGAGTGAACAGGGAAAGAAGCACACATGCGTGCGCACACACCAATTGCTAAAAACAGATAATCATTAACTTTGCTTAGTGCTGTTCCATACACAGGTTTGGTCTGTGAGTGGGGATGCCTGGGAGGAACCTCTGACTGAGCCTGACAGGTGACAGAGGTGAAGGGTAGACCTTTATCCAGGCACCCATCCTAGGTATGAGTGCTGAGTAATAAAAAAATGAAGTTCAGAAATAAGAAAGGAGCAGCCTCTTACTAGGTTTCTCTGAGCGCCTTGCTGTCTTGTCTAGAGTTAGACCTGTGGGTGGCAGGGGGTGGAAGAAGCTGACCCACTGGAAAAGCATGGAGATTTCAGACATCCCTTTGAAGGAAAAAAGATGTGGCTTCCTGAGTCAATTAATTCAGGTTAAGGGAGTGGAACTGGGCAGAGTTATGAGTTAAGAGAGGTGGAGCTGTGCAGTATGACTCAAGAGCCAGCTAGATCACTCGGGTGGGGATGTGTGGAGAGATAGGGAAGGGCCTCTCAAGGCAGAAGTCAGTGCTGGGGCCAGGCTTCAGGACTTAGTGGCCACAAGCTATCTTGAGTTTCCACTTCCAGGTTTGGGATGGGCAGGGGAGGGAGTGAAAGAATACAGTATACATCTCTATTCCTGCCCAGTGCCTGTCCCCACTGGTGATTTTACTTGGTATTTAATTGGCCGTTTCTGAAGACACTCTGATAACTGCACCATTAAACTGATCCTTAAAATGAATACCATTATCCTATAGGTTGTCAAGGTGTGCTGTATAAAGAAAGGATAAAACCCCTATAATGGAAAAGAGGCAAACATTTTCTACTCCAGAGCAATGGAGGTGTCTACTCATAAAAGCAAATATAAAGACACAGTGTGATAGACTGGACTATCCCTAGAAAATCCTAACTATAAAAATAAAATCATCATTAAAGAGAGGGGGAATCTCAAGAAACCAAAAAAAAAAAAAAAAAGGGGGGGGGGGAGAAATGACAAGACGGAGGGACTCCTTGCAAAAGAAATTTTTGATAGTTAACAGACATAAATCTTAAGTTTTAAGATGCATCCATGAAATAACAACATACATTGCTGAAGACACCTGGTCAGGCCCATAATGAGATTTAAACATGAAATATTTTTTTTTCCTATCAATTGATAGTCTCCTTCAACTAGCTCTCTGGTACTGGAGAGATGCTCAGAGCAGAAAGAGCTGTTCTTGCTGAGGACCGAGTTGAGTTCCTAGCATGCACGTCCAGCAGCTCCCTCCATTTCTGGCCTCCGAGAGCCCTAACACTTACAGGTGAACACAGACAGGCCCAACTGAGAATAAACTCGGCATTCTATCACTATCAAAGGTATGGCAGAGCCAGCCACTCATTCATGGAACTGTGTGTTAGCCAAGAGCCTTTCTAGTGGGCACAATAAGGGGGTGTGCTCTCTGCCTCAGTAACTCCAGGCAAATTTAACCCTCAAAAAGAAAACTACATTAAAACTTTCATACAAAGTTTTATGGTGAAATGTTCTTTTGCGATAGTAAAATCCTTTTTCATAATCTACATTTCCAACTAGGAATAACCAGCTTGGCACAGTGTGCTCACAACACACCAGAGCATAGGAACAAGTAGGCTGTCCGGACAGAAGCAGCACTGGCTGGCTTCAGGCAGGGTGGGTACTGGTAATTCTTATTTTCACAGCTCTCCTTAAACAGACTATTAACCTTATACTCAGAAAGGGGGGAAAAGACATCACAATGTACTGCTAAATAGAAGGTCATAAAAGTATATTGTACAATGACTGACCCTACAGTTGTTTAAAATGCATATGCATACAAACACAAAATTTCACTTGAGTAATGGAATTGTAGCTTATTCATCTTCTAAATCTTTAAATATGAAAACTGATTACAATTTTAAAATAAAGCCACTGAGAAGCTGGAAATGTGGGGGCATGTCTTGGGGGAAATGTCCTTGGAGGGGAAGATGGCCTTTGCTCTGCTCAGGAAGGCCACCCTTTCTCTGAGGTATCATGGTGTTTAATCTCCCTGAGCTGCTGTGACACCATTCCACTCTACCTTCTCCTGCAAACATCCCCATAAAGGTTTTTCTCATTTGTTGCCCTCTACCCTGTCTACATCTGCTCTTTCTGCATCATTACTCTCACACTCCTCAGAGTAAGGTTGTTCAGCCGGGCCATAGGAACATTAGGGTAGTGCTACTAGGGCCGGTGAGATCCGGTGGACTCGAGACTTCTAGAACTGACAAGGTTAGTGAAATAGCTCTGTGCTGGCCAGAAAGGGAGCAGAAAGCTCTCTACTGCCCAAGGAGGGCGATGAGGGAACACAGGAGGAGCCGTCACTCACACTGACATAACCATGGCCCTACCATCCAGCAGATGCTAGTGCGCTACAATGCAAGTTCAGGACATCTACACTAGGGCACAATGGATGTGTGGTTAACTCACACAAGTGGGCGGCAGTGGCCTGAACAGACAAAACATTACAAGCAAGATTTATGGATGCAGTTGAGGGAGGGCCCTAGAAAGAGGGCGGGCAGCAACAACACTTCAGAGGCCACACGCACAGGGGTTATGAAAGGTGGAGGCAGAAAAAACCTCTTAGTTGTAGACGTCACAGACTAATAATTTTACTACCTTTTGCTTTTCAGATAAGATACTGAATTGCCAGGATTCACAATTAAGTATGATTCAAGTAATTCCAAATTTCTGGCAACATGGTACCGATCATCAGCTGATGAAGAAAAGCTGTGCCTTGCTAGTGAAGGCTGCAGCACACCCCCTTCTTGCTTGACTCCTGTCTCAGAGAGGAAGAACAATTTTCTTTTAAATGAAGATCCAGTCTCACTAAGTCCTCACTGGAGTTTGGTCCACAAAACACAGCAACACACTTTCTCATAGCCTACAGGCAGGAATTCTGGGACTTGATCCTACATCAAACCAGAATGACTTCCCTGCTGCTAGTAAGAAACAGCAGGAAACCACCATCCCTAGAGGGTCCTGCTTGCTCTCCAGGTAGGATGCTCTTTTGAACAATTAGCAAAGCAAGCTGCCATCTCCTCTGGGGGGGGTCTACTAGCTACAGCATCTAGCCAAGTCTCCCAGCTGGGAATCCCTGGCTTTCCTTCTAGACTCCAAGGCCTCTGTGGGTCTCAAACCTACGGTTTCTCTTGCCTTCCTAGAAAGAGAACTTTGATGATCCTGTGACAATCCTACCTTCTCTGGCAAGCTTACAAAGCATATGGGTTTTGTGTAGCTCCACAGTAAAGAATCTGGAACTGCGGTGTTTAAAGCAGAACAAACCCTCCTTCTATTCTTATACAATTATGTATTGTCAAGGAGGCTTCACCTAATTATCACTTGTTTCACATTGATTCTGGTCCAACGTGCTTTCACCAGACATTGATTTTGTGGTTTCATTAGCTACTTAATTATCTACATTACTGCCAAATACAAGACTCCGTGAAGATTTGGTGGCATAAGAACTACGTAATCTCCCTTACTAGATCTCACTCATTGATCATAGGCAAGAAAACGATACTACCTGAAGTGCTGAACTATGAGGGTGGGAAAACGTGTTTGTCTGGCTTCCCTGTGTCATATAACTGAAGACTCCTCCACACAGAAGTGGAGAAAAATAGACCCGAAAATGCATTTTTACCTTAAATGAATCATTTGTCACAGCATTTCTAGATTTGGTGCTAGAGCCCAGCCTTAGTTTCTTGGACCTGAGTTCAAACCCTGCTTCTGTGCCTTTGCTCAGTGAATGACATTAGGACAAGTTACCTAAGCTCTTGAAGCTTCTGTTACCTTCAGCTGCTCACACAGGAATACCACATCGCCTAATAGGGTTACTAAATGAGACAAATCTCTATGGAAAATGACCAATGGTCAGTTCCTAATCATTTTATGATTAGGCACAGAAGTTGGCTTTGCTTTTGGTCCATAGGCAGTAACCCTACACCTGCCCACCTGCTCTTACAGATTTAATCAAGGTCTTAACCTTCTCAATCGAGTCCAATGGCAAGAGAGTTTCTGACAAAGCTCTAAAACTCTCCACACAGGAAGGAGAGAAGACAAGTTGCAAGTGTCTTTCTGTTTCTGAAGTTCCCTGCTGTTGAGTCCTCTCACAGCAAGCTGTTGTCTAGTCTCAGAAGGGCAGGCAGCCCTCAGCTCTCCAGAGGCCGAAGCCCATCAAACTGGTGCCCTATATAAGGACCATTTTGGAAACCCACTCCAAACCCAGTGCTGATAAACTGCCAAGCTGTGCTCTCTCCCACTGTTCACTGCCCTGGGTGAACAGTACCTGGAGTACATGCTTGCCCTCCTCTGAGCTTACTTCCAAGCCACTTCTGCCAAGCGCAGCTAAACTTCAGCCCTGGCCCTTCCTCTCCTGTTCACTTTCCCTGCTGCAAAGGAACACCCATGATCCTCTCTCCCAAGGAGAGCCTAGAGGCCCTGAGCTTTCTGCTTGGACTCATACAGGCAGATAGGCTACATCCCAAAGAGGTATGAGGTCTTCACTCTGTCACAACATAGTTTCCCAGGGTAAAAGCACAGACTCACAGAGGCAACATTAGCTGCTCCAACCAGCAATTAAAGGAACCAACCTCTGTTTTAGTCATTTGAGTGAGTCACAGCAGATCCTTCCAGAACAGAATAGGATCTTAGGCATGTGTAAGCTCTATTGCTAAGAGTACCCTGAACCAGGCATTTTAACACTGCAGTGGTACCCACACAAGGCACACCCGAATGATTAGCATCTTTCAAAACCATTAATACCTTCCTTTAAGAGGCAAAAACCAATTGTTCTATTAATGAGCACAACAGGACTTTACTAAGGTGATGGCCATTCAGCAAATAAAATCTGAGGAACAAGCTCCCTAAATACAGTGAAAACACATCCCCTTCTCCCCTTCCTCAGGGCACTCCTGGATGGCACCCCTGTGACTCCTCTATACTAAAAGAGTAATAACTGAAGTTTTGTAAATGGGGTGGAAGGGTCACTGCTGACCCTGACCTTGTACCATAAAGTGACAAAGAATTTCTCCTTGAGCCTGTAACCATACAGGGCTAGTCATATGCATGTTTCTATTCAGAAACATCCTTAAGAAAAAAAGGCCCACCTAGTTTATATAAACAAACAACAGAGAACCTGCACCACTTTTCCTATGAATAATTCATCACATGCATGTTAGTCTGCCAACTAGATCAAATTCAAAGCAAGATGAAAACCTATTTCTCTAGGAGATCTCTATCTTACCAGTCCTGGAACATAAAGCTTTTGACAAGTTACTAACACTCCCTCAATGGGATCCTCATTAACCCCATACCAATTTAAGAAATGGATCCAAAGGGTGGGCCCAATCTGAGTATATTCTAGAGTCGACAGAAGTGAAAAAAGGAAAAACTGGTCCGTGGAGACTAAAAAACATTTGAGAGGAGCTGGGTCAAATAAAGACCATGGGGAGCAACTGTTTCTCCTCCTTATACTCTCATTTAAATATTTTGTGTGAAAATGTTCCTGTTTACATTAGTACTTCTCTGGATACAACGGGATATTTCAAGAAAATTCCGCAGATATAGATACAATGTTACCCATTCCCACAGTGAAGTTCAGGATCGTTATTAAAGGATCTGAAGGTGCCCCCATGTGGTTCCAGAAGAAACTGCTGCAAGTTAAGAAAGGCCAAAGTGCTCCTACAACCTGTCTCTGTGGAGACACAGGGTCTCAGAGAACTAACTCCCTCTGCCCTGAACTCACAATGGAGGCAAGACCGACTTTGAGCTCAGCCTCCCATTCCTGATGCTCCCCCTTCCAATTCCCATGAGCTGATTACAAGGGAGGTCATCACTCCCTTCTCTTCTAAGCTCAGGGAGGAATCCAGGGATGAGGCTCCTGCTCTACAGTGCCCTACACTAACAGAGTCATGGGTTCAATCCCCAGAACCACATAAAACCACATAAGATGGCACACCTGTAAGCCCAGAAACTGCAGGGTTGGAGGCAGGAGAACCAGGAGTTAAGTGTCTGCCTTGGCTACCTCAAAAGTTCAAGGTCAGCCTGAATGAATAAGACCCTGTTTCAAAAACCAAATCAAATACAATAAAACAAAATGGCCTTGGGTGCCTTTGCATGGGACTTTTGCATCTTTCCATACCTGGCTGGTTGGTTATTCCTGTTGGACCCAGAAGCCTTGATTTCCAACATGAAAAAGGTTTTGTTTTCTAAAATAAACCAATCGACCTAAACACAAAGTTAGCACAAAGTTCTCCTCAGAGTTGCCAACTTGGCCTCAAAGTGCTGCAAAGCTCTAATGTAGAAGAGCTGAGCACAGATGGGGCGAAAGAACCAAACTGACAAAACCAAAGCAGATTCTAAACAAAAGCACCTTAGTTCTTACTGGAAAACAAGTTCAGTTTCTACTCCTACTTTAGCTATCAGGAGATCAGAAGCCAATTCCAGGGACCAGAATAGACTTTAAGATAATACCACAAAGATTTAATTTCATATCAATCCACCAGCACCAACACAAACTTGACTCTAGACACTTAAACAGAGTGTCATTCTATACCGTGATATGTAACTAATTTCTTTAAAAAGTTTCTCTTCAATTATAAAGCACATATATAACCAGAACATCAGCTGTCCCTTTAAAATGTCTTCAATGTCACCAGGTGGTGATGACACACACCTTTAATTCCAGCACTATGAGTTCGAGGCCAGCCTAGTCTACAGAATGAGTTCCACAACAGCCAAGGCTATAAAGACCTTGTCTTGAAGAAACAAAACCAAACAATGTCATCTCATTAGACAGCGTAATAAAAATTGGTATTCAAAAATGCAAAGATACTCATAGCTCTAGTTTTTTCAAGGACCATAGTAGACAGCACTCTTGTCATAGGTTTTCATTATAGGAGCATTATCTTAGCATCTATTCAATCTTCTCCATGTAGAGTCTCACTCAATCCTAGGACTGAAACACAGGTAGATACAGATCCAACTTTTATCTCCAGTATCACAGAACGTTCTCTAACAATTTCTAGGAACTTGACATAAAAGTCAACACTGTGCTGGAAGGGCATTTTAAATGCGCAAAATGTGTTAAAAAAATATATAATTATAAAGACATGAAAAAATGTATAAGTTAAACAAAAAGCGCAACAGAAAGCCAAATTTCCAACATAAATACAATCCAAACTAACCACATATGCATTTATATTACCTACAGAAAGACCAGGAAACCATGAAAATAGCTGTTAGAAGGCCAATCCCCTAGGTAACTCATGTGTTAAGGACCGGATTCAGGGCCCTGTGCATCTCTAGCTGTTTCTGTTTCAAAATGATTGAATATCTGCTAACTTATGATGAAACAAACATTTATTGATTATTTATTGAGTA
Source organism: Rhynchomys soricoides (assembly GCA_019843965.1). Taxonomy (NCBI): domain Eukaryota; kingdom Metazoa; phylum Chordata; class Mammalia; order Rodentia; family Muridae; genus Rhynchomys; species Rhynchomys soricoides. Next base: position 7,922,300 of record JADRCH010000059.1, read on the forward strand.
TCTGCAAGGTTCTCTGGCATTTACCTGCCACTAAGCTCAGAGATCCTAAGATTTCATCAAGGAAACTAGATCTGGGGACTGAGGATGTAGCTCAGTTGGGAGAGCATTTGCCTAGCACACAGAAGTCCTAGGTTCACTAAAGCACGGCATAAATCAGGCTTGTAATTCCACAACATAGGATATAGATAGATACTGGAACCTCAGATACATACCAAGTCTGAGACCCTGTCTCAAAAGCAACAACAGGAGCTGGGGAGATGGCTAAGAGTATGTACCATTCTTGCAGAGACCCAAGTTTGCTCCCCAGCACCCACATATCAGGCAGCTCACAACTGCCTGTGACTTCAGCTCCAGGGGATCTGATGCCTCTGCAGGTGCCTGCATTCACATACACACACCCCCACACAGACATAATTACTGGATGTAATCTAAGGCCCTAAATTCAATCTGGGAATGGTTTGTGACATTGGTTTCTTCATGCTGTCCAATGGATGGATAAATTGGATAAACTGTCTAGAACAGTGTTTCTTTACCTTAGTTGGTTTCTGATCATGATGTCCTAGAGCGATCAGCTCTCCAGGGGAAAAGGGTTGTGGAAGAAAACATGCTCCCAGAGTCTCTGGAAGACCATGGCTAAAATGTTCTTTTCCAGCTTTCAACCCCACTGCACTATTTACATTTCCTTATACTTTTGCCAAAGAGTACAGCCACCTCTCAAAATTGGAGCTTAACTACTTTACGGATGCCAAAGAGCCAGGCATATAGAACTCTAGGCTGCTAGTCGAGAATCCAGTACAACAGACTGTTTCTGAGACACAAAAAGAACAAGACTGAGACTCTTCTCCAGAGGTACCTACAGAACCCTGGCATTCCCCTTAGAAGTGTGTTTCACATATGGTTACTCTGGACCCAGTATTGTTCAATGTTAGCAGATAAGCAGACAGGATGACAAGGGCAGGATTTGGTCAACAAATAACTGTCAACACAGAGGACTCCAGTCTACACCACACCAATGCCTGTTTTTTCTTGTGCTGAGGATAGAACTCAGGGCCTACACACATGGAGGTGAATGCTCTTTCACTGATACCCCCGATACCTCACCCAATACACATAGGATCTTACTTAGTTTCTCATTTGTCAAATCAACCGTTTACCCAACTTAAATCCACGAAAATATTTCCCCAATTCCAGGATTCAAACAGGATCAATAGTTTTCAACTATTAAGTCTTATATTAAAAAACAAAACATTCCATTTCACATTTTTTAAAAAAAGCAGTACAACTGTTACAAAATAATGCTGGCGGTGAGCTGGTAGATACATGTTGTTGTGTCTCAGCTACATCTGAGTTTTGCTTACTCAATTCTGGTTCTGAAGTAGACAATGTCAGAATAGCAGTGAGCGATGAACATGCAGCTTCCCATGTGTTCCCTAGACAGGCCCTCTCCTTGGCTTGACTAAGATGTCTCTCCCTGACACTCTGGCCACCTATCACCAGGCTAGCTCCTTTCTGGGGGCCCACCCTGAACACTCTCCCTGCTCTGCTGCACTGCTTCCATGGGAGGACACTGCCACCCTCTTCACCTGGCAACCCATAGTGACAGACACAATCTAGGCAGCACTGCCCCACACCAGATGCCCCTGAGCCTGTCTGAGCTGCTGGAGTAGGACCTAAGTCCCTTGCAGGTCTATCTGCCATTGCAGCAGTCGTGATTCCTCCTCAGCTTCTGAGATACACAGACAACTCCAGATAGCATTTAAGATGGGAAGGGTTAAAAATGGAGTCACTTCTGCTTTCCTTTTTTCTTCTTTTTATTTAGACAAGTGTCTGTCTCTGTAGCATAGACTGACCTTCCACCTACAGCACTCTTCCTGCCTTAGCCTCCAAGTAGTGGAATTACAAGTGCCACAGGGCACATCCAACTAGATTTGTGCTTTGTAAGATGACTCCACATGGTGTCACTAACGGACCAGCGGTGAGGTCCTTCTGGCTCCCAATAGGCTCTACCTCCAAAGTGAGCTATCTTATATTGCTTTTGTTTTTCCTTATAATGATGTTAGATGTAAGGGACTCCACACAGGGTAACTTCTGAACACTACGCACATAAGGCCATTGCACCATATCCCTAGCCCCATACAAACACTTTTCTAACTGTAGAAGAAATTAAGAATTAACTAGCAACAAGCCTCAAAATCTGGTTACGTATGTAAGTGCAAAGCTGGTTCATCAAATCCCTATTCTGGCCCTCAACCCAATGCATTTCAACTAAGGCATCATCTACTTCCTTCTTAATGTTGATCAAACACTTAAACAGGTAACGTCCAGCCGCTCCATCCAGGTGATCCCCCTGCTCAGAAGCCTCTCCATCCTGGGCTCCATTGCTGGAGTCTTTACAACTTTCCATGACCTCCAGCCCTCCCCTTTCCTCATCCCTTTCATCCTCCATGGCTTCTGGAGTTTCCTCCTGGCACAGTAACTTCTGGCTGAGACAATGGCCACCAACAGCAGCAGACTCGCCTTCCGGCACATCAAGCCCGCACAAGGCACTCTCTTGGGGGCAATGGGCCACATCTTGGCCACTACTCAGCTCTTTGGGAGTGGACTTCCTTTCTTCCAAGGCTAAGATGACATCCTCAGGAGCCCGAGGCACCTCCCGCAGCTGCCTCACTCGCTCTCTTCTCTTCCGCCTTAAATGAATCCAAGAGTTTTCTACGGCTGTCAGAAAAAGGCTAACTTCCTCTCTTCTACAGGGAATTCGCTTATGTTGCACCTGTGTGGAAGAAAACCAGAATTTTATAGGAAATCACCTATCACCACTTATCAAATTCCTTCAATTAAAAAACAAAACAAAACAAAAAAAAAAAAACCATACAAACAAAAACCCCATAGAGGTCATGATGGTAAAGCTTCATCAGCACGCTGGCCACACACCTTCAGGTCAGTGAGGATTTTTTCTATCCATGTTGTTACAACCACTATGCCTTCCACTGTCTCAGAGCCCAGAGACGCTGCTTTGAGGGATAATTCTTTCATCACAGATTCCAACACTACAAAAGTAATGGGCTTCCTTGGCTTTTCTAATTTTCTTCGTTTACTTGGAGGTGACTGAAAGAAAAGAGAAGAAAGTTATCCCAACAATTAGGAAAGTGTACTACAGTGGACATAAGGAGGGACCTTTCAGGGTTTCTGTTCCCAGCCACAGGGCGTGAGATACAAAGGTCTTTGTACATGTTATTCCCAGTGCTGAAGCCAGCTCTGGAAGAAAGCTTCACTTCTTCCTTCACTTTGCAAAAAGAAAAGTAAGACATGCTATGTGGTTCTAGCTTAGGGTCACACCACTAGTAACGGGAGGCTGGGATTCAAACTCCAAATCCAAACTCTTCAAATCCTATCACCTTTGCTATACACTCCAGCTACCAGTGCAGACAGTCTCCACACTAAATCACCTTTTCTATCTGCGGTGCACCAAGCATGCCCATAATGAACTGCACACAGGCAAGGGGTGACAATCCAGTTTGTAAAGTGTCATGCAAGCCTTAAGATGTACATCTGACCCCAAGAATCCTCATTTAAGAAAAAAAAAAAAAGTCACAGGGCTAGAGAGATGGCTCAGAGGTTAAGCACTGGCTGCTCTTCCCAGCAACCACATGGTGGCTCACAACCATCTGTAATGGGATCTGATGCCCTCTTCTGGTGTGTCTAAAGACAGCTACAGTGTACTCACATACATTAAATAATAAATAACTTTAAAAAGAAAAGAAAAGGGAATTCAAAACAGAACAAAGCTACTAATCCAAAACATCCAGGAAATCCAGGACACAATGAAAAGACCAAACCTAAGAATAGGAATAGAAAGAAGAGAGCGAAGATTCCCAGCTCAAAGGACCCAAAAAAAGTCTTCAACAAAATCATAGAACAAAACTTCCCCAACCTAAAGAAAGAGAAGGCTATAAATGTTCCAGAAGCCTACAGAACACCAAACAGATTGGGTCAGAAAAGAAAATCCTCTTGTCACATTATAGTCAAAACATTCAATGCACAGAACCAAGAAAAAATAGTAAAAGCTGTAAGGGAAAAGGGGCAAGTAACATATAAACACAGACCTACCAGAATTACACCAGACTTCTCAAACGAGACCCTAAAAGCCAGAAGAGCCTAGACAGGCAGACCTTAAGAGAACACAAATGCCAACACAGGATACTATACCCTGCTAAACTCTCAATCATCATAGATGGAGAAAACAAAAAACATCACAGGCCAGGAATGATCAGGGCTACTGAGAATCACATGGGTGGAAGAAGTTGGGCCAAGACCACGTACTGCCTATAAGCTGGGGATGAAGGACACCAGTACCAATGAGAACACTATACTCCAAAGCTAGAGCCATAGGAATCCAAACCACCTTCAAACTTTCTACCTAGGGCTTAAGCAGATTACAATCTACCCACTAGAGGGACTCAAGTTCCACTTAAAATATCAAAAGTAACACTACAGTAATTAAATTATTTCTTAAAGTTAAAATTTTCTACATAGTACTCTTAAGTTACATTTAACTAAGAATACACACATATCCCTTTTGTTTGGGGGAAAGGCAGTGTTGTTTTACTATGTTGGTTTGGCTGGCCTAGAACTCAGAGATCCAACTGCCTGTCTTGCTGAGTAAAGACTGGGGGTGGTTGCCAGACACACTTTTAACATACAGATTTGTGCTAATCAATAAAAGTAAAAACATTTAAAAATTAAGACAGGTGCAGAGTGGCCAGGAGAGGATTCTAATGGAAAGTTGAAAGAGAGAAGCAGGCTGAAGACCTTCCCTGTGGACAAGAACCCCTGGGAATTGTGCTGCCCCTTGCTCCAGTTCTCCCTGGCAACACCAACAGGGCCTGTGCATACACCCAAGACCTTGGCAAAGCTTTGTCACATTAACCAGCGACCTCACACTGAAAACACTCAGAAGACAGCCAGTGGCTACTATGCTAGGAAAACAGGTAAGGTGATGTCAGAAACATTTTCCTAAGAAACAATCTTTTTAATTTCATTTGGCAATTGGGGACAAACAAATGCTATGGATCAAACCCAGGGCCCTGCACATACATGTGTTCTATTACTGAACTATAGAGCCGTGTTATTTCTCTATACCAGAATTAACCAATAAGAGGTTTCAGATGAGCCAGGTGGTGGTGCATGCCTTTACTTCCAGCACTGCAGAGACAAGGGCAGGGATTTCTGAGTTTGAGGCCAGTTTGGTCTACTGAGTGGGTTTCAGGACAGCCAGGGCTACACAGAAAAGCCCTGTCTCCAAAAAACACAGACACACATACCCCAGAGAGAGACAGAGAGATAAGGGGTTGGAGGAGGGGAGGCAAGCTTCAGGGGATGAAGTAGAGATGGGGGAGGCAGTAACAAAAACACCGAATCAGAAGAACACTCAAATGTACCTGGAATGGAAGTCTCAGGAGGAAGAGACAAAATCACAAGTCTGAGGCTGGCCAGAGTTATAGACTCTGAACCCTGTCTCAAAATAAAAACAAAAGCAGCACCAAGAAGAAAAAAAACCCAATGGTTGTACATGTGTAGAAGAAACTACCCGGAGAAACAGTAGACCCTTAAGAGGTTGATTCTTATTCCTTTAGGTTTCAGACAAGATGAGGGGGTTGGCAGTAGCGAGAAGACAGCAACGCTGTTACTCCATTACCCATGATAAGAGATAGACTACTTAAGCCCAAACAGAGAGCTTGAAATAAGATTTCTATCAAGCCAGGGAGAAGAAAGACAGTGGCAAATGAGATGATGAGGAACAAAAGTGGGATTTTCCATTGTACTTCACAACATGCACAGCCACAACAGGACAGGGCCATCCTGACAGCCTACTCAGTACACTGTAAGAATGGCAAAAACGACAGCCATACACCATCTTTTCTGACAGTCAGTAATCTCAAGTGCAGACCCCAACATTTCTCCTCTGCTGTGGGGGAGCTGCTCTGCTCTATGATTCTTTCAAAGTGAACAGTGAACTCCATCATTCTTAAAAATTAAAGAGATTAACTTCGGAGATTAGGCCCAGATGTGGTGGCACTTGGGAGGCAGAGGCAGGCAGATCTTTTGAGTTCATGGCTAGTCTAGTGTAGAGCGAGTTATAGGACAGCCAGGGCTACATAGAAAAATCCTATCTTTGGGCAGAGGCAGGGGAATTTCTGAGTTCGAGGCCAGCCTGGTCTATAGAGTAAGTTCCAGGACAGTCAGGACTACACAGAGAAACTCTGTCTCGGAAAACAAACAAACAAAACAAACAAACAAAATTCCTATCTTTGGGGGGAAAACACAAAAACAAACAAACAAACAACAACAAAAACCCAGCAAACTGGCCAGTCATGGTATTTTAAACCTTGAATCCCAACACTGGGAGGCAGAGGCAAGAGGATCTCAAATTTGAAGCCAACAGGGTCTACACAAAGAACCCCTGTTTCAAAAACCAAACCAAAACCTAGTCACTCAAGAGATAGAATTCATATTCTAGAACTTTTCAAATAAGGTTTCCAAATGATGAAAGCCTAACTTAACTATGACACTCAGTAACGATTCAAAACTCCACACTATCTTGTTTGTAATTAAAAATACTCAGTAAACAGAGCAATAAGAAATACAAAATCAGGCTGGAGAGATGGCTCAGCAGTTAAGAGCATCGCCTGCACTTCCAGAGGTCCTGAGTTCAATTCCCAGCATCCACATGATGGCTCACAACCATCTGCAATGGGATCCAATGACTTCTTCCAGCACGCAGATGTACATACAGATAGAGCACTCATACATTAAATAAATAAATCTTAAACAAAATCATGTTTTAAGAAATTGATAGTTAAACTCAACCCCATAGGTCTCTGACAGTAGGACAACTCGACACCTTATTAAAGACACTAATAAAAAGTTATTTTCTCCAACTGAAGTGATTTTGCCGTTGCTGTTTCTGAAGCAGGATCTCACATAGCCCAGACTGGTCTCAAATTCTCAAGTCTTCTGACTACCATACTAGACAGCACCAATCAATTAAGAGGCCATGGAGTATCTGCTAACAAAGAAACCTCTTAAAAAAAAAAAAAAGACACCACAGAGGCAACCACTACGAGAAAGAGAATCTTGGGAGTGAAACAGTACAAAGAGGCTGAGTCTGGGCCAAACTGCTTCACTCTGCTCTCCTGCAAGAAACACAAATTCTTCTCTATCTACTCTATAAACTCTGTATTTATATCCCGAATTTCCTATCCACATTAGTAATAATAATAGTTGTTATCACTGTGGTGTAAGGGGTGGAACCCAAGACTATGTGCATGCTAGGAAAGCATTCTATCACTGAGCTACAAGCAGCTTAGGAGCTCTGATCAAAACGGCAGACTTCGGGTAACTCTAATTCTCCCGGAGGAGAGGCTACTGGGATGATTCCTAAGCAAGACTCTTGACTAAAGGCCGCACAGTGAAGTTATGGCACAGGAGGCTCAAGAAAAGGCAAGAGACGTGGTAAGCAAAATATCCAAGTGCTTAAGGTTTGGGCTAAAAAATTAGCCTGGGGTTAGGCTTTGTGCAGTCTCCTGGGGCCTGTGACCGCTGTGTAGACTGTTCCCTGAAAGGGGCTATTCTGAGTATTTACATAACAACTACATGCAGCACTTCCAAAGCCGATCGATGACTGAATGCATCATAAGCTACCACTTCAAACAGTCAACAAATTCTTCCTCAGGACAAACTGCCAAAGAAACAAATGGGTGAATCTTCCTCTCTAATTTCTGACCAGATTAGTTTTTTTGTTTTTTTTTGTTTGTTTGTTTGTTTTCGAGACAGGGTTTCTCTGTGTAGCCCTGGCTGTCCTGGAACTCACTCTGTAGACCAGGCTGGCCTCGAACTCAGAAATCCGCCTGCCTCTGCTTCCCGAGTGCTGGGATTAAAGGCGTGCACCACCACGGCCGGCTGACCAGATTAGTCTTACTTGTCTCTTTCTAAAGTGCTCTGACCCCATCATTCATCTCAGCATTTAGGCATATATAATCTTTACAGACATTGTTTCAGGTTTGCTTTGCTCTGCCACAAAACTGGTTTCTTTGTTATTACCACAGCAGGGATCATACTTTGGTTCTACTCAAAGCTCAGTTCCCTAACTACTACATCTGTTTTGCAGCCTATTATGGAGCCTGGAATGGTTCTAGTTCACAAACCACTTTAAAGTTTGGTGTGGAGGTGCCTCCACTATTGGAGAGAAAATTGTCAGCCCAAAAGTGACAATTTTATTTAAAATATATTTGTATATTTATTCACACCTTATTAGTATTTGGGGGGAGTTAGTTAATAGTATGATTTCTTATGACTTTTTCAAACAGGGTTTTATTGCACCTTTACCCTCTTTCTTCTGTAGTTATGCCCTCACTAATTGGAGCCACGGTTTTCCGGTTTCCCATTGCAGATAGCCTGTGTTCTGTTATTCCCCTTTCCACCGCACCTCCCCAACAGTGGTCCCTTTTCACTTTTTTGGTTTTTGTAGTTATTCAAGGCTATGCATTCCCATCTGAAGGCTTGGAGCTATGAGGCACATATATGAGAGAGAGCATTTGACATTCATCTTTCTGCATCTGGGTTACTTCACTCAGTATGGTCTTTTCTTCTACACATTTAGCTGCAAAGTTCATGATTTCTCAGAATCAAGGAGAGGGGAGAGAAACACCACACCTGATCTACATAGCAAGTTCCAGGCCGGCCAGAACTAGAACAATGAGACTCCTACCCTTAAATAAATAGGTTAAAAACCAATTAAAGGGGGCTGGAGAGATGGCTCAGCGGCTAAGAGCTCCAACTGCTCTTCCAGAGGTCCTGAGTTCAAATCCCAGCAACCACATGGTGGCTCACAACCATCTGTAACAGGACCCGATGCCCTCTTCTGGTGTGTCTGAAGACAACTATAGGGTACTTACACACATAAAATCAATCAATCAATCAATCAATCAATCTTTGGGCTAGAGTAAGCAGGGCCGGATCGAGAAAAAAAAAAATTAAAAATTAAAAAACAAAAACCTCAACCCTCACATATAAGCCCTAAAACATACAACTAATGCCCAAAACTATTTCTTTAAATTTTTTTTTTTCAAGATTTATTTTTTATTTTTATTTTTAGCTGTCTTTAGACACACCCTAAGAGGGGCATCAGATCCCATTACAGATGGCTATGAGCCACCATGTGGTTGCTAAGAATTGAACTCAGGACCACTGGAAGAGTAGCCAGTGCTCTTAATCACTGAGCCATCTCTCTAGCCCACCCAAACTATTTCTTAGCAACAGTATTCCATCAACAAAATCCACAGCTAAAATCTGATTAAAAAACAATAAAAAACCATAGATCAAAGAATGAAGCCTAAAATACGAAATTGTTTACCACCAATTTCCAGCTGTCAACCCTGAAACATGTGCTTAGAATCCCTCAAATATCTGTCTTGAAAAATCTATGAAGTAGGGGCTGGCAAGACGGCTCAGTAGTTAAGAGCACTGGCTGCCCTTCCAGAGAAGTCAGGTTCAATTCCCAGCACTCACAGGGCAACTGACTGTAACTCCAGCTCCAAGAGATCTGACACTCTCACACCAATGCACATAAAATAAAATTAATTATTTGAAACGGGGGGAGGGGGCTGGAGAGATGGCTCAGCAGTTACAATCAGTGGCTGCTCTTTCAAAGGTCCTGAGTTCAATTCCCAGCAACCACATGGTGGCTCACAACCATCTATATCAGAAGAGGGATCTGACACCCTCTTCTGGTATATTCGAAGACAGCTACAGTGTACTCATATACATTAAATAAAAAATATTTTTTAAAAAGAGACAGAAAGGATGTGTTCTCAATGGTGTCAGCTGTGATACCACAAGAACCAAAATCCTTTAAAAAGAAAAGCAAAGAAAATCTATGACTGACTCAGCAAGTACAGGTACCTCTCGCACAAGCCAAGTAAAGATTTATTTGTGTGTATGCCTATGTGAGTTCAAGTGCATGCAGGTGCCTTGGAGGCCAGAGAGTCTCAGATCATTAGAAACTAGAGTTATAAAGACATTGTGAGCCGCCTCATGTAGATGTTAGGAGCCAAACCTATGTCCTTGGAAAAAACAGTAGTGGTTTTAACTGCTGAGCCATCTCTCCAATCTCAATAAATAAAAATAGCCGGTCAGTGGTGGCGCACGCCTTTAATCCCAGCACTTGGGAGGCAGAGGCAGGCAGATTTCTGAGTTCGAGGCCAGCCTGGTCTACAGAGTGAGTTCCAGGACAGCCAGGGCTATACAGAGAAACCCTGTCTTGAAAAAACAAAACAAAAAGTTTTCTAAGACAGAAAATCTAAACTGAACATGGTATACGCCTTCAATCCCAGCACTTAGGAGGCAAGGTCAATCTGGTTAACACAGCAAGCTAGGCCAGCCAAGGTTACAGAGTAGACTGTGTCTCAATTTAAAACCTAGGGCTGGAGTTAAGATGAGGTACTACTCTTTCTGAGGAGGTCAGTTCCCCACCATAGGAGGCTTACTCTCCTCTGGGTATCTGACCCCTCTGGCCTTTGTGGGCATGTTCCCTTATGTGTACATAATCTCCAACACACATAATTAAAGATGAATCTTAAACAAAACAAAATCTGTAGAGTACAGCCAGAAAACGCACAATATCCACCAATTTTTATTTTGAACCCTCCCATCTAGTCCTCAAAAGCCACTTGTTACTAAGCTATATGAGAAGCCCAGGCTAAGGGAAATGCTCAAACAGAGGGCGCCACCTCTAAATATTTTTATTTTATTTTATTTTTATGTCTACAGTTAGCTTGCATGTACACATGCTCTTCTATATGTGTGCCTTGTGCCTATGGAGACTAAAAGAAAGTATGGGATTCCCTACAATGAAACGTTCAAGTGTTTGTGAGCTGTCACATGGGTGCTGGGAACCTAACCCAGGTCTTCTGATAGAACAATAAGCACTGAGCCGACCCCCCAGCCTTGTGAACTTTATAAACCAAAGGTTCCTGGGCAATGCCCACATCAACAGTACACAATTTACTATAACTACGTGTCACCCTCTACCCTTATCCTTCACCAACATCAAACTTCCTGAAGGTAAAATAGAGCTAATGCCCTTCCTTGGAGAATTAGAGACCTGGGGCAAGGGGCTCTAAAAGGGACTTGTTGGCCATCCTGTGGAGAACAGCCTTACATTGCTTCCCCATGTCCTCATTAGTCAGAAATGGCAGTACAGAATCTACCAACATTAGCACTTTTTGTTGCTAAAATGAGTTCAGACAATAGCAGTGGCCTTAGTGTAGGCACTTGAATTAGAATTTTTAGCATTCAGCATCAACAGAAACAAGTCAGTAGGCCTAAGATAGGTGAAACCACAAGTTACCATAGGAATTTGCACATCACACTAAAGGGCAGGGTAAGGGTGGAGATGTAGATCAATATTTCTGCTTAACCAGTTCTATTCCATGTCTTCCTCTCCTAGAGCATTCTCCTCCTGCCCAATCCCTAACAGGGTCAAGAAAGGAACGTCAGGTGAGCTTTCCACAGAAGCAGTGACTGAGGGAAAGACTAAGTACAAGGAAGGGGAACCGAGAAGAAGGTCAAACCAAAATTTCCTGAGTAACCTGGATCTACCCTCAGGGAAAAGCCATCGCTGATCAAGAGAAACTGTTGCTGGGCTACTACAAATCAGAAACCGCCACACACAGACACCCAGCAGTTTAAGTGCCTCTAATGGAACACTGGGGAATGCACTATTAGCAGCTTAGGGATGATGGCAGTGGTTCAGAGGGAGAAATACTGTGTAGCATGGAAGGAATCGCAGACCTTTATTGAGTGGCATTATGCGGGGCTACAAGACACCCTGAAAAGGAAAAAGGCTGCTCATAGTTTTCTTCTCTAAGTACGCTGACAGGTAAATAAAAAAATAAATAATAAATGCTGACTTTGTACAAAGACACTTGCCCTTCAACATGAGTATCTGTGATGACTCCCTCAATCAAAGAGGGCAAAGGAAAATGTCCCCGAGCTGTTGTGGGGAGTGTCAGAGTCCATTTTCAGCTCGTTCCAGATATGTCAGAAATGTGGGCAGCAGGTTAAGCAGACACTCTTGGAAGCAGGTGTTGCTTCAGTTTCCCACAGCTATTTGTGTCTGTACAGGGACAGTTTAGGGCACTGCTAATGATTTGAACCATCTGCTGTGTAGGTCCGTGTAGGCTGGAAACAATGGGATGATATTTGGAAGAGGGTGGAGCAATGGAAAGCAGAGGCATCTTTTTAATTAGTGATCAGAAGCAAATCTAGGCCTCCATAGAAAGACACTCTATAGGACCAATCTCAATCCTGCAGTACAACTAGCTGTGGAGGAAGAATCGGCTCAGCTTCAAGACTGACTTCATGTTTTCAGAAACATGGAAGCACCTGCAAACCGCCCCTTGGTGTCCCCACACACATCTGTCTGCCTCTCTTGTCTTTAGCAACAGGAACTCAAGGACAACAACATTCTGCAGACAAGAATGGCCAAATGCTTGGGAAAGGCGCTCCCAAAACAAGCCTGCTATGTATACTGGGACAGAGACTTACAGGAGCCCATAGAGGCCTCCTAACACACCATGAGAAGAGCCGAGTAGCTGAGCATAGGTTAGAATGTGTGGCTCCAGGCAACAAGAAGCAGACCACTCCTGCAGGGGTGTATAAGACCAGACATGTGCTGTTTTACCACCACTTCCAGGGCCCAAAAAACCACTGTGTGTGTGTGTGTGTGTGTGTGTGTGTGTGTGTGTGTGTGTGTGTTGGAGGGGAGAGGGAAGGAGGGAGGGAGGGAGAGAGAGACCACAAGCATCTTACTCCAGCAGTCTGGCCTGAAACTCTTAATGTTCTTTAGCCCACTGAGTGCTGATATTGCTGTGTCCCACCATTTCTAGCTTCAGAAACCTTTTCCCTTGTAGATACAATAGTACAGAGAACAGAGAGAAATTTGGAAACATACCTTTAAAAAAAAAAAAAAAAAAGATAAAGATGTGGCTTTTGAGCTGGAGGTATGGCTCAGTGGTTAAGACCACTGCCTGATCTTTCAGAAGTCTTGAGTTCAATTCCCAGCAACCACATGGTGGCTTACAACCATCTGTAACGGGATCCAATGCCCTCTTCTGGAATGTAGGTGTTCATGCAGATAGAGCACTCACATACATAAAATAAATCTTAAAAAAGAAAGAGAGGCTTTTGTGTGTGTTTGTGTGTGCACTTGCACACGTGAGCATACACGCACATGTGCTTATCTATGCACATGCACACACTGGAGCCCCTGGAGCTGTAGTTTCTGGTGTTGTGACCTGTCAGATGTGGGGGTTAAGATATGAACTGATAAAAAGCAGAAAGCACTCTGACCTACTGAGCCACAACTCTAGCTGCTCTCTCTTTGAGGAGGTCTCCTTGGTTCTACTTCAGGCTGGCCTCAAACTCAGAACTGTTCGTCCTCCGCTTTCTTTTCATGTACTGGGTCTGGCACGTGCTACCTACATACGCTTTCTAATGGTAATCATAAAAGATGAGCTGAGATGAGCACAATCCCAAAATGTTATACATGAAAAGGATATAGTCACAGAGCTAGGAGTATAGCATAGGGCTCAGCAATTGCCTACTATGCTTGAGACACTGGGTTCAAGCCCTAGCAGTAAAAAAATGAGAACAGGACAACGAATGATTACAACCACAATGGCAACTCTCCAGAAGGCCAGAAAAGCAGCAGTGGCCAGGCAGAGAAACAGACTGAAGAATGTCCACCAGAATCCCAGGTGTTCCTACAGGCTATGTTGTCTGTGGTGGTTTGAATATGCCTGGCCCAGAGAGGGGCACTACTAGAAGGTGTGGACTTGTTGGAAGAAGTGTGTCACTGTGGGCATGGACTTTAAGACCCTCGTCCTGGCTGTCCAGAAGCCAGTCTTCTCCTGACTGCCCTTGGAACAAGACATTGAACTCTCAGCTCCTCCTGCGCCATGCCTGCCTGGGTACTGCCATGTTTCTGTCTTGATGATAATAGACTGAACCTCTGAACCCATAAGCCAGTCCCAATTAAATGTTGTCCTTATAAGAGCTGCCTTGATCATGGTGTCTGTTTACAGCAGTAAAATCCTAACTAAGACAGAAGTTGGTACCAGGGACACATTGCTGTAACAAGCCTGAACATACTTTTGTTTGGGAGAATGTGGATTTGGGGTCTTGGATTTGGAAAGCCATGGAATGCGGTAAATGGGGCTTAATGGGCCATCCTAGTTGGAATATGGAAGACAGTAGTGCCGAGGCCCAAGGAGAGGAATGTTAGTATGTGGCCTAGACACTGTTTTTGTGATGTTTTGGTAGGATCATGGCTGCTTTTTGCCACTGTTCAGAGAATCTGCCTGAGGCTAAGGTGAAGAGATTTAAATTGCTTGATCAAAGGAAGTCTCAAAACAGTCTGGTATAAATTGTGTTGTGTGGTTACTAAAGTTTACTCTTATGAAGAGTGTTTTAATGAAAACAAGCAAGCTGAGAATGGAAAAATATAAAATGTATGGTTCAAGTAATAAAGGGCACCAGAAGAGAAGCGGAGCTGATTCTATGCTTAAGGAGATAACAAATTAAGGGAGTCGGACTCTGGGGCAAGATCCCACCCAGCCACGCTTAGGTCCAAGCATGGTGGCACTCACCTTCAGTCCCAGGAGACAGGCAAGTAGATCTCTGAGTTCAAGGCCAGCCTAGTATAGAGTAAGTTCCAATAGAGAAAAGCTTAAGTCCAGGCATAGTGGTACAAGAAACAAGAGCCATGCAGATCTCTGAGTTCAAGGTTAATCTACAGAGCAAGCTCCAAGACAACCAAGCTTAGGCAGTTAAGGAATCAGAAAACAGAAAGCCAGTGATAATGTAATAGAACAAGGGGGCCATGTTCCAGCCCCAGCAAGCAGCAGAACTCAGCAGCTTTGGCCACTGTGGCTCTGGCTTTAGAGTCAAGAATAGAAGGGACTACTGGGACAATTGATGCTGGTTAGCGGGAGCTAGAAATTGGCAGTGATAAAGAAGAGACCAGCATCACTGAGATGAAATCTTCTGGGAAGTGTTTTCTGAGAGCACAAAGAGGCTGTGTTCCAAAGAGCCAAGGTTGTACCTATGCTGCAGCTGGACTTGGTAATGTGTAAGAATAATCCAGGTGGTACTGGTTTTGAAGGCATGAAGGGGTCACAGAGAGCAGCTGAGGCTCCGCACTATGAGAGGCCAGGGAAGGCCACTGGTGAAGGTGCAGCCTCAGTTACAATTGATGGCCTAGAATTAAAGGAGTCATGCAAAGAAGTTGAGGCTTGCAGCATTAAGAGAGCCTATGAGCGGCTACTGGTGAAGCCTAGTTGCAGTGGAAGACCCCTGTGTATTGGAGATGCCAGTACTGTGGGATGATCACCAAGAACAGCAGCAGCAGTGGAATGGGGTCAACCAGAACCTAGAGTGCTACCGACGGCAGAGCTGGAGAAGTGATGCCAGCCCTTTGGAGGAGCCCAGAAGATCATGAGTGGATCCCAGACACTGGAATAAAAGCTATAAAGTTGAAGTTGCTTGGATACCCCATGATGTTAGAGATGCCAGAGCCGTGAAATACCTGCTGAAGAAAGCTGCTAACAGGGAGCCCAGGAGAGAGAAGTTTTTTGTAGTCAACAAAGATAAAACAAGAACTGGAGATTTGAAGACCTCTGTGACATCAGACATGGAGATGCAGAGTTTGGAGTCTGCCCAGCTGGTTTCCTGTCTGGCTTTGGGGATTACAGTTAAGTGATTGGATGAATCTAAGAAGAGACTTTGAACTTTTAACATTGTTCAGACTGCTACAGACAATGGAAACCTTTTGAAGTTGAATTAAACATATTTTGTATTATGTTGTGGCTAGGTATGGCCCCCATAGACTCATGTTTGAACAAGTCTATGGGACTAGGGAGTGGAATGTGATGGTTCCTATATGCTTGTCCCAGGGAGTGGCACTATTAAGAGGTGTGGCCTTGTTGGAGGAAGTGTGTCATGTGGGCATGGGCTTTAAGACCCTCGTCCTAGCTGCCTGGAAGACAGTCTTCTGATTGCCTTTGGAACAAGATGTTGAACTCTCAGTTCCTCATACAATACACCTGCCTGGGCCTTGCCATGCTCCCACCTTGATGATAACAGACTGAACCTCTCAATCTGTAAGTCAGCCCCAATTAAATGTTGTCCTTATAAGAGTAGCCTTGATCATGGTGTCTGTTCACAGCAGTAAAACCCAAACCAAGACACTGACTAACTTCTAACCAATACATGCTAGGATTACTCTCTCTTTTATTTTATTTTAAAGATTTATTTATTTAATGTATATGAGTGCACTGTAGCTGTCTTCAGACACACCAGAAGAGGGCGCTGGATCCCAATACAGATGGTTGTGAGCCACCATGTTGTTGCTGGGAATTGAACTCAGGACCTCTGGGAAAGCAGTCTGTGCTCATAACCGCTGAGCCATCTCTCCAGTTCCCAAGGATTATTCTTATTTACAAATACTTTTCATTTACCATAAACATCTGGAGAAAACTTTAGAATAACCAGACTATGTATGATCTACTGAAGCTAGGTAACAGGCATTTGGGAAGGCCAAAGCCAATCTTTACTTACCGGTACTGTGACGTCATCATAAAAGCTCCAAGCTAAGGCCCATCTCATTGTCCGGCCCTGACAAAACTCCGTGAAGGTGACTTTAGGAACCTGAAACCAACAAACACAGCATCGCACACGGAAGTTTTGTTTGGTTTCAGAGAAGGGCTCAGGTAGCTAAGGATGGCCTTGAACTCCAGATCTTCCTGCCTCAACCTCCTGAGTACTGACAATACAAATGGATGATACCACACCCACGTTCAAACTAAAACCTTTCTACTAATGTTTCTGGCTGCAAACTTCTGTTATCCTTTTGTTAACAAACATTATTTCAAAAAATAAGTATATATAGCTGCCTGGTAATCAACACATAATCTCTACACAGAAGTTTTACCTCTCATAAATATTAGAATTTATAGATAAATTCAAACAATAAACACCCACAACAGTTTTCTAGAGAGTCAGTGTAAAATGACTTAAGTAGTTTTTCTTTATTCCTTTGACAGAGGACGTGGCTATGTGGCCCCGAACTGGCCTCCAACTTGTGGCCCTCTTGCTTCTAACTCCCAAGTTCTGCGATCACATGTAAACAGCCCCAGTACTACCAGGGATTGACTGGAAGGCCTCAAGTATGCCAGACAAGTATTCACCACTTGGAAGCCTTTGTTTACTGTTGTTTTGAGATATTCTCATTATATAGCCCTGGCTTGTCTGAGACTTGATATGGAGACCAGGCTGGCCTCAAACTCAAACACTTGCTTCTGCTTCCTGAGTGCTGGGATTAAATTAAAGGCATACACACCATTTTTAAGGACAAGAGCCAACCAAAGTCTGGCCATAAGCAGCTTTGTAATGTCCCTTTCATGTACTAAATTTCATAAAAGAAAAAGGAACTACTTTGTAGCTTTTAATATCCTTAACAAGCAAATCGGGGCCAGAGAGCTAGCTCAGCAATTAGGAGCAATTCTTGCTTTTGTAGAGTACCCAGCCTGGTTCCCAGAACTCACAGGGTACATTACAACTATCCATAACTCCAGAAGAGGATTTGGCCTCTTCTGACCTTTGAAGGCACACATTTACCTGCAGAAGAAACATTCATACAAAATAAAATTACATAAAATTTAGCTTTAGGGTATAAAGAAAGCTGCTATGCCCAGATTTCATCCTAAGAAGACACACCCGAGTGGTAATGACACAGCCTTACCCCCTGGATTCTCAGCTCTTCCTTCAGTGGAGCCAGACTGCATTTCTTTCCCAGCATACAGCTGTACCACCTTTAAAAGCATAGCAAGACAATGGAGACTGGTTATATGCAGTGTTCATGAGAACAGACGCAAACAATATTGAGTTTAGTTACAAATAACAAAAATCGCACAAATTAGACAAATATGGGCACGAGGGAGCCCAAGGCAACTTAAAAACCTACGTTGGCTGGCAAAATGGCCCCATAAATAAAGGCTCGATTTCAGTAACCAGATGCCATGGTAGAGAGACACTGCTCTCTGACTTTCACACACTCACATGGGACCACCTGTGCACAAATAAAAACATTTAATAAAAACAAACTACTTACAGGGGGGATATGATAGCACACATCATTTTTTTTGTTTCAGTTTGGTTTTAGAGACAAGGTTTGCCTTGTATAGCCCTGGCTGTCCTGGAACTCACAATGTAGACCAGCCTAGCCAGTGCTGCACAGTGAAACCTAGTCAGCAAAAATAAACAAACAGCTCAGTTCTCCAGTGCTTACTCTATCTGGGAAGAGAGTGAAGACGACAAGTTCCACATCTCATACACACAATGAAGGCCATTTTGTTTTAGGGCAGTCATTAGTCAACAACAAAAAGGCAGGGCCAAGAGAGATGGTCTGTGCACTTGCTGGTCTTGCAGAAGACCCAGGATCAGTATCCCAGCTTCCAAATAGTAGCTCATAACCATCCATAACTCTCAACTCAAGGGATCTGACTCCCTCTTCTGGCACTGCACACACATGGTACACATACATACATACAGGGAAATTTCAAAATAAAAATAAATAAATCTCTGAAAAATAACTATAAGGCACATAAAAACCCTAGGCACTATATTAAGAAAACACAGACTCCATCCAGAACTTGTATTCTGAGCTGCTCCAACAGTAAACACAGACCCTGAAGGCACGTAGAGAAAAACAGGTGAGTTAGTTGAAAGGTAAAGTGATGTAAATCATTTCTTCCAATTATTTTCAATAGCTTGGGAAATCCATGAAGGATAAGACTGCACTTCACCCAATAAAAGAGTGGTTAGCATGGGAACTGCCTCTTTTGTTGAGAGTGATGAAACAATGTATACAAATGAAGGAAAGAAATTATAGAAGCTAAGTCCCACAGATGTCAGAGCTTACTGCTCCAAGCATATTTCCAGCTGCAGAATAGGGAAGGGACACCCAAACATAGCCCAAAGATTTTGCTGATTTGATAGGACGGAGAGCTGAGAAGATGAAAGTCAAAATCCACAGAGCAAATTAAAAAAAAAAAAAAAAAAATAATAAAAATAAGATAAAAAGAAAAAAAAAAAAAATCAATGAAGGCTGGAGAGATGGCTCAGTGGTTAAGAGCACTGACAGCTCTTCCAGAGGTCCTGAGTTCAATTCCCAGCAACCACATGGTGGCTCACAACCATTGGGATTTGATACCTTCTTCTGGTGTGTCTAAAGACAGCTACAGTTACTCATATAAATAAAATAAATAATTCTTAAAAAAAGAAAAGGAATCAGTAAAAAAGACAAATTATCAGGTTTGAAAGTTAAATTATCACAGAACTTATTATAGACAGGAAAAGCAGACACAGAAGGGGAGAACTGGGTGCGAAGAGAGATTGAGTGAGACTCTCTTGTTGAGGCTATCCTCCAACTTTCTGTGTAGCCTAGGATGACTTTGAACTTCTGACCCTTCTGTCTCACCCCACCTCACCCCAGTGTTAGGATTACAAGCACATACCTCTATGCTAAGTATGTTCAGTACTCTGGGCTGGGATTGGACCCAGAGATTTATGCATGCCAGGCAAGCACTCCACCAATTTACTCACATCCCTAGCCTGAAGAAAAAAATATTTATAAACTACTTTTACTATACAATCTCACAATTAGATGAAAGAACTGTGTCTTCAAAAGATACAACTATCATACTTAAACTCTACAAGTAGATAACTCAAATGGTTCTTGTATCAATTAAAGCCAAATTTAAACTAAATCTCTCTTCCTGGCCCAAGTACTCTTACTAAGTATATTTAAAGAAGATGTACAGGCTGGGTATGGTGCCAAGCTATAACCCCAGCACTCAGGAAGAGTAGCATCAGAATCAAGTCAGTCTCATGCATAATGGGACTATATGAGACTGTCTCACACAAAGAGGGGATAGAGTGAGGTGCTTGCCTAGCACACAAAGCCCTGGACAAAATGGTGCATACCTTTGTGAGATAGAGGTAGGAGAATCAGAAATTCAAAGTAATCATCCTTGAAATAATGAGCTGAAAAGCTGGCCTGATACATGAAAACTGTATCAAAGAGGAACCCCACCCCACCCCACCCCCCAATTCTAGCTTCACACATGACATGCCTAACCACTGAATGCCCTACAATCTCCAGAGACACCCTGGGACAACTCATCAAAATGCAAGTGGAACAAAAAGGAACAAAGGAAGCTCTGGTTCCCCAAGAGACTGTGAACCCATTACAGCTTTTAATCATGGAGTGTGCTCTGCTCATTACAGCAGTTCACAATTCCTCTGAGATGCCAAGTTTCAAGAAAAATTATTTTGAAATAATTTCTAGCCTGTTAGAGTTGCAAGATTAACACAAATGACTCTCCTACCCCCTTCGCCCAGGCTTGTCTACTGACAAGTTCCCCCTTCGCCCAGGCTTACCTATTAACAAGTTGCCCCGTGTGTTTGTTCTGTGTCTTTTCTAAGCTATTTTGGAGGTAGCTACAAAACATTCTTGAACCCTAACATTTTGGCATGTATAGGCAAAAAAAAAAGACATTTCCTTGTGGTAACAATACTGAGCACTTATCAAAAATGGAGAAAACATAATGTCACCTGGTATTAGGACCTGGACTGGAATACAGTCCTTACTCACTTTCACGACCACCCCATCTTCCCTGTACACACCCCAGTGTGTGCTTATGCACTTTAGTTATCTGTCAAGTCTCCTTACTCTCTTCAATCTAGAATTTTTCCTTGATCATCCGTTACTTTATGTCAGGAAGTGAATTAGTTTCAGAGTACCTGTTTTTGTTGTGAAGGAAACACAGTTTCTCCTGTGTCATCCTTGGAATATCAGAACAGGGTGGGGCAGTCCTTGTGGCTTCTCCACTTTAAATTTCCCACTCTTTGAAAGTCAGTACTCTATGGAGAGATACTCTGAAACTATGTAAATACCCTGTTTTTTGCAGCTTTTCAATGCTTTGGGATCAAACCCAGGGTACAAAAGATACTACATACATACTATACCACTGAGCTATAACCCCAGACAATAATACCCAGTTCTTCAAGTTTCCCACTGTTGATTTTTCCCAGAGATCAATTATTACTATGACAACCACAAAATGATGACCTTCCTAGCTTCGCTGTTTATGGATACAATTTGGCTTGAATGAGGTCTTATGTCCTTCTAATATATGTCACTTGGGAGCATTCATTCTTACAAGATATTATAGTCGGGTTTATTTTGACCCAGCCCTATAATCAATTATTTGAAAGAGTACCAATTTGCAATTGTCATTATAAAGACCCATGGAAAAGCCAACAATAAGAAATTTGAGGAACTTTGTCTCATTTCAATGAGGAAAGGTAATTTTGAAATTTAAGCCAATTCTTACAACTTAAAAGTTGTAATACAGAAAAGCAAGTTACAAGCAGAGGCTTGGGGTGAAAATGGCTATGAGTCCAACACTTAGTGCACGTAAGTAGACTGCTGGAGCCAAGGAACCCATTCACAAGAGCAGCTGAAGGATCTGCCGTATCTCAAAATCCATTGTTTAAGCTGACAAAAATTCTAAATTGTCATGGCTAAAAATAAACTTTTACATGTTCCCCTGCAATCTCATGTAGCCTAGGATGGCTACACACTGCAACTGTAGTCTATTTAGAAATGGAACTGCAGTACAGACCACTGAAATGAATCAGAAAAACTGCCTTATACATAAAACCAAGTTGTATAGCATTACCCTTCAAGTTCCTCTCAACTGCAGAACAAAATATGGTGGCATGAACTCAATTGTTACTGAGTATGACTTCAGCCTTCTGAATTTCTGTATGCCTTCAGAAATAAGAAAAAATAACATTTAAATTTTTAAAAGATTTATAAGTATGGGTGTGTTGCCTGAACATTATGTGCATCATATACATTCGGTCAGAAAACTGTAGTTCTAGAAGTTTGTGAGCCACCAGGTGGGTGCCAGGAACGATCCTGAGTCCTCTAAAGGAGGAACAAGTGCTTTAAACATTAAGCCCAATCCAAGAAAAAATACTTTAGATGCATACAGGGAAAGATACTTAGTGCATTGGCTGTTTTTGTGTGTCAACTTGACACAAGCTGGAGTTGTCACAGAGAAAGGAGCATCCCTTGAGGAAATGCCTCCATGAGATCCAGTGGTAAGGCATTTTCTCAATTAGTGACCAAGGGGGGAGGGCCCACTGTGGGTGGTGCCATCCCTGGGCTGGTAGTCTTGGGTTCTATAAGAGAGCAAGCTGAGCAAGCCAGGGGAAGCAAGCAAGCCAGGAAGTAACATCCCTCCATAGCCTCTGCATCAGCTCCTGCTTCCTGACCTGCTTGAGTTCCAGTCCTGACCTCCTTTGGTGATGAACAGCAGCAGGGAAAAGTAAGCCGAATAAACCCTTTCCTTCCCAACTTGCTTCTTGGTCATGATGTTTGTGCAGGAATAGAAACCCTGACTAAGACAAATTGGTACCAGCATACTAGGGTATTCCTGTGACAACCTAGCCGTGTTTTGGGGAGGACTGTGGAAGGACTTTGGAACTTTGAGCTAGAAGAGCCACTGGGATGTTAAGAGCTCTGTGGGATGTTCTGTAAGAGCCTGGAAGATAATGTTGAGAACAGTGCAAACAATGGAGACCTGGCTTGTGAAATTTCAGACTAAAGATTAAAGACTCTTATCAGGGCCATTGTTATTTTGATTGTGAAGATTCATTCTGTGGCTTTAGTTAGCTGGGGCTAAAGAATCAGCTGTGATTAACAAGATACCAGAACTACTACAGCGTAAACTTTGCATTACTAGGACTATTGATGCTGGTTAGCTGGAGCTAAGAAATTAGCGGTGATTAAGAAGAGACCAGCATCATTGAGGTGAAATCTTCTAGGAAGTGTTTTCTGAGAGCACAAAGTGATAGCCAAGGTTGTACCTCGTGCTGCAGCTGGACTCAGTAATGTGTAAGAGTCATCCAGGTGGTACTGGTTTTGAAGGCCTGAAGGGGTCATGAAGAGCAGCTGAGGCTCAGCACTGTGAGGCCATGGAAGGCCCAGAACTGAACCTATGAGAGCCTATTGGTGAAGCCTAGTTGCAGCGGAAGACAGCAGTGTTTTGGAGATGCCAGTACCACTAAGAACATCAACTGTGAGTGGTAGCATTTCCAAAAAGGCCTACTATCCAGAGGTACAATGGCTCTTCTCAGCCAATTTTACACCTCTTATTCAACCTTGGGGCTGCAGTAGAGCCAGATATAAACAGACCTAGAATTTACTAAATAGCTTTTTATTCCTTAAAAATTTGTTTTAAAACTCAAAGACAGTTTCATTGGTTTAAAAGAAACCCCTCAGTGTAGGCAGGCATTAAATCTCAGCATAGCTCAGAGAAGGACGAATTCAGAAACACCAGACCTGTGAAGTCACATGCCTATGGCCTGTAAGCCACTGCCTAAACCTTATTTTTGTAGTTCAGATGAAAGTCTATGGAGATAAACATATAATTTAAAGGTCTCCTAAAAAAGTAACAGCTCCCTCCCCGTTAAATTGTAGCTGAAGAGAACCATCTACAATTTCCCCCATTTTTCTGGGTGGCCCAATCTCCCAAAAGTCAACACATGGCCAGACATGGTGGTGCATGCCTCTACTCTCAACACTGATAAGGAAGAGGCAGTCAGATCTCCTTAAATTAGAGGCCAGCTTGGTCTAGACAGCAAATTCCAGGACAGCCAAAACTACATAATGGAGATCCAGAGTGAGGGGGAGGGGGAGGACACAAAAGCCAGCAGATGATGAACCAGTGAAATGGTGACATGCCACAGCTAGACCACAGTGCTCATATACCTATTTCTTCTTCAAATCTCAGTGCTCTATTAGCTTTCTTTAAATTTACTTTACTTCTTTAAGACTTTCCAAGGCTGTTTAGCCTGAGCCTTTCTCTTTCAATATACTCTAATGTGTCTTTAATGCAATCAATTGAAGCAAAACATTAAGACAAAGGGCTTCTGTGATGTGTGAGAGGCAGACCATTTCTTTTTAGAGACTGATTCATGTTATGTATTTGTGCAAGCCTGGGGGTAGGTTCCTATGTACACATGAAGAAGCCAGAAGAGGGGACGTGCGCTGTGTCCTCTGTAATATCCCACCTATTCCTGAGACAGGCTTTCACCCTGAACTGGGCAGTTGGTGCTTACTTGCTAGGCTGTAAACCACCAAACACACCAGTCAGAGATCTACGTCAGGAGCTTGTCGAAAACAAATACAGAACACAACAACGGAAATAACACAAAACACAAAACTATTTGCCCTTTGCCCCCTTTCAAAAGGAAGAGAACAGACGTTACAAGATGGATGAAGCATGAAAACATTATGGTAAGTGAAAAAAGCCAATCAGAAAGGGACAACTACTGCCTGACTTCAGACAGATGAGGTATCCAGAGCAGCCAGACTCAAGGACAGAAGACGGTGGCTGGAGCTGCAACACGGATGTAACAGGGACTATTTAAGAGGTGCAGGTACAGCCGTGGAAAACCAAGAGTTCTGGACCTGCATAGTGGAGAACTAGGCTGATCCCAGCATTTGAGACATAGAACCAGGCAGACTTTATGAGTTTGATGCCATTCTGGTCTACATAGTAAGTTCCAGGACAGTCAGGGCTATAAAGAGAGACTCTGACTCAAAACAAACAGACAAAATGAAAACAAAAATACTGAGAGGTCTGGAGAGGTGAACGTCCTTAACACAACTCAAGTACAGACTTTAAAACTTGCTAATCTGATGGGACAGTGTTTGGGAGCACTGACTGCTCTTCTAGAGAACCAGGGTTTGATTCCCAGCAACCACATGAGTTCACAAGCATTTGTAACTCTACTCCAAGGGATCCAACAATCTCAGGCACCAGACACTCATTTGTTACACATACATACATATGTAGACAAAATCTAACTACAGATGGGGGGTGTTAATATGAGGGTGTGATGTAACTCTGTGGGCTGTGGGCCTGGCCACAGTGAGGCCTTGAACTCATTCTCCACTACATGCCCTCTTCCTGATAAAACCTTCTAGAATCATTGGATAGTAAATTTTATTATGCTTTTATGACACACAAAAAATAAATAAACACTTTCTCTATTTCATAAACCTCAATCCTAGGGTTGAGCACTCTTTATATTTCAATTGTCACATTATCTATCAGATTAACAACATGTGGCAGAGTGGAAAGTTACAAGAGACAAGCTGTCCTGTGTGAGAATCTAACGCTCTTTAAAGACAGGTGTGTTGTCCAACATAATTAGCTTTTAAAACAGAACAGCCCTAGCCCATCTCCAAGATGGCTGGTAATCTGTTTCCCATCATGAAGTTCTTGACAGCTCAATGTCCTCACGTCTATCACTGTTCAGCAAATGGATTCTGGTTCACGGGGCAGATTCAAATCCATCTGTTGTCTAATCAAAAGCCATATTTAAGTCGGGTTTGTTCCATCACAGGCCACACTAATGGGAGCAATTTGCTTATCTGGGATCTTTCTCCCTTTTATCTGTGCAGTCTTTTAGATTTTACCTACTTATTTTTTAATTCCAATGATTATTTTCCCTTAAAGTGATATTATTTCTTTAGGGTATCATGAGACAACTTACCTTAATCTTTTTTTAAGTTGTAAACTGTCATGGATGATCCTCTTGACAAATTCTAGTTCACCTCCCTCTGCCATGATTTCTGTGATGCCTCCTGTATTTACAGAACTAGGTGGAGGTCTTCGAGAATTCCGAGAGTTTACACCCTGAACAACAACAAAAGCCACCATCTTTGAATATAATCTACTTATTATTGTGCTACACTGAGGATTTAAAAACACACACAGCCAGTGGGGGCTGTAGTTTGGTGATAAAGCACTTGCCTAGCATGCGCAAGGCCCTGGGGATTAAATATAAAAACATTTACCTTTTATATAGCCCAATCTGTTGCTTTTCCTTTATGCTTTCTGTCTTGATACCATGGCCAGGAAATCTACCCAAAGATTAAATAAATATTTACTTATGTTTTCTTCTAATACTTTTATGGTTCTCTTTCTTATATTTAAGTATTTAATCCATCCTTACCTCACTTCATATGAAAAAAGTTAACTCAAATGCATCAATGACCTAAATCTAAGAGCTTAATCTATAGAACTCCCAAGAAGAAAACATAAAAGTAAATTTTCATTAACTTGGATTAGCCCATGGTTTCTTCGATATAACACCAAAAAGCATAAGAATAACACAAAATAGATAAATTGTATTTTATCAAAACTAAAAACAATTTCACTATAAAGAATGCCATGGAAAACTGAAGACAAACCACAGGATGAAAAAATGTTTGCAAATCATTATAATTAAAGGGACTCAGGTCTAGGATATGAATATAGAGAATCCTTAAAACAGCCAGGTTAAAGGTGGCTCACACCTTTATCCCACCACTTAGAGGAAAGAGGACCTCTGTGAGTCTGAGGCCAGCCTGGTCTACCGAGAGTTCCAGAACAGTCAGGGATACAGAGAAACCCTGTTGGGGACGGGGGTCCTTAAAACTTAATATAGGAAGAAACGTAACCCAATTTAAAAACTGGCAAAGTGGAGGGTAAGAGGCACAGGGCTTGTCCAGAATGTGCACGGTCCCAGGGCTCAGTGTAGAACTGTAAGGGGCTGACTAGACCCTCACCCAGAAGGGGACAGGTGAGGCAAGGTAACTAAATGAAATCATTCCTTGGGAGATGAGCAAAGGGCCACTAAGCACAAAAAAAGATGCTCAGCACAGCCAGCAGTCTGAAACCCCGCTCCGTACTCACTGGGATAGCACACAAAGCTACAGATAAGATGTGCTGAGGAACCTCACACTGTGGCTGGAGCATAAGCAGCAGTCAGTGTAGAAAACTGTCTGGCATGCCAGAGAGGCAACCTATTAACCCCTACCTCAAATTTAAAAAGACAGTAAAACAAGAAGGTATTCGGGGAGCTTGGAAAGCTGCTCAGCAGGTAAGGACACCTGCTGCTCTCACTACTGTGCCACTTTGGGAAGCCAAAGCCCTATCTCTATTTTTTTGAATGTAGACAAACAACACTTTTAATAAATGTTACTGTAGAACATGGTTACTTTTTCATAAATTTATACAAAAGCTAACTTTTTAATTATTTAAATTGTACTTCACTTTATTTTCTAATCAGGAATGTTAGTATTTCTAATAAATTACTGCTCAAATTCCTGACTTTGTCAAAATAAATTTATTTTGAAGATTTATTTATTTTGGGCTGGGCATGATGGCATAATCATAGTACTTAAAAAGAAGTCTCTGAATTCCAGCAGCCTGAATTGTGAGACCCTGCCTAAAAGAAATCAATAACTTTCTAATTAAATGTTGTGTTATGTGTTTGCACTCATATATGTGTACCACTGGTGCCCAAGAGGACAGAAGAGGAGGTCGGATTCCCTGGAACTGATGTGATAAATAGGTTGTGAGCTGCCATGTGGGTGCTGGGAACTGAACCCACATCCTCTGCAAGAGCAGTCAGAGCTTTCACTGCTAAGCCATCTTTCTAGTCCCCATACTGAATTTTTAAATATATTGTTTTGGGTGTTACAGTATTAAGGTTTGAAACTAGGGCCTCTCACATACTAGGCAAACACTACCACTGAGATATAGTCCTAGCCCTCTCTTTTAAATTTTGAGACAGGGTCTCACTAACTTGCTTCAGACAGGTTTAAACTTACTAAATTCAAACTAGTCTAGGACTTGCAATCCATCTGCCTCAGCCTCCCATGTATGGGATTACAGGTCTCCACACAGCAGTTTATCTTATCCAATAGATTCTGTTCAATATCTAAAGGCAAATACATTTTCAACATTAAGCCATTTATTTACCATCAAATGACAAAAAATAGCTATTTTTTGTTCCTAGACTGACAAGCTCAGTCCAATTTTAAAAGTTCAAACTTTAGGGACTGGAGAGAT
Organism: Rhynchomys soricoides; assembly: GCA_019843965.1. Classification (NCBI taxonomy): domain Eukaryota; kingdom Metazoa; phylum Chordata; class Mammalia; order Rodentia; family Muridae; genus Rhynchomys; species Rhynchomys soricoides. The sequence continues at coordinate 7,950,400 of JADRCH010000059.1, forward strand.
GATGCCTCAGTGGTTAAGAACACAGGCTGCCCTTCCAAAGGACCTGGGTTCCAGTCCCAGCGCACACATGGTGGCTCACAACCATGAGACCCCAGGGCTAGTCCCTAAAGGTCCCTGGCACACATATGGTGAACAAACATTCATGCAGGCAAAACGCTCATACACATAAATTTAAAGTTTAAAAATAGTTTTAGCTGGGCAGTGGTAGCACAGGCCTTTGACCCCAGTACTCAGAAGGCAGAGGCAGAGGCAGGCAGATCTCTGAGTTCTAGGCCAGCCTGGTCTACAGAGTGAGTTTCAGGACAACCAGGGCTACACAGAGAAATCATGTCTCCAAAAAAAAAAAACAAAAACAAAACAAAAAAAAAAAGTTTTAAACCTAAGAAGAAATAGCAAAGAGCCAGGCTAGAGTCAAGAGAAAATCAGAAAAAGCCTCTGCTTTTATGATAGTATGAATTCCTTGACCAAACTGCTCCTGACACCTTATTAACTGAACTTCTCAGCTACATAAATTAACTGTTTAACTGGGGAGTCCATCTGTACTGGGATCATAAATGCCTCAAAACAACAGCATTTTAAATTATATAGACTCTAAAGAAAAACTGCCTTCTGCTCTTATCTCTGCTAGTCCTTTACCTTGGCTTCCAATTGGTTGGCAAAAAAGGGAGGGTTGCACATACAGAAGTCATAGACTATCTCAGACTCTTCCTTAAGCGCATCCATCAGGAGTGTCTTCTGCGGCACCTTCACCACTAGGGGAGACGACAAGGACTGATAGTTACTATTTATTTTTTAATGTCTTTAAAGTACATGCACAAAACAATACATAGCAGAGAAGGAAAATGATGGCAAGCCTGCATATAAAGTTCCTCCACTTTACTCCCAATGAGAGGCAGAACTGCAGCAGTGGAGTGAAAGCAGATGCATTAACCTTAGCAATGTTCCTCTTAACAACATGTGTTAACACTACTGGGAAAAGTGTTAAATTCTTTTCTAAAGAGACATAGGAAAAATCAGCTTAAGAAAACAAGAGGTTTCTCTCCTGGAATTCCTCCTGCTCTTGAGAGTTCTAACTTTTCTGCAATAAACTTATGTTCATTCTGCCAGAAACTAAATTAATTATATTTTAAAAATCAACATTAAGGAGCTGGGGAACGGAAGAGCACATGTTGCTCTCCCAGGACCCATGTTTAGTCCTCCCCACCTACGTGGTGGTTCACAACCATCTGAAACTCCAGTTCCAAAAGAGCCAATACCTCCTTCTAACCTCTGAAGGTACCAGGTATGTATGTGATGCACAGACATATATGCAGGCAAAATACTCGTTCACATAAAATAAATCTTTAAAAAATTAAAAACTGTCAATATAGGAAGGTCATAAATCATGAAGGAGAGTTGGACTGGTTCTAGCAAATATCTACATACTAAAATTAAAATATTATAATTTAGAAGGTAGTGGTGGCACATGGCTATAATCTGAGCACTTGCAGAAAGAAGCAGAATAGAGAAATCAAGACCAGCCTGGATTACAGACTAAGACTCTATATTTTTTTTATTATTATTGGTTTTTTTCTTTTTTTCTTTTTTTTGAGACAGTCTCACTCTGTAAAGCAAGCTGGCCTCAAATCCGCTTGTCTCTCCCGCCCTAGTGCTGAAGTATGCCACCACACCCAGCTAACTAACATATATCTTTCTTTTTTAAAAAAATAAAGAAATACAAGACTCAGCACTGTCGGTCGTGTGAAGTAGCAAAGTCCCTAAGAGACAGCATAAAAATGCACTCAGTGAACTAGCACTAGAAAGAAAACACAAGAGCTGTTCAGAGCGCAAACACCATGAAGGCAGACTGCAAGAGTGTCAACCTCAACTGGAAACACAAACCAGAGGACTAACCCATCCCTCTGGTGGAGAGAGGACTAATTCTATACAGTTTTCTAATGTACGCATGTGCTGTTGCGGCTGTGTGCCCAGCCTCCCTAGCACAAAGAACTGATCAAAGGAACTTTCAAAGAGAAAGAAAACCAAACCAAGACAAGACATAAAACCACTTCTAAATTTCAGCTACTAACAGTTCTAAAGTTTAGATGGAGCTCCTGGCTGAATGAGACAGGAAAGGGAACCACCCCTCATTAGCATAACGGGAGGTGCTACATACTGCTAAAGCATAGTTTAAAATTGTCATTGAAATTTCTCACTGCTGTTGTTTGTAGTACTTCGAATTGAACCTCACAAATACAAGGCAAATGCTCTACCAAGGAACTAAATCCCCAGCCCTATTAATTTTCAGGCAGGGTCTCACTAAGTGTAAAACTGATCTTGAACTAGATTCATAGACCAGGTGAACTTTAAATTATAGATCCTGATACCTCAGTGTTCTAAGTGGTCAAGATAACCTCAACCCCTAGACCTGCCTTAAATTTATACAGAAAGTACTCACTTTCCAGCAAACAGCCAAAGAGGGCAGGAAATAAGATAATGTAATTCAATTAACAGCTACTGGACTCTCCCTAGCTACCTTAAGGACTCAATCAGCACCAGCCATCCTGAACAGTGTCCAACAGATGCATTAAGAAAATTACAACTATTAGTAGTTACCTCAGCTCTGCAGGCATAGCCATAGGCAGGGCTGTTTGAAACAGTTTATATCAGACGTAGGCTGTGTTATTACCTTCCATCCTTGATACAGTCTAGGCCAGAGCTTCTCAGAATTTTAGAGCTCATGACCCCCACCCCCACCCTCAACCCCACCCCCGTACTTGAGAAATTTTTATGTAACTCTGGGTCTACAGATCTAAAATCAGACATGTAGGTGAGCATGACAGTCTATAATGAAGTTCCAGGTCATCCTCAGCTACACAGTAAGTTGAAGACCTGCCTGGAATACAAAGAGATTCTGTCTCAAAAGGAAAAAAAATGTTTAAAGTGGTGATGGAAATCATCTTAGTCAGGGTTTCTATTCCTGCACAAACATCATGACCAAGATGCAAGTTGGGGAGGAAAGGATTTATTGAGCTTACACTTCCATGCTGCTGTTCATCACCAAAGGAAGTCAGGACTGGAACTCAAGCAAGGAAGCAGGAGCTGATGCAGAGGCCATGGAGGGATGTAACTTACTGGGTTGCTTCCCAGGCTTGCTCAGCCTGCTCTCTTATAGAACCCAGGACTACCAGCCCAGGGATGGCACCACCCACAAGGGGACCTTCCCCCTTAATCACTAATTGAGAAAATGCCTTACCACTGGATCTCATAGAGGCATTTTCTCAACTGAAACTCCTTTCTCTGTGATAACTCTAGCTTGTGTCAAGTTGACACACATAACTAACCAGTACAGAAATGGAGCTCAGTTTGTAGCGATTGCTTAGCATGCACAACAAATATGTAGTAACAGACACCTATAATCCCAGCTCTGGAAGGTGGAAGCAGATCAGCAAGTGAAAGGTAAAGGTCAGCTGCAGAGTGCAAAGGCGGCATGCATACTAGAGTCCCTGTGTGAAATAAACAACTCAGAGGTACACAAATCAAACATTTACTGATAAGTCATAAAGAAGCACAAAGCAACTATTTGGCATAAATATAATTTCCCATTCATTGATGGCAAAAGGAAATTTGCAGTAGAAATGGATATGCTATGGTCATTTATCTTGACATAAAAACAAAAGCTTGGCTGCGTATGTGATACTGGGGGCCATAGAACATCTTCAATGTTTTCCAGGTGATCAATATTTTAATCTTCTAGCCATCAGTCTGAAAGTGTTGCTTTGCAAAAATACATAACATAAAATGGCAAAGCAACTCAGAAATTCTTCCAAATTTCATTCTTATCTCATACTAACATTCATTTAAACAATTTCTAAGGAATTTAAGTCAATAACTCAAACAGCATTTTTATTATTTTTTCATACTACTACTGCTATTACTACTACTATTAGAGACAAGATCTCACTGTGTAGTTATGACTGGCCTGCAACTCACTATGTAGACCAGGCTGGCCTTGAACTCAGAGATCTGCCTGCTTCTGCCTCTCAAGTGCTGGGATTAAAGGTGTATACCACCATACCTGGCTTTTGTTGTTAGAGATATATTATTTTTCCTTGTGTGTGTTTGTACCTCAATGAGTTTATGTGCACCCTGCCTGTGCAGGCGCCAGAGGGCATCCGAACTGGAGTTACAGGCAGTTATGAATCACCTGAGTCAGTGCTGGGAACTGAACCAGAGCAGTTAAGTTCTCCCTGCCTCTCTAGGCCACAAACACCAACTAAAAAATATAAATATGTGTGTGTGTGTGTGTGTACTTTAAATTAAAAATACACACACACACACACACACTCAAAATGTGGAGGTCAGAGGAAAACTTACTAGAGTCAGTTCTCTCCTACTATGTGGATCTTGGGAATTGACCAGATCATTAGGCTTGGCAACAAATGCATTTACCTACCCACTGACCCTTCATGTTGGCTCCCAAACAGCTTTAAATATCCTAATATGATTCTAAATTACATTAATTTGATAGTTACATTATAGAGAACAACAATAGAAAAACTAGTTTTTCTTCTCCATAACTAAAGCATTGTTTCTTTAAGTGCACCCCCCCCCCAAGCCCTAAAAAACCAAAACCCCCTGCAACTGGTGTCTGCACATCACGGCATGACCACTTTCATGGTACAAAGTGCATGGTCTATGTTCAGAATAATGGCTACAGTAAAGTCTTACCATGCAACATGGACAGGTGTGCCCAGAAACACCTCAGATTCCTTATTCACTTTATCCTGAATTAATCTTTGGTTACTGTATGTTCAAAAACTTTTACACAACTTCCCCCCCACCCCCACCGCCCCATCACTCCACAACCCCTCCCACATTCACTATACGCTACCCATAGGAGGTCATAACCTACAGTTTTGAAGCCTTGGTCTAGGTGACCTGGTGACCATTTCCAGAGGGGAAGCACTTCCTGTGATGGTGTGGCAGTGCTACAGAGGCATGGTCAAGATTGGTCCTTTGCTAACTGGCATGGTCCTGGCACAAGCAGGCTGCTCAGGCTCACTAGGTGAGCCAGGTAGGAACACTCTCCCATGCTGCTCAATGTTTCAACATTAGAGTCAATAAAAGGCCAATAAAAGACCCTTCAAGTGGTCTTTTCTTGCCAACTTTCAGTGGTGTGGGCTCAGCTGGTTAACATAAAGAAGGCAAAAGCAGAGACGGCAGAGCACAAAACAGCACCAGCTCTGAAAGCCACAAGGCAGCCAGTAGTCAAACAGCAAAAGGGACAGAAGCAGACGTAGAGCAAATGAGGGCAGAGAGCAAAGACTGGAGAAGGGGAGAGGCTGTAAGAAGTCAGCCACAGAAGAGCAAATGAAAGCCCTGCTCTGCAAGGTCTAGAGAGCTGTCAGACCACTGACTATGACTTGTCACAATGGCTGATGAGGATGGACTAAGGACTTCTAAGAGCCAGCTGAGGAACACAGGTTTTCACATACAGCCTGCAGAGGGACATTAGAGGACATTTCTCCTCCTCCTCCTCCTCCTCTTCCTCCTCTTCCTCCCTCCCAGCCTACTGCTCCCCTCACTGTTGCCAAACTTGGGAGAGAAACAAAAGCTGCCAAACAGCAGTGTGAGCTTCCCTGGTCTACCTAAGACCTCTGTCTAGATGGAGCCAGTTGATTTATGTAGGAAGATTCCCAAGTCTCAGGGCAAATTACACTTTGTGGCATAGATTAGAGAGAAACGCTTCATTGAAAAGAAATGTCTGAGTCTTTAATCCCAGCACTTAGGAGGCAGAGGCAGGTGGATTTCTGAGTTCCAGGCCAGCCTGGTCTACAGAGTGAGTTCCAGGACAGCAAAGGTTATACAGAGAAACCATATCTCAACAAAAATTAAAACAAACAACAAACAAACAAAAAACCCACAGACCCCCACCACCACTACCACCAAAAAATGTTTAAAAAGCCTGGGGACAGAGCTCAGTGACAAAGTGCTCTCCTAGCATATATACAGTCCTGGGTTCAATCCCCAGAATGTTCTTCTAATCCTCCTACACTAATTAACTCAAAATCTATCAGAGACCTAAAAACAATAAAACTAGAAAATAATACAGGAAAACACAATCTGGGCCAGGTAGTGACTTTAGGCATAGTTCATGAGGAAAAGAAAGTGCTGGACTTCACACTTTAAGTATGAAAAGTCAAAAACTGCAAGAAAACACTTCAAACAGAATATCTGGCTGTGTGTAGTGGCTCATGCCTTTGGTCCCAGGGCTCCTAAGGGCAGGGGATGTACATTCAATCTTGCTGTGAACAGCTGTATAAAATAAAGTATATTAAATTATTACCAAAACCACTTAAGAATATACAGCAGAATAATGATAATGATTTAATAATGGATATGGTAGTACATGTCTTAATGTTTGTGTTTAATTTTATGTGTAAGAGCGTTTTGTGTATACAGATGCATATCATATGCATGCCTATTGCCCTGAGAAGCCAGAGGTATCAGATTCCCAGGAATTAAGAGTTACAGACTGCCATGAACCACCATGTGAATGACTGAAATAGTAAGTACTCTCAACCCCTGAACCATCTCTAGTCTCAACATAGCAAATTTTTAAAAACTATCCACAGAAAAAAAATTACATAACTAACTAAATTAGAAGGTGAGATATTTTGAATAAGAATGCCCCTTCTCCCCTTGAAAGAATTAGGAGGTGTGGCCTTGTTGGAGGACATAGGTTCCTGCGGGCAGGCTTTGGGGTTTCAAAACCACTGTGGTTTTTTTCTCAAAATCCTGCTCCAGCACCATGTATGCCTGCCTGCCTGCCTGCCACCATGCTAGCCACCATGATGGTCATGAACTCCAACCTGTTGAAACTATACAGCCCAAATAAACTCTTTCTTCTATAAGTTGTCTTGGTCAGTGTCTTATCACAGCAAAAGAACAGTAACCAAGGCAAAAGACAAATTCACAAACAAATAAATGATAGAGGAATAACAAGGATCAATTTTATTATATTCCTTCCTTTGATTCTGAAATAAAAATCAATTAATTACATTAAATTATTTAAAATTTGAAGTCTACGAATTTAAGCAAAGAAAACAAGCCAGGCATTGTGGCACTCGTGAGGCAGGTGGATCTCTGAGTTCATGGTCAACCTGGCCTAGAAAGTGAGTTCTGGGGCAGCCAGAGCTGCATAGAGACTCTGTCTCAAACAAAAAACCCACATATAATAATGCATGTTATATTGAAAAAGTTTTAACAAACAAAGCTTGAAGGGCTATTTATTTAGAGGAACCAACCTTTGATGAGATCAGAGAGGTTATTCTGCTCAACATTTTTCTTGGCATAATTGAAGCACATATCATCCACTTCTGTTGCCAGGAAATACCAGCCATTTAAGGTTGCTCCAAGTAAGGGATAGATGCAGGACGCCCCAGTACCTAGAAAATAAAAATCCAGAGCACATAGAGGGGAGAACAATAAAAACTCCTTTTCTTCATAAGAATTCTTTCAGGTCTCCACAGCTTAACTCACAGTCGGCTACTGGGCTCACTCCTCGTTTTGCACACACCTCAGAGCACAGCCTTCCTAGAGGACAGAGACCTTCACGCCCTGCTCTTGTATGCTGAGTGTAAAATGAAGTGTGAATAACTGAAGGCCCAGGAGAACATGGCTTATTAACCCAAAGTGGCCAAAACACTTCATTTTGTAAAATTCAATTTGCTCACAAAAGTCTTTATGTCCCATATGAGAATTAATTTCCTCAATACAATGGACTTGTTAAAACACCAGTGTCTCACAGCACATCAACATAGTGCACACACCCCTAATTCTAACACTTGGGAAGCAGAGGCAGGAAGACTGTGAGTTTGAAACCCTGTCTCAAAGGGGGAAAACCGGAAAACAAACAAAACATGCAGACAAACACATAGTTCATTTCAAAAAGCAGAAACTGGTGTGTGTGTGTGTGTGTGTGTGTGTGTGTGTGTGTGTGTGTATTTGTGTAGAATGTCAGTCACGGCAGGCACTAACCAGCCCTAGCACAGGTACAACAGACATACTAAGAAGCCAATGCTTCATGAAAAAAAAAAAAAAAACAAACCACAACCAGTTTCAACAGTTAGTATTTGTCCCTAAAATTTGCATGTAGGGCCCCTAACCCTGGACTGGTCTGCGTGCCCTTCCCCAGATGCTGCTTTTTACAACCACTAACAAAGCTTGACCAATTACATCTCAGTGAGTACACCCAAGGGAGGGAAAGCTAGGGCTCCTCCTGATAGCTACAACCTGGACCCAGCACTCCAAAGTTGCTTCTCTGGGTCCCACCGTAGCGCTGCAGGATCTGGAGGTGTTTCCTGAAGCCCTCGTGCCGCATCACTTCCTCATGACCTACTTACTCTCGACAGGCTAGGAAACAGACCAAAGCAAACACTGCACTACTTAACCTCTTTGCCAGCCGTGGCATTGTCTCCTGGCCATGATACAGTCAGGGAAACACTTCCTTGGGGATTTGGGAGATACAAGGAAGGAAGAGGGTCTCAGCTCCTCAAGAGTCACAACTGTTTAGGCCTAGGCATTCCAGAAAACTGGAGTCATTTAGAATGTTTTCACCTCTGCTGGGGGGAAGGAAGGAAGGAAGGAAGGAAGGAAGGAAGGAAAAAGACCTTCCTCATCTCACAGGGAAAATATCCAGGTAAAAGACCCATCCCCTTCCCTTTTAAAACTGTCCCTCCATCCTAAAGACCAAGAAACTTGAATTCTAGGATTCTGATATCCTCAGAAAGCCAAGTGACATTGTAAGTGAGTAATAAGCCTTACAATGATAAATAAAAATGGAAAGCACAGTCAGAATTAGAGCAACCTGGTGGGAGTCGGGGGGAGAATTGATATAGAACCCTAATTAGAAACAATATGATTTCAGCAAGCATTGCCCCTTGTGAAGAGCTAAAATCCATTAACCTCGTGTATCCCCAAGTGCTACTTTAGCGGGTTTGGGGCATAATTAAAATGCAATTAGCACCTAATAAGCTATCCTCCCTTTCCCCCACCTCCTTCCCTAATTCTGGTCTCACCATATAGCCCAGGCCAGCACTGGCCTGGGACTTGCTATCCCCCCACTGCTATAACCCAAGTGCTGGGATCACAACACCTGCCACCACACGGTGCAAGTCAAGCAGTTAGCTTCCTAGGACACATCAGCCACCTTGTACCATGAACATAAGAGTTTTAAATGAACTCCATCAGGTCTCCAGTGCTTAGCGCACGTGAAGTAGTTAGAATGTAAATGTTAAAAGAATAATGCCTTGAGGCTGGAGAGATGGTTCAGTGGTTAAGAGCACTGGCTGCTCTTCCAGAGGTCCTGAGTTCAATTCCCAACACCCACATGGCAGCTCACAACTGCTGTAACTCGTTTCCAAATAAACAGTTCCAGATTCCAAGGGATCTGACATCCCTGCACAGACATACAATCAGGCAAAACATCAGTGCACATAAAATAAATAAGTCATTAAAAAAAAAAAAAAAAGACAAAAGTGCTGGAAAGATGGCTCAACAGTTAAGAGTATTGCTTTTCCAGAGGTCCTGAGTTCAATTCCTAGCAACCACATAGTGGCTCACAACCATCTGTAATGGGATCTGATGCATAATTCTGGTGTGTTTGAAGAGAGAAACTATATATATATATAAAATTTCTTTTTAAAAAAAGAAAGAAAAGGGGGAAACTAATGCCTTTATCCAACAACTTTCTCGGCCTTCTGGCTAAGATCAAGTGTATCCAACAACTTTGCTAGGCCTGGAGAGATTATTGTAATTATAGTTCATAGTCTAGTGGCAAATAAAAAAAATACTAACCATGTATTATACCCAAGAAAGTAACCTTTCTTAGGTTTTAGGTCAGAGAAAGCTTTTATGGAGAAAGCCGACTTGCAATGTCAAGTGTAGTACTAATGGGAACAAACAAGATCAAGACGAGAGAAGTCTGAGGCACGGGAAACACTATACAAAAAGGCCTGGTGGTCTACAAGTGTGGGAAACAAAAGAAACATCGCTTAGGTGGGGCTTAGAGAACAGGCAGTACAAACTCTGATAGGCGGAGCCAAGGCTTTAAGTATTTGTGACAAAGCAAAGAGGCATGAGCCTTTAATCCCAGCCTTTGGGAGCAGAGGCAGAGCAATGGTCTACTCTATATAGCTAGTTCCAGGACAGTCAGGATGTCTCAAAAAAAAAAAACACACACACACACACAAAAAAAACCAAACAAAAAAAAACCAACAACAAAAAACAAAAAAACAAAACAAAACAGAAAGAGGGGGGTGCACTTTAGAACTGGGTATGATGGTGCATGCCTTTAACCCTATGATCCTAGCACTCAGTAGGCAGAGAGGCACGATCTCTGTGCATTTAAAGCCAGCCTGATCTACAGAGCTAGTTGTAGGACACCAGGGCCACACAGTCTCAAAACATAATAATGATAATAATAATAATAGCTTAATTAAAAATGTTTAATAACAGAGTAGACAATGTCCAACAAACACAAAAGCTAAGGTTAAAGCTTGAAGGCTAAGGAAACCAGGACCTCCTCTTCCTTCCATACTTCTCCAACCCTCTTGTGCTCTGACTTACCTGGACATCCCCTCTCAAGAGAAACCAATGACAGAAATCTCCATGTGCACCAAATAAAAGCTTCCTTCACAGTTAATACTAGAAGAGCCTACAAAGAGTCTGACAATGCAAAACCTATGGAAATAAGAACCACCTACCTATGTCAATTCCTCTTCGGAGAGCAGTTTTGTCAGAATCCTGGTGACCAATCAGATCTTCTACCCAGTGAATATAGTTAAGTCTCAAGGGGACTGTAGGAATTAGTCTCTCCAAAGGAATATCAATAGAAAGTCCAAAGTCCTCTCTCAGGAGAGTACAAGTCAGAGCTCTGACTGCTTCAGGGTCTTTGAAATTAAGACTGGGGAGTAGAGAAAAAGAACACAACTGATTAATATGTACCACCAAGCGCACTAGCACCTTTGCCATATCAAGCAGCTACACCAGGGACCCAATGCCCATTTCCTACAGAAATCATACGTGAAAAGTTACACTCACTATTCAGCTCAACAGCAGACACAAAGGGTACTTGAGCCCTCCACAGCCTCTGAGAAGCAGTATAGTTATCCACCACAAAGACTGCATCCATGCATGCAGCCCAGGGGTTAAGACTGCCTCTGTTCCCGCTCCTGTCTGGTATCTGTCTTAGCTAAGACTCTGGACAGGCCATGAGCCTGGCTGGCACTTTTCTCAGCTGGTAAGGTAGGAGTTCCAGTATCAGTGCCATGTAACAGTCTCTGAAAAGAATACAGCTCCTTATACATAGTAAATGTTTTACAAATGCTGGGCATGTCTTTTTAGCTATCATCAACATCACTGACACTAACATATTCTTTAAAACCACACTCAAAAATGGGGAAAAAAATAGCCAGGTCATTTTGGGGAACACCTTTGATCCCAGCACTCAGGATACAGAAGCAAATGGATCTGAGTCTGAGGCTAGCCTGGTTCAGAGTGAGTTCCAGGACAGCCAAAAGTACACAGGGAAACTTTGCCTCAAAAAATAAATAAACAAATAAATAAACACCAAGCAAACCAAAAGAACAAAACCAGCATAAGAATGTTCAGTAATAGCCAAAAGTGGTGGCACACACCTTCACTCTCCCTACTTAGGAGGCGGAAGCAGGCCTGTTAGGTTTGAGGCCAGCCTGGTCTACATACTGAGTTCCAGAGCCCAGCCATAGTACATAAAAGAAACCAAAAAAAAAAAAAAAAAACCTTAACAAATATTCTATTTTACTCCTGTGAAACCAATCAAGTTTATTGAAAGGGTGGGCTAATGCCATCTACTTCAGTGACAGAAAAAAAATTCAATCCTATACACTGAAGAAATCTATACTCAAGAAAAATACCAAACACAGTCACATCCTACTCCAAGACACTTGCTGATCTTATATCCCATCACACTATGTGTAAAATTTTAAATTCTCAAATGTAAAACTTTAGAAATTAAAGGAACCTGATAACTCAGAAGCTCCTTCCTAAACAAAGTTTGAAAGCATTTTCTCAAGTGCATAAACAGTAACTTAATTACTGCCTTACAAGGGCTCAATGTTACTCTGCAGCCCAGCTGTGAAAATCCAGGGTTACAAATCTAGAGAATTTACCAGGAATAGCTTTCAAAATAACAATTCAGGGAAAGAAACATTAACTACTCAAATGACACAAGGTCTTTATACCTGTGGACAGAAATGGCTGAACAGCTAGTAAGGGACTATATTCTAATAGAGCACCCTGCCAGATGACTACCACTCTTCAAGGTTGGCCCTAAACCCAGAGTTCAAGCGCCAGGAATCCTCCTCTCTGCCTCTCAAGCACTAGGAATACACACACCGGTGCACCAGGCACTCACAATGGTACTAGGGGAAGAAACTAAGGTCATCAAGTTTGTGTAGCAAGCACTTTACTGACTGACCGATCTTCTCATTGCCAACTTTTTTCTTTCACATACGTCATATGACCATTATGTTATCTAGGACTGATGGCTTTCTGTCATTTTTCCCATTAAGTGGTCTAAAAGCTAAATTTAAAATTTTCCATTTTCTAATAGATACAGTGGTGCACACCTTTAATCCCAGCAACTGGGAAGGTAGAGGTGGGCAGATCTCTTGAGTTTGAGGCCAGCCTGATCCATAGGAGGCACAGGCCAAAGTTATATAAGCTACATAGTGAGACCCTGCCTGTTCAAAGAAGAAAAAAAAAAGTAGAGGTAGGAATATATGCACAAAGCCCTGGGTTAGACTCCTAGGACCACATTAAACTGGGCATGGTGGTGAACCCCCGTAATCTCAGCACCTGGGAGGGGGAAGCAGGAGGATCAGAAGTCCATGAGATCCTGTCTCAAAAATACCACCCACACCACCACCACCACCACCACCACCACCACCACCACCACCACCCACCACTATTAAAGAGAAAGAAGCCATGTAGTTGAGAGAGAACAAGAGGTGCATGGGAAAGGGGGAAATGATGAAATTATAAATTATTAAAAAGGGCCCCGTCTCTGCGACCTCCCCTTACCAGTACGAATATGCAGAGTTAGATGTGTCTAGCTCAGTGGTACAGTGTTCACGTAGTGTGCACAGGAACACTGGGTTTGACCCTCAGTTGCACAAAATCTGTCGTCAGGCATGGAAGCATATACCTGCATTCTCAACAATTATGAGGCAGAGGCAGAAAGATCTTTGCAAGTTCGAGGCTATCCAGGACGTCACGGTGAACATCAAGCAGCCAGAGACACAGAACAAGACTTCTCCCAACAGCGATCCTGCACACACACACTTTCTCATTCTAAGAAACAATAGCACATGAACCTATCACCAAATTCATCATATAGGAAGCAGAGAGAAGACTGGTGAAGGGAATAAATACAAGCTATGAAAGCTGATTCTAAAACTCTATTAACAAAACTGAATGTTCCTTTTTTAGTTCTAAGAAAAAGCGGACATTAGTCCAAGTGTTGGAAATCTTTTATAGGGCAAAGTCTAGTCACACAACTTCGCTGCTTAAATATCTAGGTCACATTAGCATCCTGGGACACTGCAAATCCTGAGCGCAGGCAAGATCTGTTTTATTCTCATTTCCAAGATCACAGGGAGGCCTAGGAACTAAAATTAGCTCTCACCGTGAAAATTAGCATTTATTCATTCCACCAGTTTTTGTTTTTTTAACACATGCAGCTTTACAAAACAGCCTATTGTCAACAGACTTCTGATTTCCCCAGAATGATTCCCACTTGGCTACAAATGAGTACTTTATTTGTTATCATCTCTAGAGATGAGTTTTAGACTATGTATTTCCACTATACAAGGATGAGCTAACAATAATTCTAATACTACAGAAGCTGAGCCTCAAATGTGTCAATAAACACCGATGCCTGTCAGCCTTGTTGAGACACTGTTCTCTATCACTGGATCATCAGTGAGATGCTAGAAACACTAGTCACCAATTACAACCTACCTTCAGGGTCAGTTTTTGGTTTACAAGCAAAAATTTGTTTTTAATCTCACACTATGTTCAAGATCAACCAACAGAGCTCACACAAACAGCAGGCTGTTGCTATGGAGTTGGGTACTATGAAAAACAAAACCAAAAATTAAATTGCAGCAGTCTGATATAATTATAACAAAGCAGTGAGGGATATGGGAAAGAACAGAGACAATCATCACATTGTCAATATAGGACATCTCAGCCCTATACCTATATATAGCAGATCCCTTCTCCATATGCCATACTATAGTCTGACAGTCCTATGTATGAAGCATATAATAAATTTTGTGTTCTTTTTCCTGTGAAAAATGGTCCAGCAAGATAGCTCAGCAGGTAAAAGCATTTGTCACACAAGCCTGATGACCTAGTTCAATCTCCCACAAGCAGTGATGGAGGAAAAGAACTGACTCATCTGCTGTCCTCTGGAGAGGTTAGAGATGGCTCAGTAGTTAAGAGCACGGGCTGCTCTTCTGGCCTCAGTGGCACCAGAACACATGTGGTACAGAGACATACATGCAGGTATATACACAAAATAAAATTAAACAAAAATTTACAAAGACAGTAGACATTAAAAAGCAAGGCAATTTATTACCTGGCTACTCTGTTCCCAGTATATATGTCCATCCCCTGCCTTTAAAAAAATGTGTCTATGCCGCAGCATTCCCTGCAAACATTCACACACCATACACATACACACACTAATACAGTAAGTAAATATATCAGATAACCAAAAGCAAATATGCTCATTTAGAAAACAGTCTCCCTGACTGCCCTAGTCTCAACTCCCCTACACCCAAGATAGGGTAAAAGCACTTGCCACACAAGTCTGACGCCCTGAATCCAATCCTCGGATGCCGCAGTGAGAGGACCAACTCCTCAAAGTTCTTCTCTGACCTACACATATGCACCATGATACACAAACATACACATATACAACAATGAATAAACTTAAGAAAAATGTTAACAACAGCCATGTCTTCTTTTTACAGGAATATTTGCTTTCCTCTGAAAGTTTTTCAAAAATTTTTAATGTGCCCTAGGCATGAAACAGCTTTGGCCACCAAGCCAGGCATCAAGCTAGGATGAACAAAGGACTTCCATCTGCTGTGCCCCCGACTGATAGAAGAACACCACTACCAACAAGGTGCCTCTTTGTGCAATGCTTTGAAGGGCTGGCAAGATGGCTCAGTGCATAAAGTCAGGTGCTGCCCAGCCTAACAATTTGAGTTTGAACCCCAGAACTCACACACTAGAAAGAGTAAACAGACTCCCATTAGTTCCTGTCTCATCTCCACACATCCTGTGGCACAAGACTACACTCGTGCACAGGCACACACACAAATGATAACTAAAGATAATAAAAACTCTTAATTTAAAAAAAATAACTGGGGGCTGGAGAGTTGGCTCAGTGGTTAAGAGCACTGGCTGTTCTTCCTAGAGGTCCTGAGTTCGATTCCCAGCAACCACATGGTGACTTACAACCATCTGTAATGGGATCTGATGCCCTCTCTGGTGTGTCTGAAGACAGCTACAGTGTACTCATATACATAAAATAATTTTTTTTAAAAAAAAATTGGTTTTGTTTTGTGTGTATGGGTGTTTGCTTGCAGGCATGACTGTACCACATATGTACAGTGCCCTCAGGCACCAAAAGGGGTATTAGATCACCTGAAATTAGAGTTAGACTGTTATAAGCCACCAAGTGGGTTCTGGGAACCAAATCCAAGTCCTCTGTAAGAGCAGTAAAAGTGCTCTTAACCACTAAATAATCTCTCCAGTCCCATAAATAATTTTTTAAAATTAACTTTGAGCTGGGTAGTGGTGTTGCATGCCTCTAGTCCCAGCACTCAGGAGGCATATGCAGGATCTCTGTAGACCTAGTTCAAGAACAGCCACGGCTACACAGAGAAAAATCAGTCTCCAAAAAAGAAAAGAAGAAAAAAAAAAAAAAAAAAAGTAAACAATTTTACCAACAGTAATCATTGACACATGTAATCTTAGTACTTGGGAGGTAGAGGACTATGTATAATACACTCATAAAAGTAATTTAAGGGCTGGAGAGATGGCTCAGAGATTAAGAGCACTGACTGCTCTTCTAGAAGTCCTGAGTTCAATTCCCAGCAACCACATGGTGGCTCACAATTGTCTGTAATGGGATCTGATGAATTCTTCTGGTGTATCTGAAGACAGCTACAGTGTACTCATATAAATAAAAATTAAATCTTTAAAAAGATAATTTAAAAGTCCAATTCAAAATGTAGTATAAACGTACATAATTCCACATGAGAATATAAAACACTCATTGTCAGTACTCCACACTGCATGACTTTTAGGGAGTGGCAGCCTGGAACAGTGATTCACACCTGAAATTCTATCTTGAAAAAACATGCAAAATAAATCCCCCCCCCCACACACACACACAGAGGTATATTACCCAGGATTGGGAAATAGCTCAATGACAGAATATTTGCCTCACAAGCATGAAACCCTTTATTTAAGCCCTACATCACAAATTAAGCAACTGTTTTCAGGCTCCTCAATATGAAGAATTATATCTATAAATAATTAAAATGCTATATACTGCTTTTAAATAATTATTGTGTGCAAGTGCCACAGTGTTCGGGTGAGGTCAAAGGACAATCTGTGGGGGCTTAGGAGCTTACTCTCTCCGCCGTCCACCATGTGGAACCCTGGGAATCACACTCAGGTCTCAGGCTGGTGTGTGGCCCCTCTGTGTTCTTAGCTGTCTCTCCTTTCTCCCTGCCTGTTACTTTCTCAACTACGCTTACAGGTTCCACATCTACGTACAGTTCTCCACACCGACCGCACCCACTCCCCACACACTCAGTTTTTGCTTCCCTTCCCTTCTGCCCTCAACAGCCACCCCACAACCACTGTGCCCCGTCTTTGAACTCACTGTCCACTGCCTATTAAATATTCCACTCAGGTATTCTAAGGTCCTCAGAGCCAACATGGCCAACTGAAAATATCTTCCTAAAATCAGCTTACCCATTGCTCTACACTTGTTAGTGGCCCTTCCACCCTCCCTCGAGCTCCATACTTGGCCCTTCTCTTCCTAACTTCTGCTGCATATTGCTAGTTGTACTTGGGAATTTCTCTGAGTTTCATTTACTGCCTTCACCTAGATAGGCCACGAATATACTTAATCTGGGATACCAAAATCATTTCCTAGTTATCTTAATTCTCTCTGCAATCCATTCTCTACAATGTTCTTAGAATGTATCTGTTTATGAGCTAGAGAGATGGCTCAGCAGTTAAGAGCACTAGCTGTCCTTGCAGAGGACCCAGGTTCAATTCCATGCTGGTGGCTCACAATCATCTATAACTTACTCCAGTACCAAGGGATCCAATGCCCTATTCTGACCTTTGGAGGCTCCTGCACACACATAGTGCACACACGTACACTAAGGTCAGGCACACACACACACACACACATAAAACAAATGAAAAAAATGTATCTCTTTAAATTCAATTCTGACCATGTGATTTGCTTATTAAGTACAGAGGGTAAGCTGGGCATAGTGGCACATACTTTAATCCCACCACTTAGGAGGCAACAGCAGAGGCAGGCAGGTCTCTATGATTTTGAAACCAGTCAGAACTAAAATAAATAAGTGAATGAATGAGTGAATAAATGATTAAGAATAGAGGCTAGCCGGGTAGTGGTGGTGCACGCCTTTAATCCCAGCACTTGGGAGGCAGAGGCAGGCGGATTTCTGAGTTCGAGGCCAGCCTGGTCTACAGAGTGAGTTCCAGGACAGCCAGGGCTACACAGAGAAACCCTGTCTCAAAAAACAAAAACAAAGAACAGAGGCTAAACACAGACGCATATGTAATTTTAGGATTCAGGACATTGGGACAGAATAATAGCTAGTTCAATACTAGCCTGGGTTACACAGCAAGTCCAAATACTAGCCTGGGCTACACAGCAAGTCCAAATCCTCTTATCCTCTTCCCCCATACAGAGTGAAAAAGAATAAAGAAAACGGTTAAACAAAAAGTGGAGAGATCACACACACACAGACACACACACACAGACACACACACACACACAGACACACACACACACAGACACAGACACACACACAGACACACAGACACCCCTATTGAGGCAAACAGTAAGGCACTCTGCTTAATTTGGAGGGGATCTGTATAAATGTACAGACTATTATCTGAATGAAAAGGCATTATATGCCAAAACATGGCGCTAAATTCAGTGCAAGTTGAAGACTATGTGGTCAGGACAGAATCTGAAGATATGAAAAAAGTATTCTTTTCAACCCAGATTCAATTGTAAAAACTAGTTATGTGGGAGCATATTTAAGGCAAAAATAAAAAAATAAAAAAATAATTAAAGCTATCTACTGAGTTTATTAAGCAATATAAGAAGCCCATGATAGATACACTATCCTATGAAAAGGGAGGAGGGCCACCAGCCGGCCTGCCTGCCTGCCTTCCTTGTCTTTTGGTTTTTTGAGACAGGGTTTCTCTGTATAGACCTGGCTATCCTGCAACTTGTTCTGTAGACCAGGCTGGTCTTGAACTCAGAGATCTGCCTGCCTCTGTCACTACCTAATGGAGGCGGGGAGGCTATTTCTAAAATCAGTTTTGGAAAACTGAAACTGGAAAATCCATAGGAAGAAATTTGAAAAGCAGAGCTACTAATTTTGAGTTTTAAATGCTGGCACTGCTGTGACACCGTGGCTCAACCACTGTATTAGAGGTGCTGAAAGGAATCCAGCCTCATCAAAGACCTACTTTCTTTAACACAATTAAAGGGCACATTCCTTTAATTCTAGCACTCAGGAGGCAGAGGCCAGAAGATCTCTGAGTTGGAGGCCAGCCTGGTCTACAGTACAGCACGAGTTTCAGGACAGCCAGGGGTACACAGAGAGACCCTGTCTTATGGGGGAAGAGAACAACAACACAGACACAGCTAACTCAAAAGATCTGGGGCCAGAAAAACAACTCCTTGGGTAAAGCACTTGACAGCCTGGGCTTGCTCCTCAGAACACACATACAGGTGGAAGGAGAGAACCAATCCCACCAAGCGGTCCTCTGGACTCTTACATACAACTCCCATCATATGTGAGCACGTCATAATCAATTTTAAAAGTTATACCGAGAAGTAAAAGGCATGCCAGTGATTTTCTCCGTCTGTTGTCAACATTTAGTATAGCTACTGATGGTAACTAAAGATGGCAGATAAAAGAGTGGACTTATACATAGAAAACAATGCATCTGCCACCCAAAACTAAGCTTTAGCAGCACATATAAGCAGCTGTACTCACAATAGCATTAAAAATGGATAAAGTCACACAAATCATTAAGACTGAATTTCAGGGGGGCTGGAGAAATGGCTCAGTGGTTAAGAGGGTTGGCTGCTCCTCCAGAGGGACCCTGGTTCGATTCTTGGCACCCACATGGCAGTTCACAACTGCCTACAACTCCAATTAAGGGAATCTGACGCCAGAAGCTCTTTTGACCTCCATGGGTGCCAGAAACACATGTGGTGCAGACATATATGTAGGCAAAAATACCCATACACATAAAAATGTTTAAAAAGATAAAAGGCTGAATTTTAGGGTGACAGAGATAAAGGAGTTTGCCACCAAATCTGACTAAATATCAGTTCCGTCCCAGAAACCCATGTGGTAGAAGGAGAGGCCAACTTCTGGCAAGTTGTCCTCTGACCTGAATATGCGCACTATGGCAAGCACAAAGCCTGCCCACCATCATATGCACAAATAACGCAAGAATAATTTACCCTGCTACAGGACTATTCCTTTCCTCTATTTTTATTTTTATGTGTATGGACATTTTGTCTGCGTGTATGTCTAAACCACACGCATGCAGAAGGTGTCATACCAACTGAAACTGTAGATACAGACAATTGTGAACCAACACATGGGTGTTGGGAATCAAACCCAGGTATTCTGGAAGAGCAGTCAGTGCTCCAACCACTGAACCATCTCTCCAGCTCCTAAGTATATATTCTTTAGTCATATATACTAAATTTAAATACATAAATAACTGTTCACTGATGCCAGAATCCCAATATGAGCCCTCAGAACTATGAATTGCTTTGTTTGTTTGCTTGCTTTTTTGTTTTTGTTTTTTCAAGACAGGGTTTCAGTATAGCATTCATGAAGCTATGTCGTGCAACTCACTCTGTAGACCAGACTGGCCTTGAACTCAAAAAAAAAAAAAAGACTCAGTCCTTAGCATGGTACAATTAGGAAGCGTAAAAACCTTGTGTTTTCAGTCATTAAGGGCATGCCTCCAAAGGGCTAGGAGATCCTGTGTTTTCTCTTCTCATTTCCCAGTGCCTAAGTTATGAACTGTTCCTTAGTCACTTCTAGTCGTGGTACACTACCTTAGCAACAAAGTCACTTCATCATACAGCACAATCTGCAGCACTCTGAGCCAGTGTAGCCTCTTCTCTCCCTACAATGATTGCTATTTGCTACAGTAACGGGAAGTCAACTGATACACAACTAAAACAAAAGACTGAAGAAAGCTGTTGACTGGGGTGGGTTAGGACCACCGCTGACAAGCTTGGCGTGGTCTCAAGGGCATCTGTAACCGTGGGTGTAACACACTTATTTTCTCATATTCTTATATTATCATAATTCCTGTCTTTGGTTTTGAAATAGTCTCAAATAACCCAGTATAGCCTCAAACTCAGTATGTAGCCAAGGATGCCCTTGACCTGATCCTCCTGCCTCCACCTCCCACATGCTGTCAACACGGCTGTGTGCTCCACCAAGCTTGGTTTATTCAGGGCTAGAGATAGGGCTTCATGAATGCCAAGTCAACTGCAACGACTAAGTTACATCCTTGACGAACATTCTAGTTTGCGCTTTCCTCAAAATGAGACACTTTGACATTCACCAAGCATTGGATCACATAAAGCACAATCTTAACCTGAGTTACACTGGCATCTCTGTTGTAGGAGGAGGAAGTTAGCCAGTAAGAGACTTTCAAATTTTCTCGTTTGTTAGATGTAAAAAATTGTCCCCCAGGGTGGATAATCCATGTGTCCAAAGTCACATGACACTTGAGATGTACATTCAGGTCTTCTGTTAGTCCGGCTTGCCTCCTGTCACATCACATCCACTCAGATCACACTCGAATGACACAGATTAATAACTTTTCACGAGTCACTTACCTTACTCTCCCATTCAGATTTATCTGAATATGCTGCTTAAAATCTGGATATTTAGATGCCAGATATGCGAAATCAGGTGGCTTGTCCTTGTATCTATTTCTTGCATGCATTGATTTGCTGAGAGCCATCTTTAAAGAGAGAGGGAAGAGGAGATATGAGAAAGAGAGGAAATTTAGTTCCAAAAGCACTGGGGGGCAGAGGGGGCACACAGGAGTATATTCACGTCTGTAACACTAGTACTTAGGAGGCAGAGGCAGGATCACAATATGCTTGCAACAAGCCTGGGCTACATAGTGAGTTCCAGGTCAGTCAGGCTACCCTGCCTCAGAGACAAACACACACAAATAGGAAAGTCCAGCTTGCTGCCACATTCACTACCCTCAATAAGTCTGCCTCACCCCTTAAGGGGATATAGCTATCAGCAGAGCACTTGCCAAACATGTTCCAAGGCCCAGGGTTCAATCTCCAGAATTACATACATACTTACACACTTACACACACACACACACAAAACCATGGGAGAAACTCCTATACAGCAGTTTTAATTACCTAATATTCAAATGCCCCTTACAGACATGGGAGTAAAGAGCAGCATAAACTGAGGACAGCCTCCAGGCCTCAAGAATATCAAAGGGAAGTGTCCAGGATTACATTTCTTTCATGTAATGCTGGACAAAAAGAAAGTCACTCCTCTAACAAGTTCAAGAGTTAGGACTCTACAACACATTAAAGAGGACATGGTTTACAGGCACGTACACTGAACATATGTGACCCAAGTTAAGTTACAACCTTGGCCAAATCAGTTCACTTTTCTACACTATTTATTCAGGTCATACCAGACACACTCAATAAAGTCACTACTTTTGATTCTTTAACTTTTGTTTAAAAAAAAAAAAAAATTCAACTGGGAATTTAACAGTATCACACCTACTCTACCAAGGACTGCTACACCCAAGATAACTAACTTCTGGATTTCTATCTATTATCCCATTCCTCGACACACGACTGCCCGGCTCAAATGCCATCTTATTAATATCTTTCTTGAGCAGCTCACTAAAACATTCAGTGACTGGAGCATGCACTTTATTACCTCCCTAACTTCTGTCTTTGGAATTTACTCATTTGACATTCAGTACACATTTGCTTAATTTAAAAAATCTCTCTCTCTGTGCTGGGCAGTGGTGGCCCACGCCTTTAATCCCAGCACTCGGGAGGCAGAGGCAGGCAGATTTCTGAGTTCGAGGCCAGCCTGGTCTACAGAGTGAGTTCCAGGACAGCCAGGGCTACGCAGAGAAACCCTGTCTCGAAAAAAACAAAAAACAAAACAACAAAACAAAATCTTCTCTACAAGATTCATGAGGGAACATATTTGTTCACTGAGGTACCCCAATACTTAAAACAGGGCTTGTAAGAGGAGGCACTCAACTATCTGTTGACTGGGAAGAGTATGAAGTCACCAGGAGATGTAGCTCAGAGTGACAGAGCATGAGCCTAGCACGTGCAAAGCCCCCGGGTTCAGTCATCAACACCAAAGGAAGAGAAAGATCATGAAATACTTTCCACTATATAAGCCACTAAGACATAGCTTTCTCTTTCTGAATGGGCAGCCCAGCTGAGTCTCAACAACAACAAAAAAAAAGCTCATCGGAGAAAGTCCAAAAACCAAGACCTTGAGGCCAGCCTTCTTTCCTCTTTAAAACTTCATGTTTCCTGGGTTCCTCTTGGCCTTTATCTCTTCACACATTATTTCTTCTAATACAGAAGCTTATAGGATACTCTAAATTTGGCTTTTATAATATCAAACTATGGATGCTATAAAAACAGATCAGCGGTTAAGAGCACCGGCTAGTCTTCCAAAGGACCTGGGTTCGATTCCCAGGACCCATATGGCGTCTCATGACCATCTGTAATGCAGTCCCATGATATCATCCCTCTTCTGGCCTCCATCTGCAACTGTGCACATGATGCATAGACATACATGCTGGCAAAACATCTCTACGTACAAAGTTTTGTCTTTGTTTTTTAAGTTTTTAAGAAGAACGGAAAACTCAACAGATGTCTCCCACCTCGACCCCAACACTTCCGTTTTCTCTTCACGCCCCCACCTCACAAATTTGACTTATCCTCCACTTCTCTGGCGCATCCACGTCTTCTTCCCGCCTCGGTTTCAGCGCTCTCTAAACATCAGCCTAGGAGGGAGATGAGGAAATCTCTCCTTCAACTCCTCCCACCTACCGCCTGCGTTCGCGCACACACCCGCCCCGGGTCCCTGGCTTCTGATCCAACGTTAAGCCCCTGAGGATCCGAGAACCAGAGGATAAAAGCAGATGATCCACTTCTTAGGCGATCCTTGTGCGCAACTAGATAAGAGATTTTAAACCACGCACCTCGTAGGCCAATGTAGTAGCCGGACGGAGTGTATGGCTGGGCCTGCAAAAGCCCAGAATCCCAACCCACTCACACAGCCAAGCTCCTAAAAACGCAGGTGCTACGCTCCAAGCGCGCCGCCATCTTGCGCAGACACTCAGCACCGCGATTGGGCCGTCTACTCTCGCGAGACCTTTGGCCTAACCTAAAGAAAGAAGGAACTGTCGCGATACTTGAAGATGGAGGCGTGTCTTCACCAGGGGTGTGGTCGACCCGGTGTCTTTTTCGGTTAGCAGTTGGAGGGACATGCTCTCTAGTCTGTCATGAAACTATGTAATGGAGACTGGCCAGGGACTTGAAACCTTCCACCTCCCCTGGCTTTCCTGGGTGCTGGGATTACAGGGGTGAGCTACTCCACCAAGCTGCAAACTTTTTTTTTTTAAATGTAGCTTTCACCAGCTCTCCCCAGCCTTACTAAATCGTACTAAATCTAGTCTTGAGCAGGAAATAGGCTAGAAAAGGATACTCTTGGGTTTGATGGCAATTAACACTTACTGTACAGCAAGTCTATGTGATGACACAGTCGGTAGTTACAGTAAACCTGGGAGATGGGCAAATAAATAACTGGCACTTGGAAACTGCTTTGGGCGGGTCGGGGACAGGGAAATGGCTCTGCCGTTAAGAGCACTGGCTACTATAACATGACTCAGGTTCGAGTCCCAGCCCCAATATGGTGACTCAAAACCAGCTGTAACTCTAGTCCCTAGTGCCCTCCCACATGGGCACATGGTACATGAACATGTAGGCAACACCCATACACATAAAAGTAAACCCCTTTTTATTTGATTTTTTTCAAAAAGGAACTGATTTGGCTAAAAAGCATTGAGTCTGTTTGGACTCACAAAGCAGAAGGATAAAATCCTGGCATTTGTATCTATCACCTTTAGGCATTTTGTTGTCAATTTTTACAATGTTCTGTTTCAGTTGTCAGTCACCTTGAATTCCTGGAACAATGGGACTGATCAGTAAATCCTTTGATGGAGCAGTGCTAGGCCTCAAAGGACTGCCTCCTCTACACACACTGAGGGTAATTACCTGCATAGATGAAGCTGTATGGTCCAGCAGAAATAATTGTCTCACAGGTGCCCAGTTGCTTCTCAAGCAGATCATGACCAAGACCACATTGACCTTGGCTACTTAATTAGCTATTAGCTATGCTAAAAAACCCTTCAATTGCCCTACCCCCAATTTTTCCTTCATTTACCCCTGAGTATGGTGTTATAGGCCTGTAAATCCAGCATTTGGGATGTTGAAGCTGGAGTCTGAGTTTATCCTCTATTGGATATCAAGTTCAAGGCCACCCTGGTCTACATGAGACCCTGCTCAAAAAGCCGAAGCCACAGTATACCACCAGATCAGTGGTAGAATGCAAAGGCCTGTGTAATGGATGGATGGATGGATGGATGGATGGATGGATGATGGATGATGGATGGATGGATGGATGATGGATGGATGGATGGATGGATGATGGATGGATGGATGGATGATGGATGATGGATGGATGGATGGATGGATGGATGATGGATGGGTGGGTGGATGAATGATGGATGGATGGATGATGGATGGATGATGGATGGATGGATGGATGATGGATGATGGATGGATGGATGGATGATGGATGATGGATGGATGGATGGGTAGGTAGGTAGATTAGCAGAAAATGTGGGCTGTTGAGATACTCAATGGACAATGATGAAGACCAGAATTTGGACTCCAGTCTCCACATAACAAGCAAGGCATACCCGGGGCTTACTGGTTAAAGAAAAGAAAAACCATAAGCCTCAAGTTCAAAGACAGACTTTGTCTCAAAGGAATAGGAAGACAGTGATAGAGGACATCCAATGGCCTCTTCTGTTTTCCACAAATGTATATACACATGCTTATGCCAGATACTCGCACAAGAAGATTTGTGTTACTAAAGATTTGCAACCAAACGGGCTGGAGAGATGGCTCAGCGGTTAAGAGCACTGACTGCTCTTCCAGAGGTCATGAGTTCAAATCCCAGCAACCACATGGTGGCTCACACCCATCCTTAACGAGACCTGATGCTCTCTTCTGGGGTGTCTGAAGACATTGACAGTGTATTTGCAGACAATAAATAAATAAATCTTTTTTTAAAAAAAAGATTTGCAACCAAAAAAAAAAATTGATAGGTTTGTGGATGTGGGTGGGTGGCTCACAATAGCCTACAACTCTCTGGTACCCTCTGTTACCTCCTCAGACCCTACACTCACACGCTTGTACCAGAGCACAGAAACACACAAACAATAAAAAATAAATTAGATCTTTTAGAAAAATGGGGCTGCGGAGATGGCTCATCAGTTAAGAGCTGTCTGCTCTTCCAAAGGACCCAGGATCAATTTCCAGGACCCATAGGGCAGCTTAGAACTGTCTGCAACTTCAGCTGCCGAGGACCCAATGTCTCTGGCACCTCCACAGGCCCACAAGTGATGCACAGAAATACATGCAGCCAAAACACCTACACACATAAAATGAAAACGAGATAACTTTTTAAAAAATATTTTTGAGTATTTTCTTTATTATTTTTGTATATATGGGTGTTTTGCTTGCATTTGTGCACCACATGCATGCAATGCCCATGAGGGCCAGAAGAGGGTGTGGGTTTGGAACTGGCATTAGAGACAGTTGTGAACTGCAATTCAGGCGCTAAAAAATTGAACCTAGGCTCTCTAGAAAAGCAACTAGTGCTCTTAACTGCTAAGCATCTCTTCAGCACCTAAAATAAATTTAAAAAAATATTGGGGGGGGGGGGTGGGTTTTGAGATAGGGTTTCTCTGTGTAGCCCTGGCTGTCCTGGAACTCAACTCTGTAGACCAGGCTGGTCTCGAACTCAGAAATCCACCTGCCTCTGCCTCCCGAGTGCTGGGATTAAAGGCGTGCGCCAGCCGGACGGATTTCTGAGTTCGAGACCAGCCTGGTCTACAGAGTTGAGTTCCAGGACAGCCAGGGCTACTCAGAGAAACCCTGTCTTGGAAAAAAAAAAACTAAAAAAAATTTTTTAAAGAGAAATAAGCAGTGGTAGCACACACCTATAATACCAACACTTGGGAAACAAAGGTAGGCGGATCTCTGTGAGTTCAAGGACAGCCTGGTTAACTGGGTAAGTTCCAGGACAACAACCAGGGCTGCACACAGAGAGAAACCCTGTCTCAGGAAAAAATTTTCCATTGGAAAATTCTCCCACTCTGTTGCTGACCAGGCTTCTGTGGGCAGGCAGGTCTTTTCAGTTTCTCTGTGTCATTATTGCCCTATGAGAGGCAACAGCAGTAGATGAAGGTTGTCTCATTCTTGGAAGAGCTGCAGGAGGGTGGCTGAAACTGCCTGGAGATGACCTTGGCCTGGCTTCTGTTCTAGCAATCCCCAAAGCAGCAGCTCCCAAATGGGAAGGTGCACGTCACCTAGGGAACTCATTATGCACAATGCTCCGGAGCAGCAGCCCTGAGAGTCCAAGTCAGTATGAAAGGTCTGAGAATGTGCTTTGTTCCCAGCACCATATCAGACTCTGGCAGAGCTACATTCTCTGGTGTAACTGTTTCTGTCATGTAGAAACACAGAGAGTAGAGGCAACTGTGTTCACCTGAGAGGCAGGAAAGGCCATGGGGAGGGAGGGTGATGGGAAAAATTAATTAGGTATCTTCTGTCACCCCAGGAGGCAAGGCTTTGGGGAGCACTTTGGGGTGGAGCAGAAGTAGCAAATCCACAGGAGAATCCTGTGGTTCTGATGGACACATGAGAAGACCTCATGACCAACGTTCCCTTCCATCCCGGGTGCTCACTGTTGTTTAGTTAGAGATACAGGGGTACAGAAAAACACCTCTACAGATTCACTGGGGCATTTAAAGTGGCATGGCTCTGGTGAGAAAGATGAGAGCTGCCCCATGCTTACCAGCAGAGACACCCAAAACTAGGGATGCTGTGGGAGCTGGGAGGAACACCAAGACTGCAGGAGCATATGTTGCCATAGGAACTGCTGGTGGCATCAATCAGCCCATCGGCTCTGAGAAATAACTGGACCGCATAATTCTGTTCCAAGGCATATACACATATGCATACATATATGTACATATATACCAGAGAAACAGTTCTGACCCACGGGCTCTGGAAAGCCTAAAGATCCAGAATGTTCTTAGCAGTACTGATCAAGCCAAAAAAAAAAAAATCTATAAAGAATACTAATACCTTTGGACAGGTAGATAAATTGTGGTACAATAGAACAATAGAATGCTCAAATGAATGAACACATACTACATGGATAAAGATTAGAAACAAATTCTATAATAAATTCATTCGTGTTAGGTTACAAAATGAGCAAAAAAGTAGAAAAGCTTACTGCTTGGGAATCTGTGTGTGTGTGAAAAATATAAAGAAGAGCAAAGATAGTCCTGGCAGTGGTGGCGCATGCCTTTAATCCCAGCACTTGGGAGGCAGAGGCAGGCGGATTTCTGAGTTCGAGGCCAGCCTGGTCTACAGAGTGAGTTCCAGGACAGCCAGGACTACACAGAGAAACCCTGTCTCCAAAAACCAAAAAAAAAAAAAAGCAAAGATTATGGAACCAGTTCAGAATGGTGGTTAGTCTAAGGCAGGGAACAAGGGCCCTAGAGCACTGGTTGTGTTCATGGTCTTCAGTGTTACAGGTGCCTGTTAATCTACCTATGAGCTATGCATACATACCGTGTATCCTTTGGATTATATATTTCAGTATTTTTATAAAAAACGAAAGAAAGAAAGAAAGAGAGAGAGAGAGAGAGAGAGAGAGAGAGAGAAAGAAAGAAAGAAAGAAAGAAAAGAGAGTTGGAGAGTTGGCTCAGAGGTTAAGAGCACCGACTGCTCTTCCAGAGGTCCTGAGTTCAATTCCCAGCAAACCACATGGTGGCTCACAACCATCTGTAATGGGATCTGATGCCCTCTTCTGGTGTGTCTGAAGACAGGTGCAGTGAGTACTCATATAAATAACGTCAATAAATCTTTTAAGAAAGAAAGAAAGAAAGGCTACTTTGGTCTCAGGCACTTTTTCTGTACTCCTTCCTGCCCCCCCCCCCCCAATCCCCAGAGTACTGAACTCTGCACTTCATCTGTTGCTAATAGGCCGTTGGAGACAAGGAAATAAAATACAGGACAACAGAAAATTTAAAAACTCATCTGGAGCAGGGCAGTGGTGGCGCACACCTTTACTCCCAGAACTTGGGAGGCAGAGGCAGGTGGTTTTCTGAGTTCGAGGCCAGCCTGGTCTACAGAGGGAGTTCCAGGACAGCCAGGGCTACACAGAGAAACCCTGTCTTGAAAAACCAAAAAAAAAAATCTTCAAGACAGATTCAATGGGGGCTGGAGAAACGGTTCAGTGGTTAAAAGCACTGGCTGCTCTTCCAAAGGTCATGAGTTCAATTCCCAGCAACGACATGGTGGCTAGCAACCACCTGTAATTGGATCTAATGCCCTCTGCTGGTGTGTCTGAAGACAGTGACAGTGTACTCATACATACATAAAATAAATAAATCTTTTTAAAAAATCACTTTAAAAAAAAAGACAGATTCAATGGTTCATAACTGTAATCCCAGAATTCTAGAGGCAGAGGCAGGAAAACCTCAAATTCAAGGTCAGCCCGGGTTACAGTGAATTCATGACTCCTGAATTACAAAGAGCATCTCATCTCAGAGATAAGAGCTGTCTCATAAGGAAAAGATGGAGCATCCTCTACCCACAGTGTCCCAGCTTTTCCTGGAGCCCACACACAATGAAGGCACAGCAATCACTTGTTGCATACAAGTGACACGGAGGACTGGAGGCTCAGGCAAGGGTTTCATGATCCTTCCCTATCCTTCCAGCAGGAGGTGTAAGGCCATCAACAAGCCCAGCTGGGATAATCCTGTAGGGTCACAGATGAACTCCCAAAGTTGGTGATTACTCGCTCAGAGGACAGCCAAGCACAGGTAGGTAAAAGCACTTGCTGTCTAAGTCTGATAACCTGAGTTGGACCCCTGAAGCCCACGGAAGGGTGGAAGGAGACAAAACTGTCTGCACCAAATTGTTCTCTGACCTTAGTTACCTACCACTTACACATGCAAGTGTGCTCATGAGGGCACACATAGACACACATACACAAATAAGGTTGCAACCAAGAGAAACACATAATAAATAAATTATACAAAAGAGTACAGTCATCAAATTTGAGTGGAACCCCTGTCAGGCTTGCTGGAGTGCAGTATCAGCCTCCCTGTTCTCACAGATGCTGTTGCAGTGGCTCTGGGGTAGGAGCAAATAAGTCTAATTCCTTTTCTATTTTTGTATGGGAGTGAGACGTGTATTACTATGTAACTCTGGCTAGCCTGGAACTCATTATGAATACCAGGCTGGCCTCGAACTCACTACTACCGCCAGAGTGCTAGGATCAAAGCCGCACCCAGCCAAACTGCATTCTTAGCAAGCAATGGTGAGATTTGCTGATCCCAGAATCACACTTTGAGAACTGATGACTTATTCAGCTACAGAGGCTTCCTCTCTTCCCCATGAACAAAGCCTCATATTCATCAGGTCCACCATTACTTGGCTTATTATGTCCATGATGTCACCCATTGTTTACCTGCCAGGCAGGAAGAATGAGCTAACTGGTGACTAACTTAGAGCCTCCGTGGACAGAGTTAAGCAGGGCCTGTACAATCCTGTGTACATCCCCCTTTCTCTCCAGTCTCTTCAAGTCATGGGTCAAACCATGCTTAAAGTAATGCACACGTTTCTGGGACTGTAGCTCAGCTGGTAGAGTGTTTGCCTACGATGCACAAGAGAGACAGAGTTCCATCCTCAGCATCACATAAACCAGGAGTGGTAGCACATGTCTGAAACCCCAGGACTTTGGAGGTGGAGACAGGAGGGTCAGATGTTCAAATTCATCTTGGAGTACACAGCTGTTCTCAAAGGAACAAAAGAGTCCTTTTTTAATTTTTTTTTTTTTACTTTCATGGACTCAGAAATAATGGTTCTAGTCTTCTACAGCTGCGTACATTTTCTTCCTTATACCCTGGGATCTCTACAAGCAAAAATCACAGCTTTCAGGTAAACTCAGTCAAACCCAGACTCAGATTTTTCCCAGTCCTTTACCTCTATAATGCTGAGAGAGTTCTATAAAATCATCACGGAGTAAGGACTGAAGGGGCCACCTGTACAGGATCATTGTTTACTCCTGCCCTTCTGCTTCAGGCGGGACAGAGGAGCATCCTGTCGGCTCAGGCTGGGGTGGAAGGGATTGGAAATAGGGCAGTGCCATGCGTGACTGAGAGGCAGGAAGGGTCTCCTGCATGCTGACAGCCTTGCTCAGCCGTGAAATCCCTTCCTCTCTATGAGGCTAGAGTGGAAAGGTTGACAGAATCTGAGCTCAAGCCTTGACATGCCAAGCTGCCGTGTCTGCTTGGAGCTCCCACACTGAGATGATGAGATCTTTGCCTGTGCAGTTTGCTGCCTGCCTGGCTGTTGCCTAGGAATCAAGTTCATGCCAGTCTTCCACTAAAGAGGGGTTTACTAAGCCAGGTGGGGTGGTTAGCCCTTGTAATCCCAGTAGAAGCACAGAGGCACAAGAATCAGCTACAGGTTCCAGCCCAGCCTGGTCTATGTAGGGAGTCCTAGTCTGGACAGTGCTACACAACAGGACCCTGTCTCAAACACAGGAGTGCATTCACAACAATACACAAAACCCCTCAAATTGTGTTGTGTTTTAGAAAATATGTGGTGGAAACTCCTGTAGTTGTGACATTTTGGAGGTACAAGCATGTGGGACAGTGTACCATGCCAGGAAACCTAGTAAGGTTGAGTGGGTCCAAGACCTTGGCACCCAGACACCCACCTGAGACGGTGGCATCTCCATACTCTGTACTAGATTCCTGGCCCGGAACATGTGACCGCACTCCCCACATAGGTCCTGTAGCCCAGAACAGAATTTCTCCATGCTAATGATGTAGAGGCCCTGAGGGTTTAGCCAATAAGTTTCCCTTCCCAGACATTCCTCCCTGCAAAAGGTATTTATCCTCTGGTCCACCCTGAGAAGGGAGTATGCACCCATTTTCCAAGATGAACAATCAATAAACAGTTTGGAACCAAAGACTGTCTCTTCCATTAAAACCGCCATGGGGAACATAGAGAAGGCCTTCGCCTACAGAGCTGCAGCCCAAGTCTCCCATAGAAGACATTCTCTGCATTCTTAGACAGCCACTCCTAAGCTAAGGACTTTCACAGATGAATTAAGTGGAGTGCCCATCTCCCACCCCCAGCTGAGCCCTCAGCCCTCTGAGCCCCAAGTTCGATCCCGACTCCTCTGTGGGGGTTTTCCAGTGTCGACTGGATGCCCAGGAGTCGGGAACCCCAGCTTAGGCCTCCCACATCCAAGGCTGCGTTTTCCCACCCCCTGAGCAGTGTTTCTGCTCATCTCTCAAGCCCAGCACCTGGCAGCACAGTGCAGGGTAAACTTAGCCTTTCATCTGCCTGGTGGTGTTTCTTACATCCCAGCAGTGGGGTGGTGCATGAACCCACACAGGCAGAAGCAGCAGGAGATTTACATCATTCTTGACTACAAAGAAAGTTTGACATCAACCTGGAGTATGTTGTGGGGTATTCACCAGAGAAGACTCCTCAGACATAGGTTTAAGCTAATAGAAATGTTTATTACCAGCCGGCCACTACACTGGGTATTTGGGATCCCAGTGTAGCACTGAACCTTTCTCAGAGTGAGCTTTTAAGCACAAAAACCATGTTATGGATTGACATTCTTCAGTTAACAAGAGCAGTTAGCCAGAATTGGATCTACAAAAGCTAACAAGCAAGGTTAGAACATTTTGAGACTTTCCCAGAACTATAAGGACTTTGATGGATTAGGCCTTTGTTTTAGTTTTGGCAGAGGTACTACATACTGAGTGTTACGGCCTGAATGGTACTTCCATCATGGAGTCAGTTGTGCTAAAGTCTAGAGGTGTACTAAAGTCTGGGGACCTGCTTCAGCATCTCCCTCCAAAAACAAAAAGCCAGCTGTGGTGGCACACACCTTTAATTCCTCTGGAGTCCAAGACCAGCCCAGTCTACATAGCAAGTCTCAGGAGACAGGACTACATCTCAAAAAAACAACATCAAAAGTGTGTGTGTGTGTGTGCCTCTGTGAGTTCAAATGCATTGTATGCATGCAGGTGCTGATAGAGGCCAGGAGAGGGTGTCAGATGCCTTGGACCTAAAATTACAAATAGTTATGAGCAGCCATGTGGATTCTTGAAAGTGAACCTGGGTCCTCTACAAGAGCCACAAGTGCCCTTAACCCCTGAACCGTTTCTCCAGCCCCAGTAAAGACCTTCTTATGTATTATCTCATGTTGGAAGGCAGAAGGACCAGCCGGGGTAGGGTGGCTATATTCATCCTTTTGTAATAAACCCAGTGCCAGTGATAATGAACTCACTCCCAGAGAGACATCACTAATCCCCTTGAGAGAGTAGAGTCCTCTCACAGGCTGATCATCCCTCTTAAAGATCTCACCTGTTAGCCAGGTGTGGCGGCTCATGTCTGTAATTCCAGAGCTCAGAAGATAGGGGCAAGGGCCAGTCTGGGTTACGTAATGAGACCCTGTCTCTAAAAGGGAGGAGAACCAAACAATTACAATCCAGCCTGAGAAATGGAGGCCAAAAGATCAGGAGTTCAAGGTCACTGTCAGACCTAGCAGCCTAGGATCCTTGAAACTTCAACTCAAGCCCTTCTCCTGAAAGAATGGAGGGCTTGTGAGCAAGTGGAAACATCACTATCACATTACATCATCTCCCTGACTCTTTGGTACTTGGGCACTTATCACCACTGACCTTTGAAAGACAGGGCGGGGCAACCAGCTGTGCCTAAGCCAAGGTCTGCAGTCCCTGAGGAAGTTGAAGTAAGATTCTAAGCGCTGAGGGTAGAAAGTGCTACTAGCAAGTGGTCTTCAAAAGAGGAGACACTGACGGTGTCTAAACAGCAGTGGCATCGTCCAAGGGCTCTGAATTACCTTCTGTCCCTCCTCTCTTAGTATGTAAAGGTGGGGGTGCTTCTGCCACAGTTCAAGGCGCCTTTGCCAAGGACATAGTAATGATTGCTCAAGGCAGTGGGGCTTACTCAGATAACAACAGCAACAAACAGCTACTCTATACCAGTCAATCAGCATAAGCTGTGGAAATTTGGATATTTAAAAAATTCCTACAATTGGAACTGCTGAGGCAAAGGACCAAACACACATTTTCAATGATAAAACAGTTACAACTGTGGTCTTCAATTTTTTTCTTTTTAAATTACATTTGTGGTATGCATGTGCGTCTGTCTGTCTTTCACACAAGTGCACCCTGACACACCACCCCACTAAACCATCTCACCAGCTCCCCTCCTGTTTTCTTAAGTACAGCCATGATTCTTTTTTTAAATTTTATTTGTTTATTTTATGTGTTTGGGTTTTTTGCTTGCTTGTCTGTCTGTGCACCACAGGCATGCCTGGTGCCCATGGAAACCAGAAGAAGGCATCAGATCCCCGAACTAGCATCACAGATAGTTTTGAACTATTAAATGCTTGCTGCGAACCAAACCGGAGTCCTCTGCTAAGAGAAACGAATGTTCTTATCTGCAGAGCCATCTTCCCAGCCCTGCATCCATGATCTTAATATGAGAACACAAAAACAAAAACAACTCCAAAACTGTTAATAAAGGCCACCAAGCATCAGACATTGCTGTTTGAAATAAACTAATGTAATCTTTTGTCAGGGAAAGTTCAAAGCATGTCAACATGCATTCAAGAATACACACATACACACACACACACACACACACACACACACACACACTAAACAAATTGACCCATGGCATTCACATCTGAGAATTTATCAAAAGGAAAGGACTAGATGGGGGATAACTGGACAGATGTGCAGGGATGTATACATGTGTGTGTGTGTCTGTCTGCCTGTGTGTCTGTCTATGTGTGTGTCTGTCTGTGTTTGTATGTGTGTCTGTGTGTGTGTGTCTGTGTGTGTGTGTCTGTGTGTGTGTGTCTATGTGTGTGTGTGTGTTTGTCTCTGTGTGTGTGTGTGTGTCTGTGTGTGTGTGTGTGTGTGTGTGTGTATTCTCCAGTTTATAATAGTTGAAGACACAGCCGGAGGTGGTTGCCCACACCTGAAATCAGACTCAGGAAGTTGAAAGTTGGAGAGAGAAGACTAGGACTTTGAGGCTGGCTGGAGTGCAAAAGAGAGGACGAGAGGATCAGTGTGGAGGGAGCTCAGTGGAAGAGCATTGGCCTTGTGTGTCCAAGGCCGTGGTTTGTGTCCGGCATTGTGCTGCTGAGGATGGTGATAAGGAAAAACAACAATAATAAGCAGTGAAAAGAGAAGAGAAGAAGTATTCACGATAGAGTACTTGGTAGGAAAACCAGCCATGAAGAGTGAACACATAGTAACATCCCTTCCCACATTCTATTTCATGCCTATGAATAAAATCAAAGACCAGAAATTGGTGCTGGAGAGACAGCTCATCAGCTAAGAATGCATACTGTTTTTCCAAAGGGCTCAAGCTGCCTTACAAAACCTGTGGCTGCAGCTCTCAGAAGATCCAGTGAAGACACCTGCACTCACGTGTATGTCTACACATAGTTAAAAATAATAAAAATAAATCTTTTAAAAATAAGAATAGTGGACTGGAGAGATGGCTCAGTTAAGAGCACTGACTGCTCTTCCAAAGGTCTTGAGTTCAATTCCCAACAACCATATGGTAGCTCATAACCATCTGTAATGGGATCTGATGACCTCTTCTGGTGTGTCTGAAGACAGCTACAGTGTACTCATATAAATATAATAAATAAATCTTTTCAAAGATAAAAATAAAATAATAATAGCTGTTAGTAGGTTATAAGACTGCTGCTTTCTGTTTTATTAATTATTCTCTTCCACATTTTTTCTTAGCCTTTTTGAGATAGGATTTCACTGTGTAGCCCTGGCTGTCCTAGAACTCACTATGTAGACCAGGCTGGATTTGAACTCAGAGATCTGACTTTCTCTGCCTCTCGAGTGCTGGGATTAAAGGCATGTGCCAGCCGGGCGGGCGGATTTCTGAGTTGTCTATTGTGGTTTTGTTTGTTTGTTTTTGCTGTTGTCATGGTTATTTGTTTGTTTGGTTGGTTTGGTTTTTCAAGACAGGGTTTCTCTGTATAAAAGCCCTGGTTGTGCTGGACTCTATTTGTAAACTAGGCTAGCCTCGAACTCACAGAGATCTGCCTGCCTCTGCCCTCCAAGCACTAGGATCAAAGGCATGCACCACCATGCCTGGCCATCCTTTAGTGGTTTTTCTAATCCCACGTTAGTTTCAATTATATTGTATGGAAGATTAATGGACCAAAAATAGATAATCTAATAATGCACATGTGCACATGTTTTGATAACTCACACACTTTAAAATCTTTGACTCCTGTAGAGATCCATCTATACCCAAACAAATCAGTTAAGCCTCCATGCCTGGTTTCTCTGCTCTCAGTTCAAGCCTTGCTTTTCCTCTGAGGTAACTCTCCCATTCCCGTCTCCTCTCATCGCCTGTCTTACCCACCACACTTCCTTCATCCTTCTTCTTATTTACCTCTTTTCAAAAGTGGGCCTTGCTGCTTGATCCTCCAAGCATATCCCTCATCCTAGAAAATTCCTTAGAAGGTCCTTCCCTGACCTTCCGCAAGACTAGGAACAGGTCCCTTGAGGCATGAGGCCTAACATGGTTGAGAGTGCCAGCCCAAGTGGCACTTTAGGACACTTAACAAAGTCCAATACCAAGTAGTCACCTGGGCTGGGCCAGTCACTAGTGGACTCTGATAAAAGTCTGGGCTTCAACTGTTGGACTTCAGCCGTGGGAGGAGTCCTAGAAGTCAAGGTCCTACTCACCTGTCTGGCTGCTGGCCTCAGACGTGGCAGCTCCTACTGTGGAATCCAAACAGGAGGGTTTGAGCTAAGATGTGAAGACATGGCTGGGAGAGACCCTAGGAATCCAGGCGGCATCTCTTACATGCCGCCCTTTGACTTACAGAGAGCATCATGTTCCTCTCTTACTTAGTCCACAGACAAACACCAGGGCTGACATCCTCATGATGACTTCGGATCGTGGGCTCACTGGGGGCTCTGACTGAAATGCTATCGGAGATCATTTAACGCCACACTTTGCAGCACAGAGGTTGAACTACTAGCCCAGTGATGCTCACTGGATGGCACTGTCACCACTCAAGTTTCCTGACTAGAGAGAGTTCTTGGCCTTGAACTATCTTTCTTTTAACAATTTTTTATGTGTTTTTAGACATGTATTTTATGTGGATGGATGTTTTGCTTACAGGAATGTCTGTAAGCATTCCTGTAAGCAGTGTGTAACAGAATGTGCACACACTGTGTGTGTGTGCCTGTTGTCCGTAGAGTCAGAAGGGGATGTTGGGTCTCCTAGAACTAGAGCTATAAAAAGTTGTGAGCCATCATGTGGGTTCTGGGAATTATACTTAGGTCCCCAGGAAGAGCAGCCAGTGTTCTTTACTGCTGGGCCATCTCTCCAGATGCTTGCTGCAAAGTTCCATCCTCCTTCCTCTGCCTCCTGAGTACTAGGACTACAGGCATGTGTCAACACTCTGAGCCATATAGGATACTTCTTTAAACTAAAAAACCCCCCAAAATTCATTAACACCTGGACATATTGGGGCACTTTTTAAGCCCAGCATTGATAGAGGTAGGAGGACTGAAGAGCCAGTATGGTGTACAGAGAGAGTTCTAGGCCAGCCTGGGCTACATGGTGAGACACTGTCTTAAAACAAACAAATTGGCCGGGCAGTGGTGGCGCATGCCTTTAATCCCAGCACTTGGGAGGCAGGGGCAGGTGGATTTCTGAGTTCGAGGCCAGCCTTGTCTACAAAGTGAGTTCCAGGACAGCCAGGGCTACACAGAGAAACCCTGTCATCTTGAAAAACCAAAACCAAAACCAACCAACCAAACAAATTATGTACAGGTCAAAGGACAACTTCTGAGAGTTGGTTCTCTCCTTCTACCATATGGATCCAGGGATTGAACTCAGGTCCCCAAGCTTGGCAGTAAGTCCCTTTCCTTGCTGTGCTGTCTAGTTTTATATCAGCTAACACATGCTAGAGTCATTTTGAAAGAAGGATCATCGGCTGAGTAAAGGCCCCCACCATATTGGTCTGTGGGGTATTTTCTCAATTTATGACTGCTGTGAGAAGGCCCAGCTCACTATGGGAAGTGCCACCATAGGCAGGTGGTCCTAGATGCTATAAGAAAGCATCTGGTTGAGCAAGCCAGGGAGAGAAACCAGTAAGCAGAAACCAAGGCCTCTGTTTCAGCTCCTGCCTCCATGCTCCTGGCCTGTTTGAGTTCCTGTCCTGACTTCCCTCAGAAATGGAGTGTGACCTGAGAGTTATAACTGGAAGAAACCCTTCCCTCCCCAAGTTGCTCTTGGTCATGGTATTCAAACACTGCAATAGAAACCCTAACAAGATGCCTACTGAATGATCTCACTAGCCCCAGCTAGGATATTTTTAAAATAAATTGTCTTAAGACAGGTATAGTGACTCACATTCCAACAACAGAGAGGTTGAGGCAGGAGAATTGCCATGAGTTTACGGCCTGCCTAGGCTACAGAGTGAGGTTCTGTCTCAGTCAATCAATCAATATAAACTGTGTCTGAGTCATCTTACTGTCAAATCAACATTGACGTAGCCTATCTTTGTGACCATCAAAACTAGAAGACGTGCAAATCTAATCCTTCTATTTCACCAGCAGCAACTTGAACCTGAACAATTACCCAGGCACACTTGGCTATCCAGCTTGAGCCAAGCTTCTGGTCTGTTTCCACAGCACCCAGCCAGGCCCAGGTATGCTGAACACTATAAAGAGCAACCTTGGCTTTCCACTTGTAATGTCATCAGACTTTGTCAGCCAGTAGATTTTCCCTGCCATTCTATCTTCATTACTTCAGTGTTTGAGTGTTCAGTCCCCTGAGAAGAAAAGCTCGAGAGACCCAGTTTCTGTGAGTGATGGTTTTGAGGGGTAGAGATCCCAGCCTGGTAAGAAAGAAAGTGAGACTCAGAGATGTATAAGCGTGTGTGTGTGTGTGTGTGTGTGTGTGTGTGTGTGTTAGGAAAGCCTAAAATAAGGCTGACACTGTATTTTCCAAATAAATATTGAAAGTCAGATACGGCTGCTCAAGACTGGAATTCTATTCTATTCTAGGGAGGTGGAGGCAAGAGGATCAGGACTCAGAGGTCATCATTGGCTAAATAGCCAGTTCAAGGCCTGCCTGAGCTACAAGGGACCCTGTCTCAAATACAGCAGAGGCAGGAAGGGGGCTGGATATTGAGAGTGTGGCCCAATGTTTCACTCTAACTACAGTATATTTGTTTGCTTGGTTTGTTTTATGCTTTTGTTTTGCTTTGTTTTGTTTTGAGACACAGTTTCTCTGTGTAGCTCTTGACCTTCCTGGAACTCACTCTGTAGACCAGGGTGGCCTAGAATTCAGAGATCCATATGCCTTTGCCTTCCAAATGCTGGGATTAAAGTTGTGTGCCACCACTGCCAGATGAGAATTGTTCTTTTTTTTTCTTAATAATTTATTTATTTTTATTTCATGTATATTGGTGTTTTGCCTGCATGTATGTCTGTGTGAGGGTGTTGGATCCCCTGGAATTATTATAGACAGTTGTAAGCTCCCATGTGGTGCTGGCTATTGAATCCCAGTCCTCTAGAAAAGAGCCAATGGTAACCACTGAGCCATCTCTCCAGCCCCTCTTTTTTTAAAAATTTATTCTTCTCTCATAGGTCACATCCTGAATGCTGCCTCCTCTCCTTCCCTCCTTCCAGGCTCGCCCCCTCATCTCCTCTCTTCTCCAGAACCCCCTCCTCTAGAAAATGGCAGGCCTCCTAGGGGAATCAACCAATCGTTATACATCAAGGCACAACAAGACCAGGCCCACCCCCTTCATATTAAGACTGGCTGAGGCAACACAGCTAGAGGAAAGGGGTCCCAGAAGGGCAGGCAAAAGAGCCAGAGGCAGCCCTGCTCCTATTGCCAGGCATCTCACAAGACCACAAGCCACATACCCACAAAATATATGCAGAGGCCTAGGTCAGACACACACAGGTTTGGTCCACGCGAGCCCCAGTGAGCCCTGGTTAGTTGATTCTGTGTTTTCTTGCGGTATTCTTGACCTCTCTGGCTCCTACAATCATCCCTGGCCCTCTTCCACAGGGTTCCCCCAGCTCCGTCTGGTGTTTGGCTGTGGGGTTCTGCATCTGCTCTCATCAGTTGCTGGATAAAGTCTCTTTGCTGACAATTATGCTGGGCTCCTGTCTGTTCTGGCTGGCATGCTTGCTGATAATTTGTTTTCCTTTTCTTTCCTTTTCTGTTTGTTTGTTTGTTTTGTTTTGTTTGTTTTTGTTTTGTTGGGTTTTAAAGACAAGACTTCTCTATGTAGCACTGCCCCTTGTCCAATGTAGACCAGGCTGGCCTTGAACCAGAGATCTTCCTTCCACTTCCTCTTGAGTGCTGACACTAAAGGCGTCGGCCACCACCACCTGTCAAGAAAACATGATTTAGCATGGGAATAGCACTGGGTTTGAGCCTCAGCGTCCCCAAAAAAATACGTGAATAATGACATGAAAATTCAAAAGAATTCACAAATGTGCACGTGCCTGGGTCTCTCTTTTCCTGTGCCAATCCATATGTGTCTACGACTCAGTGTTTGCCTGAGAGTTGCCACTAATTCTAGCTTCAACTTTTCCTGATTATTCAAGTGCAACGACCCCAGCCTCCAGTTCACCTCATAAAAAAAAGCCTCCAATGTTTCAAGGGGCTCATGGGTTTTTAAATTCTCCAATTCCACCTCCTGCTTCCCCTACCATCTTTTGTTCACATGAAGCGCCTGCATTTCTTAATTCCTCTGCCCCCAAAACACTGCACCCGGAACAACACACACTGTACATGCAGCAGCTTTCCCTGAAGATTCGAGGCCCCAGACTACACACAGCAGTATACAGTCTAGATAATGGCTCACGATTAGACATGAGGTATCACTGTCTGAAATGATCACCGGCTAGTCTCCTGATTTTTGTGCAGGTGTTTGTCCCTCCCCCCAGGGTGACCCATCAACCCGTACTGGGCTATTGTGTAAGTGAGAAAAAGGTGCTTGCTCTGAGGGGGCTGGTGTAATGCCACAAACAGCATTTGGCAACTGGCAGGTCTGTGCCCCCGTCTTCCCTCAGAGGCCACTATTCAGGCCTAGTTAATCACAGTATTGTGGGGGTGTAAGCCATGGCTGCCAGGGCTTGTAAAAAGAGAGAAAAAAAGAAAAAGCCAGAAACCTAGTTAGTCAGTGTTCTGTTGCTCTGTCAAATGCCCGAGAATTTCAGATGAAGGGACGAGGAAGGATTGATGTGGGCCACTGTTCCCGGGGTTCTGGGAGATGCCTGACTAGCTCCTTTGTTTCTGGGCCTGCTGTGAGGAGGGCCATAATGGTGGAGAATCCCAGTGGAGTTCACTTCCTGGCATCAGGAAGCAGGGGGGAAGGGGGGAGAGGGCCTCAGGCAAGATGTAGCTCCCAAGGATATCCCCTCCAGTTACCTACTACTAGTTAATAGCTAACACATGAACTTAAGTGTTTTTTCCTATATGTTTCCTGTGTGCTTGTTGGAAACATTCCTGAACCCTTTGTAGATATTAATGATCAGACGCTCGTGACAACCTGTGACATCATTACTGTCATTATCTCACTTTATAGGCAGAGTAACCAAAGTCCGAAGTCACAAGGAAAACGAAGAACAGGGCAAGATTTCAACTCCAGAATCTGGGTCTAGAGGCCACAGTCTTATTAATCTTCTTGCTTAGCTTGATAGGACCTGGACTCGTTTTATTTGATCTTTGTTAAAGAATAATAGATGTTCTATGCTGGTCCTGCTAGCCACATCACCTGTACCTCCTCACTTGAGTCAGAATAAGGAATCGGAGCTGGTCAGTGATAGCTCACACTTTTAATCCAAGAGGCAGAGGCGGGTAGATCTCTGAGTTCGAGGTCAGCCTGGTCTACAGAGCCAGTTCCAGGACAGCCAGGGCTACATAGAGAAACCCTGTCTCAAACCACCTCCCCCTCTCCCCAAAAGAAGAATGAGAAGCAGATGGCTACTGGTCTTCCTTTAAGCCTGCCTCTTCTATTTGCTTAAACCAAACAAAACTTTGTGCTTGGTCCTGCAAGATAATAAGTGGGTAAGGGTTGCCAAGTCTGATGACCCGAGTTCAATTCCCCCAAGCAAACCCTGGTAATTACCTTGCCCTAGCCCACTGTATTCCACTAGGGCCATGAACTGTGCCAGAAGACAGAAAATATAACAGCAGATAGACAGGGCCTGGTGGTTGGCAGATCAGACTCCAAGCTATCCGGGGTACACATGCACCTCACACATGCACACCAAGTTTTCCTAGGGCACTTCTGGGCTTGGCTTCTGGGAACTAGAGAAGAGGGGGTATACCTTGATGCCTTAGGCCCTCTGCCTCCAATGGGTTGTGGGGAGAGAAGACCCTGGATCTTTTAGGAGGAATGCAGGGAATTTGTCCTGTTTTCTGCCGCCTAAATTACCATTCTCAGAATATGGTTCATTGGGGTTAGCTGTACTCACAGGGTTTCAGGACCATCATGACCACCCTTCTCTGGAAGGCTTTTCTCCTTTTCACCTGAACCTCTCTACCTTTTAAACACACTGTCCCCATTCCTCCTGGCCACAGCTGCTGTTTTGCTCTCTATGTCTATGGATTTGACTGACCCAGGGACTTCATTCACTATCTGTTCCTTTGTCACTGGCTTATTTCACTCACATGTCTTCAAGATTCATCCAAAATAATCTAGCATACACCTTTGCTTTAAAAAAAAGATTTTAAAAAATGTGTATGAATGTCTTTCCAGCATGTTATGTCTGTGTACCATGTGCATGCCGGGTGCCCTCAGAGCCCAGAAGACAGGATCATCTCATCTCCTAGAATTGGAGATGGCTGTGAGCTGCCATCGGGCACTGGACAGTAAACCCAGGTCCTCTGGGAAAGCAGCCAGTGCTCTTAACCTCTGAGCCATCTCTCAGCACCTTTACTTTTAAAAGCTTGACTAATATTCGTGTGTGTGTGTGTGTGTGTGTGTGTTTATTTATCCTTTCTTATTTGTTTCTTTAGACAGGATCTTACTATGTTCACTCTGGCTTTAAACTCTCCATCCTCCTGCCTCAGACACCTAAGTGTTAGGATTATAGGCATGCACCACATGACTGATTTTACGGGGTGCTGAGACTCGAAACTCAGGGCTTCCTATGTGCTAGGCAAGCACTCTACCCATGGTGCTCCAGCTGGAACTCTTGTCTTTTTCAGATTTCTAAGCTGATGTCACCTCCTCAGGTTCTCCCCCTCCCCCTCCTTCCCTCCCCTTGTCCGTCCTTTGCTTCCTCCCTCCATCTTTCCCTTCTCCACATCTTCTTTCTTGATTGGCCTTGAACTTTCAAACCTCCTGTCTCTGTGATTTAGACTCCAGGGTGTGAGCCACCGAGCTTGCTATGATGCTTGCTTCTACTTGTTTTTAAAGTGTTAGCTATCCAGACAGATGTGAGCACAGTTGTTGCACTGGTTTTTCTTTTCATAGGGTTTCTCTGCCTAGCTCTAGTCTCCTTATAATGGTAGACTAAGTTGAATTAGACTGAGTTAGCCTGAAACGCCAAGCTGGCAGTGAGAGATGGTGAGCTAGCCTGAGACTATTAGACAGGATGAAAAGAAACGAAATTTACTACCTTGCAGCGTAGGCCTGAAACAGACTTGACTGATGGTATTGGGCCAGATTTCAGAGTCTTGAGCAAAGCATTAGCTTGAGCTCTGAATCACAGCTCCTTCCTCCCAAGTCAGTGCAGCAACTGCCCTACCAGAAGTGCTCCAAGGCCAGGGACAAAGTCTGCTACCTGCTACTCAGTGGGCACACGGTCAGGGACAACGTCTGCTACCTGCTACACAGCGGGCACACGATTCTCATTCTGCAACCCCTCCCCATGTGCCTGTGCATGCACTGGAAAGCTTGCGTGTGTGTGTGTGTGTGTGTGTGTGTGTGTGTGTGTATAACAACACACACTCTCTCATTTCAGCTCACACTGACTTGGACTTAGTATGTAGCCTAAGCTAAAATACAACTTTCCATCTTCCTACGTCAGCCTTGCGATTGCAGGTTTTACAGGTACTTTGCACCATACCTGGCAATGTGCAATTTATTTGTTTGTTTGTATTTTTGGGAACAGGAACTTATTTATTCCAGGCACTAACTTGCTGTGTAGATGTGGATGATCTTGAGCTCCTGATCCTCCTGTTTCCAACCTGAGTGCTAGAATTTCAGGCCTGCACCACCCCCGTGATTTATATGATGCTGGGGACTAAACCAAGAAACTCATGCATTCTAGGCAAGCCCTCTTCCAACTGAGCTATAGCGCCAAACCATACTTATGTCCAGTATTTTTTTTTTTAACATCAGAGTTCTTTTTGTTTGTTTTTAACTT
Organism: Rhynchomys soricoides; assembly: GCA_019843965.1. Classification (NCBI taxonomy): domain Eukaryota; kingdom Metazoa; phylum Chordata; class Mammalia; order Rodentia; family Muridae; genus Rhynchomys; species Rhynchomys soricoides. The sequence continues at coordinate 7,994,677 of JADRCH010000059.1, forward strand.
TTCTGACATAGGGTCACACGAACCCTAAGTGGGTTTGTTGTTGTTGTCTGGTTGTTTGGTTGTTTGGTTGGGTGGTGGCTGTTGTCTTTGTTTTGTTTTGATTTTTTAGACTGGGCTTCTCTGTGTATCCTTGGTTGGCCTGGAACTCACTATGTAGACCAGGCTGGCCTCAAACTCACAGAGATCCACCTGCCTGCCTCTGCCTTCCCAGTGCTGGGTTAAAGGCATATGTCACTATGGCCCAGCCCCTAGGTGGGTTTGAATTCATTGCATAGCTGAGAATAACCCTGAACTTCTGATCCTCCTGTCTCCATCTCCCAAGAGCTGGGAGTATAGGCATGGACCACTATGCCTGGTTTCATGCAGTGCTGAGGCCTGGACGGAGGGCTTCATGCACTATAGGCAAAGCATCCTACCAACTGAGCAGTACCCCCAGGCACACTTGCACTTTCTTGTATGTGGATACATTGTTGCATTTACCATGCATTTACAACTATGTGGTAGAATGCAATGGTCACTGTGTATGTTCCTGGAAAGTGAGCTGTGGGCTTTGAGGAGGAGTGACCGGGTCAGAGACAGCTGGGACAGACGACGGAATGTCACATGCCAGCCAGCAGCTCTGGGGATCTGTCAGCTGTCACAAGATAGGCTAGTTGGTATGCTTAAGAATTAGCCCCTGAACTGGACCCAGGGTAGCAACCAGAGTGAACTGATGTCTGACTGCTGAAAGCAGTGAGAAAAACATTCCCATACCATTCACCTGCCAGAGAATTCCAGTGATCACATAACTGGTTTGTTTCACAGCTTAGGGCAAACAGTTTTCTGTCTGTACCGTGGTAAGTACAAACCCATGACACCCCAGGATAAACAATATTTAAAGCATTTGTTGGCTTTTGGGAAACAATTAGTGTTATTTTATTTCCAAACAAATATGCATGTCTTATGTGACAGAAGAGCTTCGAGGACGTGTAGGGAAAAAGTTTGAAGAAACTGGCCTCGCTGCTTTGGGCCTCATTCACACGGCTGGGAAGATGCGTCCCTTACTCTTGCCAACAGGTGTGGGAGTATTTTGGTTGGATGCAGTGATTATGAATAGATGCCAAGACCAAACAGCCTGGAGTCAGTGCTCTGACCTTTCTCCTTGGGGAAATTATGTAACTTAGCTGGGTCTTAGTTTCCTCATCTGTAAAACAAAAAAATAATTGTACGTAACTCATAGAGTTACTGTAAGGTGCAATTGTGTGACAAATGCTCATAAAGTGCTGAGCACTTAGAGGCTTCACAGAGAGTTAGGGCAGGTTGCAGCAGCAGCAGCAGATAAAAGGGCTTGACTGTCAGTTTTGCTCAAAGATTTTCAATTTTTAAATACTTGTTAAGTCTGCATGTATGTGTGTGTGCGTGCTCTCGGAAGCTAGGTGGTGTTAGATCCTCTGGCATTGGAGTTACAGGCAGTTGTGAGCCACCTGACATGGGTGCTGGAACTGAACTCAGGTCCTTTACAAGAGTAGCAAACATTCTTGACCGATGTGCCATCGCTCCAACCTTCCTCAAAGATTTCAGTTCACAAAAGTAACACTGGCTGAGTAAAATATTCCAGCAAGGAGCCGGAGAGGTGGTTCGACAGTTAAGGTCACTGGGTGCTCTTCTAAAGGACATAGGTTTGGGCTGGACAGTGGTGGCACACTCCTTTGATCCCAGCACTCAGGAGGCAGAGGCAGGTAGAGCTCTGTGGGTTCGAGGCCAGCTTGGTCTACAGGGTGAGTTCTAGGCCAGCCAGGGCTACAAAGAGAAAGCCCATCTGGGTGAAAAAAAGGAAAAGGACTTGTATATATTCCCAGCACCCACGTGGTAGCTTACAACCATCTGTAACTCCAGGTCCGGAGAAGCTGGTGCTCTCTTCTGGCCTCTACAGGCACCAGGTGTGCATATGGTGCACGTACAGACATGCAAGCAAAACACTCGTAAAATTAAAAATAAATGTTAAAAGACACAAAAATATTCAAATATAGAAGTACAGGAGGACCTAATCTTTCTGCATCTCCTGTATTCCAGTGACCAGATCTGAAGTAAATACATGGATATTGGGTGAATCCTTCTTTCCATGCATTTTCTGTTATTATAATCATCATACAGGGCTGGGATCGAACCTTGGGCCCAACACATGCTAGGCAAATGCTCTACCTCTGAGCCATAGCCTCGGCATGCATCTTAAAAGCATTCAACAGATGGCTCAGTGGTTAAGTTCACTGACTGTTCTTCCAGAGGATCTGGGTTCAAATCCCAGCACCAACATGGCAGCTCACAATTGTTTATAACTCCAAGATATGACAGATTCACATAGACATACATGCAGATGAAACACCAATGCACAAAAAAATAAAGGTAAATAAGTTAAAAAAACCCAACAGTCATTTATAGAGCACCAACTGTATACTATGAGCGACTATTAGAATTTTATCCTTGTTATTATTTTGTTGTTACTGCTTTGTTTTGAGAAACAGTCTCACTTTGTAGCCCAGGCTGGCCTCAAACCTGCAGCAATCTTCTGCCTCAGACAGGCATCTCCAGTGCGGGGATAATAGGTAAGTACCACCAAGCTCTGCTCATACTCACTCTGCCTTCATGCTTATAGCATTTTGACTGTCATATTAGTTTCCTTCCGGAAAGTTCTGAGAGCCAAGCCATCAAGGAAAAACAAAAAATGACTGCTCCAGTCTCAAAACCATTGCTCACAAACTTCCATTAGGAAAAAGAATTTCATGAATAAAATCTGAAAAGATAGCAGGGCAATGGTGGCGCACACCTTTAATCCCAGCACTCAGGAGGCAGAGGCAGGCGGATTTCTGAGTTTGAGGCCAGACTGGTCTACAGAGTGAGTTCCAGGACAGCCAGGGCTATACAGAGAAACCCTGTCTCAAAAAAACAAACAAAACAAAACAAAAAAAAAAACCCACAACAACAAAAAAAGTGGAGAGTTGATTAATAGGTGTATTAATCAACAGTTTCCTGCTGTGACCAAGTACTTGATGCAGACATTGGGAGGAGGAAGGATTTATTTTGGTCAGTTTCTGTGTGTTTGGCTCTGTTGATGGCCATGTGGTGAAGCAGCATATCTTTGTGGCAGGAGATTTGGGGGGTTCAAGAGAAGTAGGAGGGGACCAGGAACAGATTAACCCCTAAGAACCCTCTTCCAGTGACCCACTTCCTCCAGCTAGGGCTCACACCCTAAATCTCCAGCACAAAACTCCATCACTAGCTAGGAACCTTGCCTTTAATGTGCGAATCTGTAAGGGAGATACTTTATATCCAAATTGTAATGGTAGATACTGCACAGTCATTTATTTATTTTAAAAAGATGGCTATAAATAAATGGATAGAATGCCTATCTAGCATTCAAGAAGCTCTGGGTTCAATCTCCAGCATCACATAAAAAATTGGTTGTGTTAGTGTGTATGTGTAATCCCAGTAATCCCAGCACTCAGGAGGTAGATGCAAAGGGAAGAAGTTCAAATCATCCTCAGCCACATGGCAAGTTCAAGGCCAGACTGGACTATTTGACACCCTGATTCAAAGGAGTTGGGGTGGCTACAATTGTTTTGTTTTGACCTTTTATATAAGTCGCCCCTTGCAATGTGATTTTGCTGTGTTTTCCTTCATGGGGTGAGAATTTTTCCTCTGTCCATTATATCTGAGATTTGCCAGTGGGACCTTAAGTGTGGTCAGAGGCTTAAAAAGTGTGAAAAAGACTGAGCTAGCCCAGTAGAAAGACCTTCTGTGGGAGGACAGTGTAGCCAGCTACCCACTTATGCTCAACTGGCCATAAAGTTGTTCATGACTATCCAGTCCCAGTGGCGACACTAGATGATCTCAGACATGTAGATGACTCTAGGAGAGATCAGAAGCAGAATTCACCCAGATGACACCACCTGAATTACTGACCCGCAGCATCATGAACAAGCCTCAGCAGAGGTTGGTGATTTGTAACACAGCAGCAGAAGCCCTTTCCAAGGGGCAGCTCTTCCGTACAGATTCTCTCCATATCCCCGTATCTGCCAAATCTTCTTTAGTTGTTTGTTTGTTTTAATTTTTTCTTTTATTATGATTCATCATTCCACTCGTTTCCCTGTTCACCCTTTATTTCATTTTCTTGTAACAGCTAGGTATTTCCTAAAGGACTAAATCTTTTAAAAAATTTATTATTTTTATTTTTTGTTTTATTCATAATTATTATCATTGTTAGTTTTTTCCCTTTGAAACAGGGATTCTCTGTGTAGCCCTGGCTGTCCTAGAACTCACTTTGTAGACCAGGCTGGCCTCAAACTCAGAGATCTGCCTGCCTCTGCCTCCTGAGTGCTGGGATTCAAGGTGTGTGCCAGCGCTATCTGGTTGATTCGTTATCTTATACATACTGTCCCTTAGCCCACTGCTGAAGCCTTTGGAGGTTCACGGCAGCATCCCTGATGTGTATCCACTCTGGAAGCCATAGATACACAGATGGATATGCAGATACAGTTGCTGTGTGTGTATGGCATATTAGTACGTTAAAATTAGTAAGATTGGAATAAAAGAACTAGAGGGACTGGAGAGATGGCTCAGCTATTAAGAGCACTGACTGCTCTTCCAGAGGTCCTGGGTTCAATTCCCAGTACCCACATGATAACTCACAACTGCCCATAACTCCAAGATCTGACAGCTTCACCCAGACATACAAGTAGGCAGAACACCAATGCACATGAAATAAAAATTTAAAAAAATACAAAACTTGCATTCACCGCAGGCAGATGACCAAGATAGGTGAGGTTAGGTGACAGACTTCTGTCATCGAAATAGTTAAACCTTATGAATTTGCTGTTTGCCAATAAATTATCACATTGTGGAAGGACACAAACTTGTTTAATTATGTTTCTAGATATTTTGTTTTAAAAAACAAATAAACAGGGCCGTGGCCCTTTTATTTAAATAAAAGGCAGTGGTGGCGCACTCCTTTAATCCCAGCACTCAGGAGGCAGAGGCAGGCGGATTTCTGAGTCCTAGGCCAGCTTGGTCTACAGAGTGAGTTCCAGGACAGCCAGGGCTACATAGAGAAACCCTGTCCCGAAACACCAAAAATAAATAAATAAATAAATAAATAAATAAATAAATGAATAATTGCAAAAAAAAAATTGGCTCAGCAGGTAGGAGCATGGTCTGTTCTTCCAAAGGACCTGGATTCAGTTCCCAGCACCCACACGGCAGCTTCCAACTGTCTGGGACTCCAGCTCCAGGGAGGGGATTCAGCACCCTCATACAGACATACATGCATGCAAAAAAACCCAATGCACATAAAAAATAAAAATTAATAAATCATAAAAAAAAAGTTTTAAAAATTGCAAACACTTAAAATTAGAGCTAGGTAACAGTGGTATCTTCCGGAGGTCCAAGCTACTAAGGATGCTGAGGCAGGAGGATCACTTGAACCCTAGAGTTTGAGACTAGCCTGGGCAAAAGTTATAAGAATGTATCTCAAACAAGCAAACAAACCCCATAAATCCTCATCAGTGGATGTTGGGTTAAGCATGACAGCTGAGGCCCAGGAGACATTCAGGAAAAGGGGCAGAAAAAATGTAAGAGCCACAGGAAGCAGACGGGCGAATGGTGTGGAACACTGACTTCCAGGTATGACATAGCTGTTTGACTCCTGACCTTACAAAAAAGCCTTGGCTACCTGCACAAGATCTCCACAGGACTGGGCCTGCCAATCCCCTGTGATGGAAAAGGGAGGGGATGTTCCCCCATCTCTCTGGAGATTTAGATGTAGATAATGGTTAATAGGAAGGAAGAGACAATTTCTTCAGGTCTCTATGCTCCTGTAAACAAACTCCAGCCCATGCTCCTAACAAATAACACTGACAAAACTTACTGGGTCATACACACAGGCCATGAGAGCAGAAGATGGACATCCTAGGAAGAAGAGGTGGGTTAGTGGGAGCAGGAGGGGACTAGAAGGGAAAGGGAGAAGACTGCAAAAAGAGGTCAGGTGGGGGTGGTGCACACCTTTAATCCCAGCACTGGAGAGGCAGAGGTAGGCAGATCTCTGTGAGGCCAGCCTGGTCTACAAAGTTCCAGGACAGCCAAGGCTACACAAAGAAACCATGCTTTAGAAAACAGAAACAAAAAAAGAAAAAGAAAAGGAAGGAAGGAAGAAAGGAAGGAAGGAAGGAAAAAACAAACAAACAAAGAAGAAACTGTGCCAATTGATACACGCAAGGTCTATACTCTAACCATTTGGCTGCCTTCCTTCTTCAGAACACTGACTGCCAGGATTATTACTCCCTCCGGCATCTGGTCTGGAACTGACCACACAAGAGGAAAGTTCTGCAGATACTGATTTTTTGTGACTCATTCAACCAAATAGTTGTCATCCTCCCAACCGATGACAAGTCTTACTGTGTAACTTTTCCTTAATTTTTATTTTATTTTATTTTTTTTACCTTATGGGCTGGGAAAATGGCTCAGGGGTTAAGGGTGAATAATGCTCTTGATTCCCAGCACCCACATCAGGTAGCTTACAACTGCCTGTAACTCCATCTTCATAGGAAACGCCACTCCTCTGCCCACATCTCTGGCCTTTGTGGGCACCTGCATTCATGTGCACATACATAGACATATAATTCAAAATAATAAAAAATAAATCTTAAAAAAAATTGTGCTTGCATGAGCATGATATTTGTGTGGCTATGCTTGCTGCAGCTCACATGCAGACGTACGATATTTATGTAGGTTTGTGTGTTGCAGCTTACATCCAGAAGCATAATGTTGTGGAGTTCTCACCAGAACTTTTACATGGGTTCTGAGGGCTAGTGTACAGCAAGAACCTTTCTTGACTGAACTATCTCCACATCCTAAAATCTTTCCTTCCTTCCTTCCTTCCTTCCTTCCTTCCTTCTTTCTTTCTTTCTTTCTTTTTACTTAAAAAAATATTTTATTTTGTGTGTATGAGTCTTTTGTCTGCATGTATGTGTGTACCACATGTACGCCTAGTGCCCATGGAGACCAGAAGAGGATGTCAGATCCCCTGAGACTAGAGTTAAAGACAGTTATAAGTTGACACTGTGGGCCCTAGGAGTCAAACCCAGGTCCTTGGAAGAGCAGCCTGCGTTCTTAACTGCTGAGTCATCTCACCACGTGCTCCACCACTGAGCTATACCTTCAGCCCTATATTTTTAAGTTTGTATACTGAGTTTTATATGAACATAAAGTTATGCTGTCATTCAACTAAATAAGTCACCTTTAAAATATTTCAGCAATGAACAAACACATGCACAACGTAATCTAATTAAAAGGTTCCAGCGGAGTTTACAGTAGCTATGAAAGAATTCACAGATGTCTACTACCTTAAAAGTAAGTTCTCACCAAGCCTGTTAGCACATGCCTGTAATCCCAGCATTCTGGAGGCTGAGGCAGGATATCAAGTCTGGGCCAGTCTAGGCTATGAAGCAAGAGCCTGCTTCAAACAAAGGACGAGGAGAAGGAGGAGGTGGGAAAATACGTTAGTTTCCCAAAAAGTTATGTATAAATTGATTGGATTTTCAACCAAATGCCTTCAAGATATTTTTTTTCCCTAAACAAAGAACAACAGCAGGAGAATAGCAGAACTGATTTGATACAACCCTCTAAAGCTCTACTCAAGCCAGAGTGGATATTCCAAGGAACAGCAAGCATAGAGTGCTCAGAGACAGGTGGATACATTTATAGAAACTATAGAAACCTGACCTTAGATGGAAATGACATCACAAATCAATAAGGACAGGCCATGTGACTCAGTTGATGATATCAGGAAAACTGGAGAAGAATAAAGTACAATTCCCACCAACTTGGCCCCCCCCCAATAACTCTCCTCCAAAATAGCGTTGAGAGGTCAGGCCTTTAAGAAATCAGTAGTTCCTGAGGGCTCCTCCCGGGGAATGGGTTGAGACAATTATAGAACAAGCCTCATGCAGTGTCTGGTCTTCTTTGTTCTTCTGTTGTCCACTCTGAGAGGATGCTTTAGTCACTGTGCCTTCTTGGAAGCAGACTGGCCTGCACTGGAGACAGAATGTACTGGATTCTTGATTTCGGACTTTCCAGCCTCTAGAACAGAGAGAAGTAAGTTTCTATTATTTATAAACGACTCAGTCTAAAGGATTTTGTTACAGAATTACAAAAGGAACAGGAGAGCTTCATTGTTTTAGTCTGCACTACAGAGAAACAACGTGTGTGTATGAAAGATGAAAGAACACAGAAAAGCCAGGAAATCCATTAGAGAAATAGTCAAAAGCCATCAGGGTATAATCTCTACCCAGGGACATGCAAGTGACTGCAGACATGAGTTCATACCAGCTCAAAGTCACTGGTAATTAGTGAAATGGAAATTAACGAAGACTTACCATTTTGTACCAACAGCAAGAGAGTTGGAAAACAGATAAAGAAGTGAAATAGATGAACTTTTGCCTCATCTTGGGAGCTAGAAGTGCTGGACCCTGCACTTGTGGATGCACAGCCACACCAAGAAGTCCAGGTCTTCTGGGAAACAGCCATCAGAAAGCCCCAGAACCTCCTGTAGAAGGTTGATGCATGTTTGGTTTTGTTTGTATAAACATACATGTAAAGGCATACTAATTTTGGATGTTTTAAAAAGATTTGTTAAAATTAAATTGTTAAGATTAAAAGAACTGTTAAAAATCTTTTTTAAAAACTAGCATAAATAATTTTGGAGAGAACTCTGGCAGTAGGAGGGAAAGTCAAGGGAAGAAAGTTGCAACAGGGAATGAGAATCTTCAGGTTTGGCAGCACAAGAATGTGATTGATTTCTGAAATCTGGAGCAGTGCTTCTCTACCTTCCTAATACTAAGACCCTTTAATACAGTTTTTCATGCTGTGGTGACCCCCAACCATAAAGTTATTTTGTTGCTGCTTTATGTTATGAATCATAATGTAAATATCTGTGTTTTCCAATGGTCTTATGTGACCCCTGTGAACGGGTTGAGACCCACAAGTTGAGAATCACTGCTCTAGAGGCAAAGAACTGAAGTAAGTTCAAGGCCTGCTGGGTTATATACTGTGTTTCAGGGCAGCCTGAGTTACAGAACAAGATTGTCTCAAAGAAACAAAAACCAAAGCTAAGGTTGTGACTCAGTTAGTAGAATGCATGCTTAACGTGCACAAAGCCCAGAACTCAGTCCCTGATCTTGCATAAACTGGGCTAAGCAGCATATATTATTAATACCAGCACATGGGATTTAGAGGCAGGAGGATCAGAACTCCATGGTCATCCTTGGGTACATAGGGAGCTTAAGGCCAGCCTAGGATACATGAGGTCCCGCCTCAAATCAAAATAAATAAACATGAGGGAGGGAAAGACATTTTCTTCAGTGTCGTAGCCACCCATGAAGTATCAATGTTCATGCAATACACCTTCACCCATGCTTTGTTCTAAAAATAATCCTTAATAGGATTCAGAGATGGCTCTGTGGATAGAAGGGCTTGCCCAGCAAGCCTGATGACCTGAGTTCGATTCCCCAGAACCCACAGTGGAATGAAAGTACTCTCAAGGTTGTCCTCTGACATAGACCTGTTCTCCCAACCCCTATTGCCTACATGTAAACACACACACACACACACACACACACGGTTTAAAAGTAGAAGATAGGGCTAGAGAGATGGCTCAGCAGTTAAGAGCACTAACTACTTTCCCGGAGATCCTAAGTTCAATTCCCAACAACCACATGGTGGCTCACAACCATCTGTAATGGGATCTGATGCCCTCTTCTGGTGTGTCTGAAGAGATAGACAGTGTATTCACATACATAAAATAAATAAATATATCATAAAAAAAAGGTAGAATTGGGAAGAGGAAAGGGCCAGTGAGATTAACAGGAGTCAAAAGAGGGTAAGGGGATGAACGTGATCAAAATGCATTATATACATATATAAAAATGTCATAAACTCATTATCTATAATTAATATATAAAGATAATAAAATTAATGACAAAAACCAAACAACAATAACGAATAAAGAAGGGTTTGGGGGCCGGGAAGTGGTGGTACACGTCTTTAATCTCAGCACTTGGGAGGCAGAAACAGGTGGATTTCTGAGTTCGAGGCCAGCCTGGTCTACGGAGTGAGTTCCAGGACAGCCAGGGCTACACAGAGAAACCCTGTCTCAAAAAGAAAAAAAAAAAGAAGCACATACTAAGTATGTATGAGGTGCAAGGTATTACACACACACACACACACACACACACACACACACACGAAGTGTTAAAGGATTGTGTACAGACTATGTGCACTCTAAACCTCTGATAATCAACTCTCAATACACCAGAGAGCCCCTGATTTCTCTCTATAGTTTTGAGGCAGGGTCTCACTATGTAGCTCTGGCTGTTCTGGAACTCACTCTATAGACCTCAAACTGGTCTCAAACTCATAGAGATCTGCCTGCCTCTGCTTCCCTAGTGCTGAAATTGAAATCATGTGTCATCATGCCTGGCCCTCAATGTTTTTTAATGCAGTTTTGGAAAACACCCCAATGGAATTTCAAGTAAAACTTTAAAAACATAGCATGTGATGGTGAGCTGACCTACAGATATGAGGACAGGCAAGTAACATAGCAGGCTCTAGAGCATCGTGTGACTGGTGTAAGAAGATACAGGAGACACAATACAGGCAGGTAACACAGCAGGCTCTAGAGCATCGTGTGACTGGTGTAAGAAGATACAGGAGACACAATAGAACAGAGAAGAAAGAGCACAGGTAGACCCAAGGATTTATCAAAAGTCACTGGATAGATAACGTTAGCATTTTGATCAGTGGGTAAAAGACTGGATTTGACAAACAAATGCTACTGGAAATACCGTTTCAGGGGAAGCTAGACAAGCACAGAGTAAGACTAAAACCTTTGAAACTGGCCTTTAGCTGGACACCAGACATCAAGGTACATTCTAGGAGGCTAAGACATGAAGATTAAGAGTTCAAGGTCAGCCGGGCACTGGGGGCACACGCCTTTAGTCCCAGCACTCGGGAGGCAGAGGCAGGCAGATTTCTGAGTCCGAGACCAGCCTGGTCTACAGAGTGAGTTCCAGGACAGCCAGGGCTACACACAGAAACCCTGTCTTGAAAAACCAAAAAAAAAAAAAAGAGTTCAAGGTCAGCCTGAGCTACATGAGACTCCACCTCAAGAACAGGTGTTCTCATAGAGATGGCTCAGCAAGTTAAAGATTTGCCATGACTCCCAAAGGTTGCCCTTTGACCTCCACAGGTACACAAATGCCATTTTCCTGAATTAAATAAATAAATAAATAAATAAATAAACTTTTCCTTAAAAAAGTGGACAGACTTGGAATGTGAATGCTAGTTTTGCCTCTAATTAGTTTGTGTAGCTGCAGGCGAGACCCTCGACCTCTCTGACCTCTTCATATAAAAAGCAAGGTAAAAAAAAAAATGACTGCCCCTCAGGCTTGCAAAGATTGAGAGAGATAATCAATGTGTCAAAAATAAAGACTGGGTGCCTAACACACAAGATATGAGTCATAAAAGTTAGCCGTTGTAATTCTACTCTGTAGGGCGTGGGAAATGGCGCAAAGCGAAGCTACCAACATTCTAGAAGGGGAATGAGAACTGTTATGATCTTGGATCTTGGAGATCTTAACAATCAAGGGGCTTTCTGAATACGATCCTAAGCTAAGAAAAGATGTAGGAAAAGATAATAGATATGAAGGAAAACAGCTGGACCTGAGAAACTTTTTTCTTCCAAGACAGGGTTTCTCTGTATAGCTGTCTTGGAGCTTGCTCTGTAGACCAGGCTGGCCTCGAACTCACAGAGAGTGAGTCTGATACTCTGGAGCTAGAGTTGCTGTTGAGAGACCCTGTAGGTGCTGGAACTTGGACCCAGGTCCTCTACAAAAGCAATTTTTAAGTGTTTTTAATGGCTGAACCATTTCTGCAGCCCCCAAAGACTTTTCTTTCTTTTTTCTTTTTTTAAGATCTATTATTTATTATATGTAAGTACACTTACACTGTACACTGTAACTGTACACTGTAGCTGTCTTCAGACACTTTTTTTTCCTTTTTGCTCTGGCCCTGCTTGCTGCCGCCCAGCTTGCTCCAGCTGTCTTCAAGACACCCCAGAAGAGGGCATCAAATCTCATTACAGATGGTTGTGAGCCATCATGTCGTTGCTGGGATTTGAACTCAGGACCTTTGGAAGAGCAGTTGGAGCCATCTCTCCATCCCCGACTTTTCTTTTCTTTTTAAATGAAGTTCCCAACCTGGAACCATATCTAAGAGGTAGCACACATGTCTAGCATGCATGAGGCTATGGATTTAATGCCCAGCATTACAAACATTAAAATGGTATCCCATTGTATCAGGTCAGATTATCACAACACTTATTTAAGATAATGTTTCTGTATGTTTGTTTACTTATATTGCTTTTTCCAGACAGGGTTCCTCTGCATTTCAACCCTGGCTGTCCTGGAGCTCACTTTGTAGACCAAGCTGTCCTCGAACTTACAGAGATCTGCCAGCCCCTGCCTCCCGAGTGCTGGGATTAAAGCACTGGGGAGTGCACCACCACGCCACTGACATGATAATGTTTGTTTTTTCTGAGTGTAATTTGGAATGTTGATTCACATGCCTCCTTTTTTCACCCAATTCATTCCCATCAGCAGCCCTTGATCAGTAGGCCACGACCAGATTAGGAAATAGAACAAAGTGGCTTAGATTGCCTGGACAAAACCCAGATAGCTTACTGCTGGGAGTCCAACGTTGAGGCTGTGTGCAGTTTGAGGGACTAAACTGCACATAGCATACTCTATAAACACAGAGAGAAGTCCTCAGTCCAAGGCTCAAACCGAAGCAGCAGCACAGGCTGCAAAGATAGGGCAGCTTGTTTCCAACCAGAATACTAACCACATCCTGACAGAGAAGACCAGGACCAAGCCAGTTGGGAGGAGCAAGAGAAGAAAGCTAAGCATGGCACATGGACAGCACAGAGACCTGGCCAGAGGAAGAGGTTTTTCCAAGCAGAGTGACTGGCCCCCTCCCGAGCCCACCCCCAGCTCTCCCTGAAGTGTCAGGGTTCACTCTCACGTTTCTCAGATTTTTGTTATCCTAATGCTAATTCATTATTGATGTGAGCTGTTTTACAGTGGGGTTTTTGTTCTTACAACTAAAATAAATAAGTAAAAAATTAAAAAATTAAATTAAATTAAAAAATTCGGACCGGAACACAGTCTTGATGATAATAGCAGTCATATGGTTGCTCTCATGTCTGCAGGCCAGTCTCAAAACTGAGAAAGCAAGCCAGAGTCCCACATTTTGTTATTAATCCCCAAAATGAAATGAAGAGGGCAGATAGAACCTCTTTCTTTCTTTCTTTTCTTTTCTTTCCTTTTTTTATAGTGCTGTGACAAGCCCAGAGTTTTGTGAATTTTAGGTCAGTACTCTGCTACTGACCTCTATACCTAACCTTAAAACTAACATTTCAAAAATGTACTTATTATTACTGTGCATGGTATGTATGCACATGTGTTCGTGTGCTTGCATACACCCATGAGGAGGCCAGGGGACAACTTTGTGTAGTTGGTTCTCTCCTTTGATCATCACCTGCATCCCAGGGATCAAACTCAGGTTCTGAGGTGTCCTAACTCACTTCCTACTATGGTAATAAGCACCATTACCAAAAAACAAACTGGGAAGGAGAGGGTTTATTTGGCTTGCTCATCCATGTCACAGCCCATCAAGGGTAAGGGCTCAAGTAGGGCAGGAACCTGGAAGCAGGAACTGGAGCAGAAGCCGTAGGTGAGTGCTGCTTACCAGCGTGCTCCATATGGCTTGCTCAGTTTGCTCTACAGCCCAGGACCACCTGCCCAGGGCTGGTACTGATCTTAATGGCCTCTGGCCCCCTCCCCCACGTCAATCATTAATCAAGAAAATGCCCACAGACTTGCCTACAGACAGTCTGATGGACGAATTTTCTCAATAAAAGCTCCCTCTTCCCAGATGACTCTAGTTGGTGTCAAGCCGACAAAACAAACAAACAAACAAACAAAAAAGCACAAATAAAACCAAAACAAGCCAGGCAGTGGTGGCGCACGCCTTTAATCCCAGCACTCAGGAGGCAGAGGCAGGAGGATTTCTGAGTTCGAGGCCAGCCTGGTCTACAGAGTGAGTTCCAGGACAGCCAGGGCTACACAGAGAAACCCTGTCCCGAAAAAAAAAAAAGAAAAGAAAAGAAAAAAAAAAAAGAAAGAAAGAAAGATGGAGGCAAAAGGATCAGAAGTTCAAAGTCATCCTTGGCAACATAACTAGTTCAAAGTCGGCTTGGGTAAGTGAGGCAGGGTGCAGGGGCAGGTGAGATGGCTCAGTAGGTAAGGGTGCTTGATGGCAAGCCTGTAGACCAGAGTTTAATTCCAGGAACTCACATGATGGAAAGAAAGAACAGTCTCCTGCATGTTATCCCCTGACCTCCATACTTACACTGTAGCACCTGACACCTTCCAACTGCTCCTCAAAACAGCTAACTAAATAATAAACAAACGAAGTCATTCAGGGGATCCAGGTATGGTGGCACATGCCCATAATCCCAGCACTTGGGAGGGCAAGGCAGGAGGATTAGCATGATTTCAAGGCTAGACTGGACTATATAGTACCAGGTCTACTCAGACTAATAAGGCCAAAAAGCTTAAAGTGTTGGCATACATCTGTAATCCAAGCACTGAGGAGGCAGATGTAGAAAGATCAGGAATTCAAAATCATCCTTAGCTACATAGTACATTTAAACTCAGCCTAGATTGCATGAAACTCTGTCTCAAAATCAAGTGAGGTGCATTTATTTATGACTGGGTGTGGTCTCTTGTACTAGAACATTCTCAGTGGACACAGACCCTGCTTAACCTCCAGCACCACATCCATGTACACAAAAAGATTTACTCAGTGTGATGTAGCAATAATGTGCTTCTCTCTATTGGAATCGTATTTCATCATGTGGCTGGATCACATGTATTTATCCATTTATCAATTGACAGATATTTGGTATATTTACAATGTTTAGCAATTATGAGTAAAGTTAGAATCAATGATTGCATCAAATTGTTTTTGCAAAAGGTTTAAGAGGGAAAGGGGACAGACAGATAGAGGGGATTAACAAAAACTAGTGGTGTTTGAGAAAGCCATGGAAACCTAATAATCCACAAACTAATTGAAAACTATAATTTAGGGGTTGGAAGGATGGCTTAGGGGTTAGGAGCACTGGCTATTTTAAAGCAAGTTTTAGGACAGCCAGAGCTGTTACACAGAGAAACTCTGTCTCAAAAAACAAAACAAAACAAAACAAAACAAAAAAACAAAAAAACAAAAAAAAAAATTAGAAAAATTTTAAGTTAAAAATTAAAAATAAAGCCGGGCGGTGGTGGTGAATGCCTTTAATCCCAGCACTTGGGAGGCAGAGGCAGGCGGATTACTGAGTTCGAGGCCAGCCTGGTCTACACAGTGAGTTCCAGGACAGCCAGGGCTTCACAGAGAAACCCTGTTTCGAAAAACAAATAAAATAAAATAAATAAAAAATAAAATAAAAATTAAAAATCAAAATCAAAACAAAACAAATGGAAAAACTAAAACCAAACAAAACAAAAAATGAAAAAACAAACAACAAAAAAACAAAAAATCCAAGTTATCTTTTCTCTTTCTCCTCTTCCCCCTCCTCTTCCTCCTTCTCCTCCTCCTCCTCTTCAATACAGGGCTCACTATGTAGCCCTGGCTGTCCTGGAACTCACTATGTAGAACAGGCTGGCCCCAAACACAGATTTATTGCCTCTGCCTCCTTAGTGCAGGAAATAAAGGCATGTGCCATAGTTCATGGCATAAATATAATTTTTTTTAATGCCAAGAAAAGTGAGAAAAAAAAGTTGCCAATATCCATTACATATTGTCTTTTCTTCTTCCTCAAGTCAGGGTCTCTCTGTGTAGGACTGGCTGTCCTGGAACTTACTCTGTAGACCAGGCTGGTCTTACAATCAGAGATCTGCCTGCTTCTGCTTCCCAGCGATGGGATTAAAGGCATGCGCCACCACTGCCCAACTTTTTTTTTTTTTTTTTAAATTTATTTATTTATTTATTTATTTACTTATTTATAATGCAATAAAACATCCAAGGAGCTGATGAGATGGCTCAGCAGATTAAAGTTCTTGCTACCAAGCCTGATGACCTGAATTCAATCCCTTGGACCCCATGTGATAGAAGGAATATTGATAACATTTACATTTGACACTGTTTTCCGTTTGAATGAAAAGAATCCCAGTCCACTACCAAGTACTATTTTATCAATTACACGTTGTCCATAAAATTATCTTTCCGGGGTGGGGGGTGGGGCTGGAGAGATGGCTCAGCGGTTAAGAGCACTGACTGCTCTTCTAAAGGTCCTGAGTTCAAATTCCAGCTATCACATGGTGGCTCACAACCATCCGTAATGACATCTGATGCCCTCTTCTGGGGTGTCTGAAGACAGCTACAGCGAGTGGGGGCCGGAGCAAGAAGAAAAAAAGTGTCTGAAGACAGCTACAGTGTACCTACATATAATAAATAAATAAATCTTTAAAACTTAGCTTTCCGACAGGTTTCCAAGGACTTTCTGAAGCTGTCCAGAAGAAAGCCCGACTCTGCTGAAAGCCGGACCAAAGCTGTAGGTAGCTCCGTGCTCCCCCTTTGCCCCAGAGTCTCCGTTTCTCTGCCGGTTCCTGCCTCTG
This sequence comes from Rhynchomys soricoides, assembly GCA_019843965.1. Classification (NCBI taxonomy): domain Eukaryota; kingdom Metazoa; phylum Chordata; class Mammalia; order Rodentia; family Muridae; genus Rhynchomys; species Rhynchomys soricoides. Next base: position 8,011,437 of record JADRCH010000059.1, read on the forward strand.
CCTTTAGCTGGCGAGCAGAATAGACGATGCGCAGCACTGGGTGGGACAATGGGTCTGATTCATGGCTTGGGAAAACGGGGAGAATTGTCGCTAAGCAAACACTGGCCCTACTTTTTGCTGGGGACACTGCAACGTTCAACTGAAAGCATCTTGTTTGGATTCTTCCAACCACTGGGTAAGCATCTAAATGAGAGAGGCTATGTGGGCCTCCCAGGGTCCCCTGGGGAGCTTAAAACAATCCTGAGATACCCCGACAAAGCTTATGATCTTTGCATGTAAGCAAATAGAGGTTATTCAAACAGCTGTTAACTTCATTAAGAAGCCTCATTTTAAGGTCTCAGAACAGGCATTTCTTTTTATGCCAGGATTATCTCCCGGCTTTTATATTTGCATCCACTCTGGCCGGCTTAGCTTGTGTGTATGGGTAAAGCTCACGTTTGGATTTGTGCTTTGGTTGGGTTTCCACGAGAATGCACCTTTAGAATAGACCAGTCTTCCCATCCCCACGATTCACCTTCTGCCTACGGATAGCTGATTGTTATAGCCGGGTTGGGCGAAACCAACCTATACTTAACGTCTTGTCAAGGTATGTTGTAGATAATATGTATAGAATACCCATGTGCATAAACAGAAAAGAAGTATGATTTTTTCCCCCGTGTGAAAAGGTGGTTCGGGGCCTGCACTCTCACACTTTCCATAGTCTGTTACCAGTGGAAGGAAACATGTCTTAACTCTTCCATATTCCTGATGCTTTACAGTATTCATAACCTGCACCCGTATCCCTTCCCGCTTCCCCTCCACGTCCCCCCTCCCCTCCCCTCCCCCATTTTTGTGGTACTGTGGATTGAATCTAAGCCCCCACACAGGTTAAGCAAGTAACCCTGAGCTCTAGCCCAAGCCAGATGGATTCTAACTTAGGATATTTTTATTTATTGAATTTCTATTGCAGCCTCGTTTTGTTGTTGTTACTGAGAAGGATAACCATGTAATAGTTTTGTGGGTTTTTTGTTTGTTTGTTTGTTTCTTCGAGACATTGTTTCTCTGTGTAGCCCTGGCTGTCCTGGAACTCTGTAGACCAGGCTGGCCTCGAACTCAGAAATCCGCCTGTCTCTGCCTTCCAAGTGCTGGGATTAAAGGAGTGCACCACCACTGCCCGGCAACTAGGTAATAGTTTTGTTGTTTCTTTTTAGTTCAGTTAGTATGATGAGTTACATGTTGAGCAATCCCAGCATTCCTACAGTACATCATTCTTCATTATAACATTATTGAAAAATGTTAGAATTATTATGATAATATGTTACTTAGCACATTGTAGTAGCACAAAACATATAGCTTACAGTTAAGAGTGTAACTCTGTGGTAGAGTGCTTGGCCAGCATGGAGAAGGCCCTCTGTTTAATTCTCAGCACTGCCCCTCAATATGCATGTATATGTATTTGCCCTCTTAATCATTGTAAATTGTACAGCTCAATAACAATGTCTTCTATTAATTTTTCTATTTATTTTATTTTTTAATTATGTGTGTGTGTGTGTGTGTGTGTGTGTAAAAGCTCTAGAGATCTAGTATGCAGCAATGAGAATATAAAACAGTTCCTGAATGAGGGCTAGTGAGATGGCTCAGTGGTGACTCGGCTTGTTACCAATGGATAGAGATGACCTGAAACCCATATGGTGGAAGAGGGGAACCAACTGTGGAAAGTTGTCCCAGCGCTTGGGAAGTGAAGAGAGGAGGATCAGAGGTTCAAAGTCATTCTCAGTTACCTATGGTCTGGGATACAGAAGACCTTATTGAGGGGAGAAAGTAGTCTAAGGCCAGGTGTGGGAGTACACACCTTTAATCCCAAAATTTGGGAGGCAGAGACAGGTGTATCTCTATAAGTTTAAGGCCAGTAAATCTACATAGTAATCTCCAAGCCGGGTAATAGAGGGATATAATGATAATGTATCAAAATAATATTTACAGTGATTAAATAATTTAATTCAAGGAATCAGAAAGTCAAATAGTCATAATAGGAGTGGTGAGGGAGTTATTTTAAAGGATGTAGAGTTTAGGTTTTGAAAGATGAAAAAGTTCTGGAGATCTAGTGTACAGCAACGAGGGTGGTATCATGCCTGTAATTCCAGTACTCAGGAGACAGAAGCAGGGGGATCGAAAGTTCAAAACCCGGAGCTGGAGAGATGGCTCCGCAATTAAGACTGGAGAAAAGCACTGACACCAATCTCCACCATCTCTTCTTTCTAACACTGTACTGGAATCCCAGCTAGTAAATAAGGCCAGATAATAATAAGAAGCATAACAATTGGAATAGAAACAGAAGTATTAGTATTTACGTGTGTGACTGTGCATATAAAACATTGGTACCAATTCCTTTCCCCAGATTCCTTCTAGAACTAATAAATGACTTTAGTGAGGTCACACAATGTAAGGCAGGACCAGCAAGATGGCCCATGGGGAAAGGATCCTTGCTACCAAGGCTGATGGCCTGAGTTCATTCCTCTGATCCCCGGCTCTTGAAAGCTGTCCTCTGACCTTCACATGTGCACTGTCATGGTGTACCACATATAGATACACACAAAATAATCCCATGCATTTTAATTTGGGAGGAAGATTCAAGACACACTTTGTCTGTGTAGATGTTAGAGGGAATAAGGACTGCATGCTGTATGTCTTGAAACTCTAGGACAGGCTTGACCCAGAGAGCTCTCAGTAAATTCTCTTTTTCTATATGGCTTGGGTGTCTTAGTTAGGGTTTTACTGCTGTGAACAGACACCATGACCAAGGCAACTCTTAGAAGGACAATATTTAACTGGAGCTGGCTTACAGGTTCAGAGGTTCAGTCTATTATCATCAAGTCGGGAGCATGGCAGTGTCCAGGCAGGGATGGTGCAGGCAGAGCTGAGAGTTCTACATCTTCATCTGAAGGCCACTAGTGGAAGACTGGCTTCCTGGCAGTTAGGATGAGGGTCTTATAGCCCACACCCACAGTGACACACCTACTCCAACAGGACCACACCAACTAATAGTGCCACTCCCTGGGCCAAGCATATACAAACCATCACACTAGGTTTAGACAGTTTGGACCAAGTAGAGATTATTATGGCCATAAAAGACAAATTTGGGTTTGAAATGCCTGATATAGAAGCAGAGAAGCTAATGTGTCTGAAAGAAAGTATAGGTGATATTGCAGATGAAAAGTATGGACAGGAATAAAGTATCAGAGCCTTCTTTCTCACCAATAGGACATGGAGGACACACAATGGCATCATGAGTGACGGATAGCAGCTAGATTGGACTTGTCTTTCTCACCAATAGAACATGGAGGACACACAATGGTATCATGAGTGACGGATAGCAGCTAGATCGGACTCATATTTAATTGTCTGAGTGCTTTAATCTTTACAAATAAATCTATTATAAAACTAAAAACAACAACAACAAAAAAATATGGTGAGATGATGAATTTCCCTCTGTTTGTAGAACGTGGTATTCCAAGCCCCAAACCGCTACTGTACACATGATCTCTAGAACTCTTCTTTATTTTTTAATCCTTTTCTCTTATGTATATGGGCATTGTGCCCTAAAAAAGTCTTGGAGAATAAGGAAGTATGAATTATTTATTTATTTATTTTTAATGTCATGTGTATTGATGTTTTGCCTACTACATGTATGTCTCTATGAGGGTGTTGGATCACCTATAACTGTCCCATGGGTGCTGGGAATTGAACCTGGGTCCTCAGAAAGAACATTCAATACTCTCAACTGCTAAGGTCATCTCTCCAGCATCTTCATCTTTGTTTTTTTCAGACAGGGTTTCCCTGGGTAGCCCTTGGCTGTCCTGGAACTCACTTTGTAGACCAGACTGGTCTCAAACTCAGAGATCTGCTTGTCTCTACCTCCCAAGTGCTGGGAGTAAAGGCATGAGCCACCACTGCCTGGCTCTGTCATTTTTCTTCTTTTTTTCTTTTGTTTTCTTCTTCTTCTTTTTTTTTTTTAGTATTGGTGCTGGGCCAGGACTTCTAGAGTCTGACCTCTGCTCTTTTATTTTTGCTGCATTTAAGCACAATTTTAGAAAAGAGTTTTCAGATAACAATGAACTCAGTCCTGTGAATACAACAAAGCTTAAGATGGGTTTGTATTGGAGCTCTTAACAAGATACATATGGCTGCTCCTCTAAGTTGGATTTTCATTGTATTAGAAACAATGCTCAAGATAAAGTCTAGGGCAGTGGCTCTCAACCTTCCTAAAACTGTGACCCTTTAATACAGTTCCTGTCTTAGTTAGAGTTTTATTGCTGTGAAGAGACACCATGGCTGTGACAACTCTTATAAAAGAAAGCATTTAATTGGGGCTGACTAACAGTTAAGAGGTTTAATCGATTATCATCCTGGTAAGAAGCATGGTGGCACTCAGAAGCAGTGCTGGAAAAGGAGCTGAGAGTTCTCTATTAGCAGGGAGGGAAGTCGAGGCCTGGTTTGAGCTTCCGAAACCTCAAAGCCTGCCCCCAGCAACAAACACACCTTCTTCAACAAAACTTCACCCACTCAAAAAAGGCCACACCTCCTCTAATGCCACTCCCTGGGAGCCGATGGGGCTGTTCTCATTCAAATCACCACAGTTCCTCACGTTCAGGGACCCCAAACAATACAATTATTTTGTTAATACTACTTCATAACTATAATTTTGCTACTGTTTTGAATTGTAATGTAAATATCTGATGACCCACAAGTCGAGAACTGCTGGTCTGGGGAGAATGACTAGGGTAATCCTTGTGGGAGTCAGGATTTGCCTGTCTCTAAGATAATACAGAAATCTAGGCTGTTGTAAAGTACAAATGACATCTCTTACAAGGATGAGTTTTATGGTCTAAAAATAATGCTCACAAGGGGAAAGGATCTGGGATAAGTAAAATATAAATTCTGGAAGATATGGGTGGAGACCGGTTCACCAGACAGCAAAGGATTATCAGGTTGCTTATTTGTTTTGTTTTGTTTTTCAAGACAGGGTTTCTCTGTTTGTAGTCCTGGCTGTCCTATAGTCCAGGCTGGCCTTGAACTGGATTAAATTTGTGCACCACCACCCTCACTGTATCATCATGCATTATACCCCATATCCAGCATTCAAGGAGGAGGACAAGTTAAATATCTCTTTCCTTTGAAGGATGCCTGTGAGTTTATCTTTCCTGGTGCTTATCTGTGTGCTTTTTTGCCCTCTACACATGTATGTCTGTGTACCATGTGTAGGTCTGGTTCAGGTGGTTCAGGTGGAGGTCAGAAGAAAGCATCATGTTGAGTTATAGATAGTTGTGAGCAGTCATGTAGAAATAGAACATAGGTCCTCTGGAAGAGTAGGATCTATGTTCTTTTTCTGTTTGTTTTTTCTTTTTTAAAGATTTATTTATTTATTTTATTTTATGTATGTAGTATACTGTAGCTGTCTTCACCAGAAGAGGGAATCAGATCCCATTACAGATGGTTGAGAGCCACCATGTGGTTTCTGGGAATTGAACTCAGGACCTCTGAAAGAACAGTCAGTGCTCTTAACCACTGAGCCATCTCTCCAGTCCATTTGTTTTTTCAAGACACAGTTTCTCCATGTAATAGAACCCTGGCTATCCTTGAACTCGATCTGTAGACCAGGCTGGCCTTGAACTCACAGAGATCTGCCTGCTTGTGCCTTCAGAGTGCTGGGATTAAAGGCATGAGCCACTATGCCCAGCTCAAGTAGTCTGTGTTCTTAACTCTGAGCTATCTTTCCAGCTCCCTACTTAGTTTTGAGACTATCATTTTGGAAACCTGGAATCTAAGCTTTACTTTTTCTGTAAAGTCAAGGCGGGGAGGACCAACAATAGAGAGCACGTAGAGGAGGAAAGAGCAGAAGGTTGAAGGGGGCCAGGAATGTTCTCTCCAAAGATGGAGGTCATTGGTTTAGGATTGCATGAAAGAAAACTAACAGCAGCTTTGTAGTTTATGGGGGCAGACTCAACTGTCCAGTTGTTCAAAACCTTACAGATTATCTTTTTAGTCTATGGCTCATGCATTTTCTCCATGCTTTCCTCTGGAAACCTTCAGCTATCTCCTCCCTCTCCCCTTTGAGCTACACTGATACCATTTCTTCTTCTCCTAATCCGAGCCCCATGTTTATAACTACCCTGCTTCTGAGATCCTGTTCTCTACCTGAGTAGATTTCTTCTCTTCCAAACCTGTATTGTTTACTGCTATGGTAGCAACCAGCCATATGTGGCTGTGAGGTGTTTAAAACGTGCTTGGTGCAGGCTGAGATGTACAATAAGATAAAATATGTGCCAGCTTCCCAAGAATTGGTACCAAAGAAACATAAGATGTAATCTCAGGCCCAGTGCAGTGTTTGGGAGGCTAAGTGGATCAGGAGACATGGGAATCAAAAGTAGAGCTTTGGACATGGTAGGCAAATGATGTATCAATGAACTTTATAGCCCCAGCTATTCAGATTCTTGTCTCAAAATAAAGCGATACAGAAGCTAACAGAGGAAATACCCCCCTTTTTTTTTTGAGACAGGGCCTTACTGTGTTACCCAAACTGGCCTTGACTTTATGATCTTCCCATCTCAGCCTTTCAAGCCTACCTTGCTTTGGTTTTGCCAGTAGAGCAGGCTTGTCCAACCATACTAGGTTTGACTTTTCCTGTTTTTGATTTGGCTGTCACAGAATATAAGAATATGGTTATGTTATTTTACTCTTGGGAAGTACTTTGAATTTAGTAGGAGGTTTTGGCTTTTGCCTGTTAAAAAGGGTTCAGTGTTTCTGTATGTGTGCATGTTCATGGGGGTTTGTGTAAGTGAGAGGTAGGGACTGAATCCTTGGCTTCATAATCCTAGGCAAGTACTGAAGTACATCTCCAACTTTGCTTTTAAATGTTTAAAATTGTTATTGTTTATATGTGTGTATGATGGGGGTTAGCTCCTGGTAGGCATGGGGAGGATAACTTTGTAGAGTTTTTTTCTCTTACTCCATCTTTACATGTGTTCTGGAACTTGAGCTGAGACAATCGTCTTTACCCACTGCCCAATCTCAAAGGCCTAAAGCTACGCGTTAAAATCCAAGTGTTGACAGGTGGTAGTGGCACACGCCTATAATTCCAGCACTTGGGAGGCAGAAGTAGGCTGATCTCTGAGTTCAAGGCCAGCCTGGTCTACAGAGCCGGTTCCAGGACTGCTAGAGCTACACAGAGAAACCCTGTCTTGAAAACCAAAAAAAGAAACCACCACCACCACCAAAATCAATACAGACTCATTTAGGTGAATGTTTAGGGGAGGTATATTTATCAAAGCAAATTATTTAATCTACTTTTTGATTAATTTCTATTGATAGAGTTACTCTTTCCAATCTTTTCCTATTTTTGTTTTAGTAACTTTTTGTTTTGTTTTAGGATTTTTGTTTGCTTGCTTTCCTTTATTTTTGTTTCAGAGACAAGGTCTCATACAGCCCAGGCTTGTCTCCAACCCTGGCTGTATTGAGGATGACTTTGAACTTCTGATCCTCCTGTCTCTATTTCTTGAGTACTGGGATGACAGGTTGATTTACGGTTGCTAGGATGTTGAACATAGTCTTTTGCACATGCTAGGTAAGCACTTTTTATCAATCTCTCTTTAATAAAAAGTTTTATTCATCTACCAGGGGTAATTTTTAATGTCTTTAAATGATTTTTTTTTTCTGTGAATGTTCTTTTATGGTCATGATTTTGACCATATGCAATTTTCCTGTGTCAAAATTAGATAAAATATTAACTCAAGACAAGGACTTGGAGTGCAGTTAGGACTACCTGCACATGATATCAATCATGACCAACTATATTAATTTTTGTTTTGTTTTGTTTCTTGAGTTAAGGCCTTTCTACACGGCCCTGGCTGTTTTGGAATTCACTCTGTAGATCACGCTGGCCTCGAACTCACAGAGATCCACCTGCCTCTGCCTCATGAGTGCTGGGATTGAAGGCATGTGCTATTTCTCCCAGCCAAAGTATATGAATTTTTAAATATACCCACGGAGGAAGATAGTCATCAGTCTATATATTCCAGGGTAGTTCTATCATACAAGGCTGCTTAATTGCATTACTTATCCCGCCTAGTCATGATTTCTAATCACTCCATGCCTTCCATAGGGCAAAGAACAAAGGGCAATTCCAATTTTCTTTGAGGAATTATTACTAACCTTTTGGGTATTATGATGGTAGGCTGTTTTTCTGGGTTTCATTTGTTTGTTTTGCTTTGTTTGGTTGGTTTTTTTTTTTTTTTTTTTTTTTGAGACAAGGTTTCTCTGTCTGTCCTGGAACTCACTCTATAGACCAGGCAAGCTGGCCTCAAACTCACAGAGATCCCCCTGTCTCTGCCCTCTCTAGTGCTGGGATTAAAGGTATGCACCACCACTGCCAGGCTTGTTTTACTTTAGTTTTGTTTTGTTTTTGATTTTTGTTTTTTTTTAAAGAGACAACAGATGTGATGACAAGTATCTTTAAATTCCAGCACTTGGGAGTCTGAGGTAGAAGGGTCTTATGAGTTCAGGGCTAGCTTCAGGCTACGGAGTGAGCTTTTATCATAGATAAATAAACAAATAGGTTGCTTTTGTCTTAAAATGACATACAAAATTACTAGTACACAAACTAATAATAATGTAGAGAGGAAATGTGTGCAAGCACAGATGACACAAAATCTGCTCTGATTCCGTAATTGTTAAGCCTGCTAGGTAAAGTTTCACAACTTAACTGTCTAGTAATATATATATATATGGAATTTGTCACTAATAAGAGGTGAGACAACACTATTATACACATGATTTGTTTAGAAAGGTTGTTTTTGTACCTGTATGTTTGTCTATGCACAGTGTATGTATGCCTGGTGCCCAAGGAGGGCAGAAGAGGGCATCTGATTCCCTGGGACCAGAATTACAGAGGGTTGTGAATCTTCATGTGGGTGCTGGGAATCGAACCTGGGTCCTGTGCATGAGCAAGTGCTTTTAACTGTGGAGCCAGCTCTCCAGCCCAATAAGATTTTTAAAAATTTCCTAAAATCAAAAGGCAGAGTCAAAATGAGCATACTCTTTGTTTGTTTGATCTTTCGGAGCAGGGTCTCCTGAAGCCCAGGGTGCCCTTTAACTCATGATTTGCCTGCTTCTACCTCCCGAGGACTTCGATGTTGTTGGCAAGTACTATTTGAGGCTGGGGATTAACTCTAGGGCTTTCAGTATTCTAGACAAGCATTTTTATCAACTAAACTTCACCCCAAGCTCCTCCTTAGCCATTTTCAAAGCTCAATTTTAATTATTTTAAAGTATGAAATGCTTTATGAGTTTGTATGTCATCGTTGTACAGGGGCCACATGAATGTTTTCTATATCATTTCAATTTTCGCGTATGTTACCAAAATGAGTACCAAAACTCTATTTAAAAACCACCTCTTTCACAAAGACTTCTTTAAGTTCTCCAAATAAGAGTTAACCCTTTATCCACTAGGCATACAGCAACAGGCCCGAAGGAAAAGGAAACATAATTTATCCTATGCTGTGTCTGTGCATTTGTATTTGTCTGTGCCATGACATCCTATTGAATACTATACGTCTGTTTGTACTGTTTATATTAGTACTTTAAATCTTTTTATTATAATTGTGCATATGTCGGTGTGGACATGAGTATGTCACAGAGTGTGCATGTAGGTCATAGGAAAACCTGTGGAATTCAGTTTTCTCATTTTATCAGTGGTGTACTGGCTGGTTTTGTGTGTCAACTTGACACAAGCTGGAGTTATTACAGAGAAAGGAGTGTCAGTTGAGGAAATGCCTTCATGAGATCCAGCTGTAAGGCATTGTCTCAATTAGTGATCAAGGGGGGAGGCCCCTTGTGGGTGGTGCTATTCCTGGGTTGGTAGTCTTGGGCTCTATAAGAGAGCAAGTTGAGCAAGACAGCAGAAGCAAGCAAGCCAGTAAGGAACATCCCTTCATGGCCTCTGCATCAGCTCCTGCTTCCTGACCTGCTCGAGTTCCAGTCCTGACTTCCTTTGGTGATGAACAGCAGCACGGAAGAGTAAGCTGAATAAACCCTTTCCTCTCCAACTTGCTTCTTGGTCATGATGTTTGTGCAGGAATAGAAACCCTGACTAAGACAAACGGATCTGGATGATGGAACTTGGGTTGTCTCATCAAATGCTTTTACCTACTGACCCGTTTCCTCCTGCCCACGGTTTATTTTTCTCTTTATGTATATTTCACGTCTATTTAAAGGTTTTGGGTTATAAATGTTCCCTCTGGGTTCTCCTTGTCCCACTAAGCTGAGAGTTTGATTCTGTGGATTCCCTTTCATTTGTTTCTATGTACTCCCAATGTTCATGACACATAAGGATGTCACGATGCTGAGAAGAATGACCGGTCTAGTTGGATCTACCCACGCTGATATATCTATGCCTTCTGGAATTTCAAGTACCCAAGTTAATGAGTGAAAATCTTCTAGAGTCAGCGGTCGGTGAGTTGGATCATGGCTCTTTTCTAGATGGACTTTAACTCACATAACTTGCATTACTCTAAGCTCCCTTCTTACCATTTGTTAGTTTCTTTCTCTATTATTTTTACACATGATATTGGACATATTCCTATAAACTACAGAGACCAGTTGAACTCTCAAAATGAAGTTTTTTGTTTTTTGTTTTTTGTTTTTTCGAGACAAGGTATCTCTGTATAGCCCTGGCTGTCCTGGAACTCACTCTGTAGACCAGGCTGGCCTCGAACTCAGAAATCTGCCTGCCTCTGCCTCCCAAGTGCTAGGACCAAAGGCGTGTGCCACCACTGCCCGGTGTTTTTGGTTTTTTTTTTTTTTGATGAATGATTTTTGTGTGTTCATGTTCATATGTAGGAGTTTGCTTGCATGTGTGTGTGGTAGTTGACATCCCACTTGACTTTACCAGAGTGCTGAGCATCAAACTCAGGTCTTGATGTTTGAGGAGCAAGCACTTTACCTATAGAGCAATCTTCCTAGCTCCTCAGAACGAAGTTTTAACAGTTTTACCCTTTGTAAACAGATTTTCCTTTGGCCAAACTTTAGAAGACATTTTGTTCTCTCCTCTGTAGCAATATTTTTGGAGTGTTTCTTCCAGTCAGCTAATTTGCAGAATTGTTTAAAGTAACACTAATTTTGCTGCAGCAACGGAAACAAATGTTTCCATATTGAAGATGTCTACTAGAAAAATAAAGATTTGTAATTCAAATGAATGGAAGGATTGTTATGGTACTTAGGAAAAAGCCAAATGTTTATATTTTCCACAAGAAAATATAAACACTATTAAAAAAATCCATTAGTAAATGTTTCCTGAATAGACCTCGGTTCTAGGTAGTCCTTATGAATTATGATTGATGGCACAGATGTCTTTTTTTTTTTTTTTTCTCAAGACAGGGTTTCTCTGTGTAGCCCTGAACAAGTCCTGGAACTTGTTCTGTAGACCAGGGTGGCCTCGAACTCAGAAATCTACCTGCTTCTGCCTCCCAAGTGCTGGAATTAAAGGTGTGTGCCACCACTGCCCAGCTGGCAAAGATGACTTAATTCTCCATTTTCAGTAGACAAGTATTTGTCAAAGTGTATATATAGTGTTAGCAACTAACTGAAAATGCCCAGAACTATAACACACCTGCTTCATGTCAACTTAAGCATATAACATTGTTTTCTGTTCAGAAAAATTATAATCCAGGGAGAAAAATTTTATATCTTCCCCAAAGGAGACTTACTGCTTTTGGAAGTATTGGTATAAAAATAAAATCTTTACTTATTTTAGTACATAATTATACAATATAGGTCTTATATTTTTCTAAACATAAAAACATGTGATCTCAAGGCTTATGGGAGTTAAGGCTACCTATTTGTATTAAATTGGTGTTTATCAATGTGCTTCCAAGCAATTTTGTTGACTTTTAGAGCATTCATTATAAAAAAACAAACAAACCAAAGAACTGATTCACTCATCTGATTAAATATTAAGCAAGATACCAGGCAATATTAAATATTTTAAAAGATAAAAAAATGAAAGGTGGGTGAATTCTTAGAATAAAGGACCCTCTAATTTGTTGAATGTTTCTTGGCTGCTTTTGGATGTAAGTAACAGAATCAAGCCTCTGTCTCATCCTGTCCTATTTTTGATTACAGAATCCAAAAACTGAAACTCTGGACATAACCTTTTAAAGATTATTTGATTTAGTTTCTTGTGTTGATTAAGGAAAAAAACTAATCCATTCCAGGTCATTTGCTTATGTTTTTTCAAACATTTCTAGGGATAAAGATAACCCATCCCAACACAAAAAGACTGGCTTTGGTACTAGACAGTAATGGTTACATGAGTTACCTATGAAACCTCACCACTGAAGACTGCATTAACCCATGTAATCTCACAAAAGTCTCACAAATAAGTCTGTTCTAATATTTTTTTTCTTTCTCTCAGCAAGTACTCTACTACTGAGCTGTGTCTTCACCCTTTTAAAAAAATGATATATTTAAAAACACTTGAGTTTCCCAGGTAGCCCTTGAACTTGTGATCCTCATTCCTCAGCCATTCCATGCTGGAATAACGGGTGTGTGCGTCTATCCAAGGTTTGCTTATTATTTATTTTTGGAGATAGGGTTTCTCTGTGTAGTTGCCTGTCCTGGAATTCACTTGGTAGAGAAGGCTCTTGAACTTGGAGAGATCCACCTGTTTCTGCCTCCACAGTGCTGATATTTGTCCAGCTTTAAATTATTGTTTTAAGATAGGGTCTTACTATGTACACCATGCTGTCCTCAAACTTGTGGCAAGCCTCTTGCCTCCTCAGTGTTAGAATTACAGATGTGAGACACCCTAGCTTGTTTATCACTATCATCATTGTTCTTGAAAAAAAAAAAAAAAAAAAAAAAGGATGCTCCTGAGGCTTGCAGAGAACTTCTGGGTTCCTGCTGTTCTCCTGCCTCCCAAGTAGCTTTGGCTATGTGCCATTTGTTTGGCTACTAGGTCTATTTTATACTGATACTGAGGCCAAAAAAGATATGGTAATTTAGTCAAGGTCACATTCCCAGTCAGTGGTGGCACCAGGATTCATACTGGAGAAATTAACTCTGCAGCTTCCCAAGCACAATCTTTACCTTCATTGAGGGAAATAATAAAATCAGTTAAGTCTGAGTGCTGGAAAACACAAGAGGATAATGAAGTACTCTCATTCAATACTTAAATATCTTATATTGAATTATTCAGAGCCCCAAACCCACCCTTTCAAAAACCAAGTGTCTCTTTGTGGAATAAATTGACAACAAATCTCCCAGACTTGTCATCAATATTTCAATTCATAGTATAATAAAACACAGACATGTCTTGTAGGGAATAAAGTTCCAAGTCTTTCTGTGGACGTCAGTTTCCAGAATCTCTGATGTGTATGTGTGACTAAGGAAAAGAACAGCTGAATCACATCTACGGGCGATTCCTTCCAATTAAAAATGTGCAACAGAAAGGAACACAAGGCAGTCCATCTGCCTTTTAACCTCAACAGCTCTTCGGGCCAAGCCAATTTACTTTGGTCCTTTAGGGTGGGTGGGTAGGTGGGGGATGGGGAATAATCCCACAAGCTAAGGCAGAAAGGAAGGATCCTGGTTTGGCTCCTGCTCTAGCCAGCAGGGACCGAGATGCCAGCGCACCGGGGACCCGCGGTCCGCCGGGACATTGCAGTGACGGCTGAAGCAGAGCTAGAGTCGTGATGGGCCCCAACAGACAGACGAGAATCTAGAGCAAAAGGGTCTCTTCCCAAGGGAACAGGGGTCAGAGGAGAGGGAAAAGCGGCGGACGGGGCGCAAGCTAGCCCACCGGCTCGGGGTACATTCTCCAGCTCACTCTGCCGAAGGGCGCGCGGCTCAGGCCCAGGCCCGACTCGGCCCGCGCATGCGCCGCGGGCACTCCGCTGCCCTCCCTCTTCCTGGCGGGTCTGGGGCGGCGGCGGCGCGGTGACGTCAGGGCGTTGGGGCAGCTCCAGTGACAGACGGAGCTGGAGCGGCGGGGCGGCGGCGGAGTCCGGCGGCCGAGATAGCGAGTGAGGGAGCGAACGAGCAGCGACCCGAGAGTCCAAGGAACGAGGAGGAGCCGGAGGGGAGCGCTCAGGCGCGAGCGAGAGGACGCGCGAACGCTGGGCCAGGGCTCGAGCCCCGGAACGGCTGAGGAGCCCGCCCGCGGCCCTCCCCTCCCCCTCCCCGGGACCGGGCCCAGCGCGCCATCCTCCCCCTCCCTCCCTCCCTCCCTCCTTCCTCCCTTCCCTTTCCCTCCCCCTCCCCCGCTGGTGGATGGGAGTGAAGGACGGAAGAGGCCCTGCGGAGGCGGTGGTGCAGCGCTCCGGTAAGGCGGCTACGCTCTGCGCCCTCCCCTCTGTCTCTTCCTTCGCGCTAGGGCGGCTGCGGGCCGGGCCGGCGGCCTGACGATGTGGCTGCGCCGGTCCCCTCCCTCCCATTCTCCCCTCCCCCTGCCGCCGCTGCCTCCTCCTTCTTCTTCTCCTCTCCTCGCTCTCAAAATGGCGGCCGCGACGGCCGTTGAGTGAGAGGCACCGAGGAGGGGGCCCTGGCCTGGGAGGGCGCTGCCCTGGCTCCGGTCCTCCGACCCTGGCAGCGCGCTACTCCGGCCGCTGAGGCTTCAAGCCGTGGCCTCTCGGGCGGCATCGCCCTCCTGCCGCCGTGACTTAGCAAGAAAAGTATTCTTGGGTGGGAAGGGCGTGGATAGCAGGTCGCTCTCTGATCTTGGGGAAAGGGCTCAGCCCTCCTGGGCCGCGGAAGCGAACCCGCATTCCCCACCCCTCCGCGGCTGGCGACTCGCCGCCGGGGCTCCAGCAGCTACCAGGCCTTCCCAGGCGTCCGGTTCTCCACTTGTCCTTAGGTTGGGGGTCGACCTGGGAAGGATGGCCCGCCGGGCAGGCCCTCGGCCCCCCGGTGCGGTAGTGGTCCAGCCTCTGCATTCAGTAAAGATCTGCAGCATCCACCCACCGAATCGGGCAGGATTTTCCTTTTTGATACTGACTCCTCGCACGGGAGTTGTCTTTTGACGTTGCTAACACTGAGCTCCCAGGTTCTTACCATTCCCTTCATCCCATCTCTCCACTCCATTAGAAAACGCTGTGACTATTTACTCTCTCTAGCCTCCCAGGTGAGAAAATGTTTTTGAGACGGTGGGCTTATTTTGACTCCCAAGAGGAGAGATTTTCGCTG
Organism: Rhynchomys soricoides; assembly: GCA_019843965.1. Classification (NCBI taxonomy): domain Eukaryota; kingdom Metazoa; phylum Chordata; class Mammalia; order Rodentia; family Muridae; genus Rhynchomys; species Rhynchomys soricoides. The sequence continues at coordinate 8,026,650 of JADRCH010000059.1, forward strand.
TCTGAGATAGGAGAAAGCAAGGTGCCTGGCTTTATTTGTTATCCTGCCTGTTTTTTCCAGTGACTTAGCAAGAAACTCCTTGGGAGGAGCGCAGGAAATTTTCTGTTGAGGTTGGTTTTGGGTGTAATTCCTATCAGTTTTTTTGGTTAAGAAATTGTGCTTTTGAAGAAGAGTACCAGATTTGTGGTCTCATTCTCAATGGGCGATGTCATGTCAAGGATCCCTCCCCCCCCAAGAGACAATTGGCAGGAAATAAAATTATTACTGCTTTTCTTACGTTTAGTTTCAAACACATTCTCCTAAAGATTCACAACCTTTAAAAGATCCAGTAACAGAAAGGTCATTTTAGCAATTCCCTTTTGGTTGGGTTGGCTTGTTTTGTGTGAATTTCTTTTCTGGGGTGGGATGGTGGGGAGACTTTGTTTGGGCCTCATACCAGTAATATTGTCTTCCCTCTTCATCTTGCCACAGCAGTGTTGGCTGTTTTCCCCTGCAGTAGGGCTTGATTGCTGCAGGATTCAATCCCTTAATCAGGAATATTTTTAGTTGGGTATGCTAGTAATACTATGTTGAATTTACATTAAAAGCTTTAACTTTAAATATTGGTTTGGTTTTAAGGCTTTAGCAAGCTAATATGTGTCTTTCAGGACATAGTTGTGCAAATAATTGGCAGTTACAAATTGCGGTTTTTATTAACGCAGAATATGTATTTAGGGTAATTTATTCTTTCACGGTCTATTTAAAAGATCATTGTTTGATTTCAGAGGGAAGGATTTTCTATAATAAATTTAAAGCTGGTATATATAATTTTAAGAGTCAGAAAGGAAACCAGTTTTTCACAAAATATTTTTGCCTATGTTGGTTTTGACAGAGCATGCCCTGTTTTGGTACATCCTCCCACCCCCTTAAAAATGGGCTAATATTTGTGGATGCTGTGAACAGCCATTGAGCCGAGAGGACTGGGTGGAGTAAGGGTGCGCCAGCAAAAGCTGTGAAATGCTCAGTTGCCCTTTCATCGTATTTTCTTCATCCTTAATGATTGTAAGGCTATTCAAAATTAATTGTAGCTACGATAAAGGCATTTCTCTATAGTGGATCTTAAAATCTCAGCTTTTCTACCTTTTTCCCCAAGAAGGGTATTGAGTAATTGGAATAAAGGCAGCATCCTTGCTCTGAAACAAGTACTTACAAGTGTGTGTATGTATAAAAAATTTCCACATATATGCTCTGGCTAATTTTTTTTTTTTTTTAATTATTCTAGCCAAATGAGTGTTACATTAACGAATGCTAGGGATATTTGGGAACAAAAAGCATGGTATAGTGAAAAAATCTAGTTAAGAATATTCATTTTCACTGAAGTTTTGTTTTTGTTTTTTTTTTTTTTAATTTCTTGATGAACATCAAAGATGAGAAAATAGACAGTGGTTATTTTGTATTAAGAGCTCTTTAAATAGACCTTTTCTCTTTTCACTTTAGTGTCTTGTGGTCCTTAAAGAATTGTAAATATAATGTAATTCTGAGGAACCTTATGAGTGTTGTAATTTTGTATTTTTACATTTTTTGTTATTTTTCATGTAGTAAGAAAGTAGAAAGGCTATTATGGTGCTGGATGAGTACATTACTATACTGTGTCTCAAATATCCTTAGCCCTACTGGTCTAGTTAATAGTGGTGAACCTCCACCCCAACCCCATGGCCACCCAGGAGCTTACTGATAATTTGATAGAGAATACAAGTGTGTTTTCATTTCTGGTATGTCTCTGTATCTTCCTTAATTTGAAGGAATCAGTTTTAAAAATCACAATCTTATATTTATGAATAAGATTAATTATATTTATGAATAAGCCTTAATGAAGTCTGTTTGAATTTCTTTTTTCACTCATTCATTTGTATGTATTTATATGCACCAACTTATGGGGATTACATCTTTTCTGCTACCATGTATGTAGGTCCTGTGGATTGGACTCAGTCAAGTCAGATTTGATGGCAAACATCTTTATCCACTGAGCCATTTCACCAGCTCTCTTGCTTCTTTTGAGATGGAGTCTTATTGTATGTAGCCCAGGCTGGCCTTGAATTTGCTGTGGAGCTCGTCCTGACCTTGAGCTCTTGATAGTTATAGACACTATTCTTGACTGGCTTAATTCTCACTCCTTATGTATCCCAAGCAGGCCTCTAGCTGCCTTTTTCTACTTTGGGAGCTGCCTAAGTGCTGTAAAGTGGGTGTGTGCCAACATACTGTACTGCTTTTAGTAGTAGTATTTGGCATCTATTTTTAAGCTCTGTTATATACATAACTTTCTGGGTGAAATATCCCTATTATGAAAGGATTTGTTTCTGGGAATGAAAATGCAATAATTTATAATTGTTGGTTTACTAGTTTAGAGCATCCATGTTATTCTTATGTTCTATTTAAGAAAAAGAAAGTGGGGCTGGTCAGATGGTTTAGCACTTGCTGCTAAGCTTACCAACATGAGTTTGATCCCCAGTATCCACATGGTGCCAAGCCCCACAGTTTGTCCTCTGACTGACACATATACATGATAAAAAAGGAAAGTAAATGTTGCTCTCTTAGATTATATACAAAGCTATTTGGATGTGCATGTGTGTAAATGTCTTTATGCTTGTATTTTAAGTATCTAGGAAAAAAGAGCCTTTTTTGTTTGTATATGGTTCATATTATTATTCACAATTGTCACCCCAGTACGTGAGCTATAGTGATTGTAGACCATGTCATTATTAAGGTAGAACTTTCTGTTATTTTGATTATTTGAATGTGTGTGTGGTTAGTTGTAAGTGTGAGTGAGTACAAGTGCTCATGCTGGATCCTTTGAAGCCAGAGTTGCAGGTGGTTGTGATCTGTTCATGGTCAAACTCTCGTCCTCTGTGAGAGCAGTGATCTCTTAACCACTGAACTCTCCCTCCAGACTATTATTTTACATTATTTATATTTGTGTGAGTTCTTTGTGTGGAGGAGGTCCGAGTACAATTTTAGGGCTACTCCTCCCACTCTTGAGTCTCAAAGATCAAGCTCAGGTTTGACAGGCTTGCAGGCAAGCACCTTAACTTTCTGAACCATTTTGCCAGCCCCTTGTGATAGAACTATTTTAAACAAGCCCATTCCAGTACCCTGGAGGCAGAGTGGTAGGTGGATCTCTGTGAGGTCAAGGCCAACCTGCCTCAAACAAAGAAACAAAACCACGCCTCTCCCTTTCCCCCACGCCCCCCAAAAAACAACAAACTAAATAAAAAATGAGCCCAAAGCAAATATAATACAATTCAAATGCTCAGTTCTAAAGGTGATGTAGGTAACCTCCCCACTCCCCACCCCCCCCCCCCCCAAAAAAAAACCTTAAGGTTAGTTTGCAAACTAAGCTTGATTGTATGGCTGCACCAGCTTGTGCTCCTATGAAGAGACTGGGGTGGGGTGCTGGGGTTGGAACTCAGGCTTGCCTCTTAGGTGTTGTCCACCACTGAACTAGCCTTGGACAGAATTTTTAATTGCATAGAAGTCTCTGTTAGAAAAGTATTTTATAACTGGTAACCTATTTTTATATACTTTGGAAAGAATCATTTGAAGTGAAAATTCTTTGTCACTGTTTTTTGTTTTGTGCAATATAATCATTACTTTTTTACTTGATAAGTTTCTCTATTTAAATTAAAACTAAGCCATGTGGTGGTGCCATAAGCTTTTGATCCCAGCAGTTGGGAGGCAGAGGCAGAATTTGAGGCCAGCCTGGTCTACAGCCAGGGATACAGAGAGAAAACCTGACTTGAAAAATCTGGGTGTGTTGGTTTGGTGGTATTGATCTTTGGGTCTTTTGTTTTGTTTTTTGAGACATGGCTTCTCTGTGTAACCTTGTCTGTCTGTCCTGGAATTCACTCTGTTGATCAGTCTGACTCTGAATTTACAGAGATCAGACTGCCCTCAACTCCTGAGCACTCAGATTAAAGGCATGAGCTGCTGCCATCGCTACTAGGCTTGATCTTGTTTTTTTGTTTTTTTTGGTTTGTTTGTTTTTCTTTTTTTTACAATGAGCAACTGAAGAGAAAAGCAGATTTACTTATATTTTGAAGATGTGTAGCTGCATAGTGAGTCCTAGTTTTTAAAAGCCATTTTGGGAAATGTGTATTCCTTGCTTTGAAATGGGGGTCTCACATAGCCTAGGTTTTGAATTCTATATAAGCTGTCCTTTAACCTCTTATTTTGCAACCTCAAAAAAAAAAAAAAAAAAAAAGGCATTTCAAGAAGAAAGATGCTTTCTACAACATATTGTGTAAACATGATTAACTTCACTCAAGTCTTCTTGGATTGTTTCAGCAGTGTTACTGGTTTGGTATGACAATTTGCACATTCATTTAAATAGAACTTTGACCTCTATTAATTTTTGTCATTGGCACAGGTTTTAATTGATATATGAGCTTTATACTCACTGGGAACAGTCATCAAAAGTACTTATTATTTTGGTTGCTTTTTTCTTTTTAAAAATTGGTGACTGTTGGTTAAAACAGGACTAATCTGTCAGGGATTTCCTAGACACTCCCTTAATACTATTATTTAGCAGTGTCAAACATTTATCTAGTTTGTCACTACTGAATTTGGTACTCATTTCAACTTTTCTCATCTCTTTGAAGTAGATGGATATTTTCATCTATGAGAGAACTAAAATTCCACAGATTTCTTCTTCTGAAGTCACTTGGGTATTAGTAGTTGGAGTGCCACCTGGGTGCTGGCTTACATGGCCAAATAGTTCTTTTCTATAGTGATTAACTTCTTTTGAAAAAAAAATTTACAAAATAGTTAATTTTCACATGTTTATACCACAAAGCACAGATACTAAGGGTACATAATCAAACAACTACAGAGCAGCTATTTAGCTATTTAAGAGGTGACCATTTTTACATCCGAAAATTCCCACAGGCTCTCCCTAAATATTTTTTAAAAATTACATTTTATTTATTTAGTTGTGGGTGGGGGCACACCACATTATGAGTTTCAGAAGTCAGGACAACTTTGGAAATTTTGTTCTCCTTATGCCATTTGGGCCCCAGAGACTAAACTCAGGTACTCAAAACTTGTCAGCAAACAGCTTTTCCTCTAAGCTTAAACATTTAAGCCAGCCCTTAAATGTTTTTGTTTGCTTGTTTGTTTGTTTATTCCCTTTCAAAATAGTCATGGTTCAGGGATATAATTTGAAATATTTTTATTTTGGATGGCATATTGCACTTTCAGATGTTAGTGTTTTGCTTTTTTACTTCTATTTAAAATAAGCCTTGAAGAAAACAAAGTTCTGGAAGCTGGCAAGTGAAGCATCAAGGTGCCAGGATCTGGTGAGACAGACACCTTTTGTTTGTTTTGTTTTTCAAGACAGGGTCTCTCTGGAAGGTGTGGGACACTACAGCCCAGCTGAGAGACCTTCAGCCATCATCATTTTGCAGAGTGCAGTGTTTGATGAGAATGAGATCAAGTTGTATAAACCTGTGCTTCTCTGTTTTCTTTAACCACCACCCCTTTTTTGTTTTGTTTTGTTTTGTTTTGTTTTTCTGAGACAGGGTTTCTCTGTGTAGCCCTGGCTGTCCTGGAACTCACTCTGTAGACCAGGCTGGCCTCGAACTCAGAAATCCACCTGCCTCTGCCTCCCGAGTGCTGGGATTAAAGGGATGCCCCACCACTGCCTGGCTCTTTAACCCTTTTTATCTAATTTTGAAAATGGTAACTATAGCATTTATTGCCTGTATTGTTTAATTTGGCATTTGTTAACTTTATTCTTGCATTGGCATAAGGTTTTAGGCATTTGAGTAGGGGTTGTCAGACAATACTTAATATTGCTTTAAAAATACTATTTTAGTGGGTGGTGGTGGTATATGCCTTTAATCCCAGCACTGGGAGACAGAGGCAGGCCAATCTCATTTGAGTTTAAGGCCAGCTTGGTTTACAGAGCAAGTTCCAGGAAACCAGGGTTACACAGAGAAAGCCTGTCTCCAAACAAACAAAACCCCAATAAAATTATTTTAATACTTTACATTTGATTGAATGCAGAATTATGTAAAAAGTGATTTTTAAAAAAAGACTAGGGGTGTGGCTCAGTAGCAGAGCGAGCTCATAGCCACATCCTGGTTCCATAGTTAAGTATAAGGAAGAGGCCTACAATTCTTTGAAAATCTAAGAAGAATCTCTTTAGAGTTAAGGTCTGAGAGTCAGGCGGGGTTAGTTCCTCTGTAGAAAGAAGGACCACATACTTTTACAGAATGCATTAACTAGATAAATTAAGGGTGCATTTTGGTAATTTGCTCTTACATTGACAAGAATTGGCAGTTAACTCTGATTAGGAAATTTTCTGACAGTTTGCTGGAAATTTAAGAATTAAAAATATTTTTAAGTGTTGGCTTAAAACCTAGAGCCTTATATAGGCAAATCATGTGCTTTTAACACTGAGCTGTACTCCCCAGGCCAAATAATTTTAGCTTTTGAAGCATTATAAAAAGTCTTATGTTTGGGGTCATCAGGGTGGCTCAGCTACTTTCGGCACTTACTGTACAAGCCTACTTGTACTGACCTGAGTTGGATCCCCAGAACCTATATAACAAGGGCAGAATCATTCCACACTGTTCTCTGCAGGTGCACCGGGGCATATGGCCCCCCACACACACATCATTCTTGTGGTCTGATACAATAGTAAAACAGTTTTATGATTTATACACACAGATAGTTGAAATTTATGATTTATGACAGATGGCTGAGTTTTTTGTTTTGTTTTTTTGTGATGCTGGGAATTGAACCTGGAACCTTGAGCATAACAATCTAGGTAAAGTGTGCTATTATTGTAGCAGTATCTCTAGTTTAGGTGGTTTTTGTTTTTAATTATCTTTATTTTTTTGGAAGTAGGGCCTTGCTATGTATACCTAGCCAGTCTTGAACTCATGAAGATTGGCCTTCCTCTGTCTCCTGAGTGCTAGGATTAAAGTTGTATGTCACCATACCCAATGCTTTGTTTGCGTAAGTCAGTCTCTCATTCTCTCTCTCTTTAAAATGGACTCAGCTGGGTGTGGTAATGTAGCCTTTAATCCCAGACTTGGGTCTCTGGGAGTTGAAGGCCAGCCTAGTCTTCAAAGAGTTCCAGGACAGCCAGGGCTATTACACAGAGAAACACTGTCTAGAAAATTCAACCAACCAACCAACAAAGAAGACAAAACAAAACCCACATTTATTTGTTTACTTAGTGTGTGTGAGTGGAAATCAGAGATTCTTAGGTTGGTGACAAGTGGCTTTGCTCACTGAGCCATCTTACTGGCCTAGAACTCTGATTTTGTTTTTGTCTTTTTATGCAGCCCAGGCTGGCTTTAAACTCACCGTCTTAACTCAATAACCTCTTGGAGTTTGCTAGAATTAATAGGTGTATTCCACCATACCTGGTAGTAGTCTTTTTTTTTTTTTTTTTTTTCTTTTAGATTTTTATTTTTTGTATATTACTGTTTCCCTGCATGTTTGTATGTGTACCATATACATGCCTGGTACCCACAGAAGCGAGAAGAGGATCCCCTGGAAATGTAGTTAGAGATGGTTGTGAGTCACCGTGTAGGAGCTAGGAATCGAACCCAGGTCTCTCTCTCTAGTCCCCCATTTTTTTTTTTAAATAAGAGAATTGCCTTACTATGCAGTTTAACCATATATAGTTATTAATGTAAAGGTTTTTACAGGTTTGTTTGCTTTTTTATTTTTTTGAAGCCGGATCTTGTGGTTTTATTGGGGGTGTGCATTGAGACAGGGTCACTATGTATCTTTGCCTGGCCTGGAACTCCAGAGATCCATCAGCCACCTGAGTCCAGGGATTAAAATCATGCCACCACATGTGATGAGATAGCATCCTGTAATGTGGTCTAGTTTAAGCCTGCAACTTCTTCACTAAAGTAGTCCTTTTGCCTCAGCCTGCTAAGACTACAATTACAATATGTACCATTATAGCTGCCTCCAAATAAGATTTAAGTACTTCAGTTTAAAAAACAAAACAGTATTTTGACTAATTAGAAACTGAATATTTGTTTTTCTATACCATATGTGTTAAAGAGCTCTCAGAAGTAGAAGAGAGGTAGAATTCCTTCAACTGGAGTTACAGGCAGTTTTTTGAAAGATGAATTTTGAAATGACTCTTTAATTGGAGCAGACACTGGGGAAGATCATTTTAGTAGAAACAGCAACCTATTGGTACAAAAGCATGGAAACTCCTTTCATGTATGCTGGTAGAGTTTGGGAGAGGAGATTGTGAGATATGAGGGTGGAAAATTATAAGAGCTAAACTGATAAAATTTATATGTTCTGTATAGCTGGTAAGTAATATAGAAGTCACTAAACAAGTTCAAGCAAAGGCAAGCATTCTGATCAATTGTATATTACATATTTTATATGGGTGGCAACAAAAATGATAGATTCAGTGTGGCAGTCACAGTTTTTCAGGAAAGAATGATTACTGTTTGAAATATAATGACAATGAAGATTGTTGACTGGACAAAGATTTAAGTAGAATTGTGAATGCTAAGTGCAGTGGGAAGAGGAAAGTATAGACAGTGGCTTGAGTGAGAAAGTAGAATTGAGAACCTTAACTGAGTAGGAAGAGTTGGATAGGACAGTAAATAAAGCTGCTTAGAGAAAATTTCATTCTTTTTTCTTTTTGAACAAGTCTTGGACACACTCCCTCCTTTTATTTATTTAATGTATATGAATACACTGTCACTGTCTTCAGACACACCAGAAGAGGGTATCAGAACCCATTACAGATGGTTGTGAGCCATCATGTGGTTGCTGGGGAATTGAACTCAGGACCTCTGGAACATCAGTCAGTGCTCTTAACCACTGAGCTATCTCTCCATCCCTAGATAAGTTTTCTTAAGCCACAGTTCTTAAGTCCTTCCTCCTCAGCTTTCATTTTCTTTTTCAATTTTATTTTATATATGTAGGTGTTTTGCCTGAATTTGTATCCGTGTACCACATTTGTTCTTGTTACTGGAGGAGTCCAGATCCTCCAGTATTGGAGGGTATTGGATCTTCTGGAACTGGAGTTAAGAGAAGTTGTGGGTTGCTGGGAATCAAACAGGTTCTCTGGAAGACCAGGGAGTGCTTTTAACTACTGAGCCATTTCTCCTCAGTTAGTCTGAATGACTAACCTCATTAAAAAAGATCAGATTGATTCTATTTTTCCTGGTGATTAAAAATCCAGGCCATACAGAACTACCATTGACCTATACCCCTAGGCACCAAAATGATTGTCTTTGTATTCTTTCACAAAACATCATAACCAAGAAGCAAGTTGGGGAGGAAAGGGTTTATTCTGCTCACACAGGGCAGGAACTTGGAGGCAGGAGCTGAGGCAGAGGCCACGGAGGAGTGCTCAGCTTGCTTTTTTATAGAACCCAGGGCTACCAGCCCAGGGATGGCACCACCCACAGTGGGCCCTCCTTCCCTTGATCACTAATTGAGAAAATGCCTTACAGCTGGATCTCTTGGAGGCATTTTCTCACCTGAAGCTCCTTTCCCTGTGATCACTCCAGCTTGTGTCAAGTTGACACACAAAACCAGCCAGTACAGTGATATTTAAACCTGTTGCTTGACTCCAAAATTCTATTCAGCAAGACCTCAGTCAGAAGTATAGGACTGGCCCAAAACCATGGTGTTTGTAATTCCAGTTTCTTGAGAAGCTGAGGTTATCACAAACAAGGTCAAAGCCAGCCTGGGCAACACATTCAGGACCTTGTTTTAGAAACCAAACCAAACCAAGCAACAAAAAATAAGGGACTAACTTAATTCTGCCTATAAGGCACCTATGCACTGTCATAAAATTGTCTTAAAGTTTTCTCCCCCTTTGGTTTTTCGAGACAGGGTTTCTCTGTGTAGCCCTGGCTGTCCTGGAACTCCCTCTGTAGACCAGGCTGGCCTCGAACTCAGAAATCCGCCTGCCTCTGCCTCCCGAGTACTGGGATCAAAGGCGTGCACCACCACTGCCTGGCTGTATTCTTAAATTTTTAAGTTTTATTTTTATCTACCTTTTTTTTTTTTTGTTTTGTTTTGTTTGGGTTTTTTGTTTGTTTTGGAAGAGTGTCTTTCTACATAGCCCTGGATGTCCTGGAACTCACTATGTAAACCTGCAGACAGGCTGGCCTTGAATTTAGACTTCTGCCTGCCTCTGCCTCCTGAATGCTGAGATTTAAAGTATGCACAACAATGCCTATCTAAGTCTTATTTTTTAGTTATGTGTCAGTGTTTGGATTTATACATGTGAATGTCGGTGTCCACAGAGGCCAGAAGTAGGCATCCAGTCCTCTGGAACTGAAACAGGTGGCTGTGAGCTATATGGTCTGGTTGCTGGGAACCGATTTAGGGTCCTCTGGTAGAACAGGTGGTGTTCTTAGCCTGCACTATCTCTAGCATCAGTTATTTTTTAATTTTATAATATGTTATATATACAGAAAAAAATTATGTAACAAAATACCCATGTGACTACTATCAAAGCTTTAAAAGAATAAAGTATTACAGTTGCAATTATGTATATTCCTTTTTGTACCTAGTCTCAATCCTGTCTTGTTTTTTCCTAGCTGCATGACTCCTGTTTGTATATATTTCTTTTTTGTTTGTTTGTTTGAGACTGGATCTCACTATCTAACCATGCCTGGCCTGGAAATCTATTTGTAGACCGGGTTGGCCTCAAACTCAAAAATCTGCTTGCTTCTGAGTGCTGGAATTAAAGATATGTGCTACCTAACCACCACACTTGGCTATATATGCCTGGGGGGGGGGGGGGGCAAAAAGTAAATGTGTGTGTAAAATTTACCAAAAAACTTTTAGAAGCTGTTTCTTTCCTTCTACCTGTGGGTGCTGGGATTAGGGCTAAAGTAGTCAGGATTGGTGATGAGCTGCTTTTACCTGCTGAGCTGTTTCACTTGTCCTGGTCCTAAGTTTTTTATATTAAGTGCATATCAGTAAACAATGTGAGTGATACTTTGTAGATTTTTTTTAGACTATTTTCACCTATTAGAGTATTTTTTAGATAGTCTTCAGAAATAGACTGTAGACTTTCTAACATTGTACTGTTTAGAGTGTGAATGTGGGCAAAGTATTTGCAGATGAGATTGTTTTTGCATGCAGAATTCATCCTTAGGTTAATTAAAATGTTTTTCTCTTAGTAGTTTTTATGATTTGAATTTAAATATAGAATAATAATGTTAGCATCAATTTCAAATCTCTGAACTTTCTCCTTTTCTCCTTCATTTCCTTGATCTTGGAAACCTGAGTTTATTAATTTACTTAGCTAGAAGTTGTATGCTGACCACTTTCAGGTCAGACTAAGTTTGGAAATATATTTCTTTTGGCTTTGTATATCTAAAAAAAAAAAATTTTTTTTTAAAGATTTATTTTATTTACTATATGTAAGTACACTGTAGCTGTCTTCACACACTTTTTCTTCTCTCTCCGGCCTCACTTGCTCCAGTCCTGCTCTCTCCAGTCCAGCTTGCTGTAGCTGTCTTCAGACACCCCAGAAGAGGACATCAGATCTCATGGATGGTTGTGAGCCATCATGTGGTTGCTGGGATTTGAACTCACGACCTTCGGAAGAGCAGTCAGTGCCCTTAGCCACTGAGCCATTTCTCTAGACCCCAACAAAAAAGTTTTTAAGCTACATTTAGAATTATATACTTTGTGTGGTCTCTTTTCAGATCAACCTGAAAAAATAGATAAAACTTCAATATTATCACCATGTAAATAGTGCTCAGCTTTTAATCTCAGTGCTAAGGATAAGGAAGGATATCTAGGTTAAGGTTCTACATAAAAAGACCCTGTCTCAATAATAATAAAACTGGGGCTAGAGAGATGGCTTAGTGGTTAAGAGCACTGGCATTTCCTCAGTTGAATCTGGGTTCAATTCCCAGCACCCACATGGCAGCTTAAAAAGACAGTTAACTCCTGTTCCAGTGGATCCAACACCCTCACACAGAGACATACACATAGGCAAATTACCAATGTATATAAAATAAAAATAAATTATGAAAAACTAATAAAAGTTTACAACTTGTATTGTTCTCTATAGACATTAGTTTGTGATTCATACCTTTTTGTGTCCAGATTATTGAGGACTACCCCACAGTGCAGTTGAATGATTATTAACAAGACCCAAAACTGTATATATAGATCATGGAGTTCTGTGCAAATGCCAGATGCTGTTTTATACCCTCAGATTCTAGAAAGATTTTAAGCCGAAGAATTTAAAATTAATATAATCATACTCACTGTGTATCCCTGATTGGCCTGGAACTTGGTACTAGACCAGGCTGGCCTTGAATTTGCAGAGATCAACTGCCTCTGCCTCTGGAGTGCTGGGATTGATTAAATTTGTGTGCCATCCTGCTTGGTGCAGAGTGTAAGAGAGACTCAGAAAAACTTTATACTGCTAGAAATAAATTGCTTTGACAAACTACAGTTCCAACAAACCAGGACTCAGTTTTCAGCATAAAATAAATGTAGGGAGGGTTTGGGGGGGGTTTGTTTGTTTTGGTATTTGTTTTGCTGTGTAGGCCAGTTCAAATTTTTATCTCAGCCTCCAAGTGCTGGGGATTGTAGGTGTGTGCTTTACTAATGCCTGTAATTAATACAGCTTTGCCTTTTTCTTAAACACGATTCACCTTTATTTAGAAGTACATTTTGTTTTCTTTGACAGTATGAGAGCTACATGTCTTTGACACTGCTGAATCTCTGGAATTTAGAGTACAGATAACACTGGTGACTGTCTTTTGTAGCTGTTTGCTGTCTTTAGCCTTTATAGTAATACTGTATTTCCTAACTACTCAAAATTTGCATGTGAATATTTTTCCACATTATTATTTCTCTTTCCAAAACCTGCCTCAAAGAGTTGTCAGCCAATTCCATCTCTTTTTAAAATCTTTTAGTTCATAATGCTGACTTGGTCAGTTAGAATAACAGTTCTGTTAGTGGTTTTACCCCCACCTTCCCATCCTTCCCATCCCTAGCCTTCTAGCTTTTAACTGTATTGTGTGTTCCTTCAGTGGATTGTATTTTACTAATCTTTATTTATGTTACAGTATAAAACTTATCAAGACATAATGAATAAGTCCATTTAGCTCACATCTTCAGGTTTTTTTGTAAGTTTATTAAGGGCAGAGACTATCTCAACTTTTTTTTTTTTTTTTTTTGGTTTTTCGAGACAGGGTTTCTCTGTGTAGCTCTGACTATCCTGGAACTCACTCTGTAGACCAGGCTGGCCTCGAACTCAGAAATCCGCCTGCCTCTGCCTCCCAAGTGCTGGGATCAAAGGCGTGCACCACCACTGCCCGGCTCAACTTCTTTTTTTAATTGTGTGTCTTTTGCATGTACATTTGCATGTGTGCCATAACTCATGTATGGAGGTCAGAGAACAGTTTTCTGGAGTTAGCTTTCTCCTTCCACTATGTGGGATGCATGGAATGCAGATCATTAGGCTTGATGGTGAGAACCTTTACCTGCAGAGCCATCTTGCTAGCCCTATTTCTAAGTTATTTGTACAAATGTAGACAAACATTAGTGTGAATAATAGTTAGAAATCAGTTGCTGTCTAATAGAAATGGGATCTGCCTATAGGATCAAGATCATCCCCTAGAGAAAACCGTCTTGGGGCCCGGGATGTATTTCAGTGGGTAATGTGCTTGTGGCATAACCATAACAACTTGAGTTTGGATCCTCAACATCCACATAAAAAGTGGGGAGGAGGGTTGTGGGGGGGAGCTGTCTAAGCCCAGCTCTTGGAGTGAGGCAGAGAGAAATGCTCATTCTGGGAGCTCACTGGCCAGGCAGTGTAGCTAATTGGTAAACCCTGGGGGCCAAGAGAGACCTTACTTAAAAATATAAGGTAGAAAGTGATAGAGGAAAGACAATGTCAGCCTCAGTCTCCTGCAGTAAAACACACAGAGAAACAGAATACCATCTTCAAAACCAAGAACAATTATCTGACTGTTTAAAGGACCTTCCTACTCCACTGAATATAAGTACCCTTCAACTCAATGTCCCTCCTTTCTACTCCCTAAGGTTCACTCCCTCTCAACTGGTTGCTTGCTCCACCTCTTGACCTATGGTTCACTTCTTTTAATTCTGTTTACAGAACCACTTTGGATTAATGTTGTGTGGTAGGGCTGAGCCACACCACAACAACCTATTTACAATAAATAGAAATGTCTTGGATAAAAAGTGTCTGCCAGGACTGAGCCACACCACAACAAGGGTTTTCCAGGTCACAATCTTGGGTTTTACAATGTGTAGTTAAAAAGACAAGGTGTTCCCAGTGGTGCCAGCAGAGAGAGGCAGAGGCAGGCCAATCTCTGAGTTTGAGGCTAGCCTAGTCTACATAGTGAGTCCCAGGGCAGCCAGATCTACATAGAGAAACTGTCTTGATCAAAAGACAAGGTACATGAGTTTTGTCTGTGTCAGAGTCTATGTTATTTGTGTGTGCTCACTTGTAGAGGCCCCAAAAGATGGCATGGTATCGGATCCCCTGGAGCTAGTAGTGCAGGCAATTAAGAGCTGGCTAGCACAGGTGCTTGGAAATAAAATTGTTTTCTGGAAGAGCAAGATGCAGTCTTACCTGCTGGGCCATCTCAAACTTGCTCTGTAAGGATGACTCTGCTTTCCACTTCTTGGATGCTGGACTAATAGAAATTCACCAAGAATACCCAATTTGGACTTAACTTTTTTTTTTTTAATTATTTATTTATTTTATGTATTTGAGTACACTGTAGCTGTTTTCAGATACACCAGAAGTGGGCGGTGTCAGATCCCATTACAGATGGTTGTGAGCCATCATGTGGTTGCTGGGAATTGAACTCAGGACCTCTGGAAGAGCAGTCAGTGCTCTTAACCACTGAGCCGTCTCTCCAGCCCCTGGGTTTAACTTTTTAAAAAATCATAATTATAGACCATTCTAGTCGAATTTGTCTTAGTGTCTCTTGAAAATGTAAGCAGAACCCAGAACAGTAATATACATGCTAAAGATATAAAAAGTTGAAGTTTTGGTGTTGAGGCAGCTTGTTGATTTTTTTTTTTTCTTTTTTGTAGGATTTTTACAATCAATGTATTGCTCTGATACGTGCCAGTGCCAGTCTTTTAAAAGAAAAGGTCAATTGGGCATGGTGCCACAAGTCTAGAATCACAGCATTGGGGGTGGGGGTGGGGTTGGTGCAGAGGCAAGCGGATCTTTTGAGTTTGAGGCCAGCTTGGTCTACAGAGTGGGTTCCAGGGCTACACTGAAACCCTGTCTCAAAAAAACAAAACAAATTTACATCCAACCTAACCCCGAGTACCTGAACTTTGATGAATCTAACTGACTAGACTTTAGAATTTGTTTGTTTGGGTTTTTAAAAGAGAAGAGAGACTAAAGTGATTTGGTGTGTTTGCTTTCTGAGAGCACATTAAAATTTGGACTTAGTTTTACTATGATTCGTAGGACAAGTAGAGAACAAAAGGTGCCTATTTGTGTGCTAATTACTGTGAATTTATTTTAGAGGTAGAATGAAAATAATGTCAAGAGTTGCTGCTTTGGAGGAGTACTGTTGAGATATCACAGCATATAATTACAGGGCAGTAGTGTGAGAAGTCTCAAATGTGTGTATATACAAGGTACTAGGACATCACAGGGGTTGCTTTGTTTAACTTTTTCTTATAAAAACACGTAAAAGTGAATAAAACTCAGAGTGTGGTGTTTATGTTAGCTGCTGAATGTTTTCCTCATACTGATTATTCATTTGTATTAAATTGAACTTGCAAATAAAAATTTGGAGTTTTACAGGGCATGACCCTAATAATATGCTTTAAAAAAAAAAACAATACTATCACATTTGTTTTGTTTATTATGTGTGTATTGGGGGACCTATATGCTTACACACATGCCACAGCACATACATGGAGGTCAGAGGACAACGGACTGAGTCTGTTCTTTTTCATTGTGTGGGTCAAAACACAAAACTAGCAGCTGGGTGTGTATTAATTAATTTACGCTGCTAAGAACCAAAAGCACAGCCTTGTATACATTAGGCAAGCACTCTATACTGAGCCATACCCTGGTAGCATGCACAAGATTTTCTGACACTGTTAGTTCTCAATTTTCTTTTTCTTTTTTCTTTTGTAATTTTGCTTTTGATCTTTTAATACTAGCTAGTCTTTGTACTGCTTTCTGTTAGTTTATTTTGGGGGTGGTGGTGGTGGTAGGGTTTGGTTCTTACTATATAATTCACTGTAGTCAAGGTTGGCCTTGAACCTGAGGCAAGTCTCCCTTGGCCTCTGGAATAATACAAGGATTATAGGCTCCTCCACTGTTCTCTGTTTATTATCTGGTTCTCCCCCCCCCCCAACTCTTCCTCCTCCTCCTTTTTATTTATTTATTTATTTATTTATTTATTTTTGGTTTTTAGGCAGGGTTTCTCTGTAGACCAGGCTGGCTTCAAACTCAGAGATCCATCTGCCTCTGTCTCCTGAGTGCTGGGATTAAAGGTGTGCACTACTATCTGGCTCTTTATTGGGGATGTGCATAAAAGTCATATGAATTAAGTTTTTATCTATTGAATAAAAATTTCTATGCTTCTGAATTTTTGAGAATGAGGCCTAGCTATTATTTTCAGAATTACTGAGGTGATTCTGATGAACAGTTCTAGTTTGTATTTAAATAGTTAACCTTAGCAAAATTATTGTGAGAAAACAGTGTACATCCCATTTATTATTCTTTCTCTGTAGTGCTTTCTAGTCTAAAGAATTACTGCTTTATTTACATGAACTGGTGTGTGTTCTCCCATGACAGCTCTAAGTTAATAGAGTAATAAGTAGTAGACTCCCAAGTTGAAAGTTATGCTACAGTGTAAGAGCATAAGGTATTGTTGTCGCTTTCATGCTATGTAGTAATTTCTGCCATCATAGAATGTCAGTAAGTCAAGAAATAGTGGATTAGGGCTGGAGAGTTGGCTCAGTTTTCAGAGCATTATTTGCTCCTGCATAGGACTCAGGTTTGATTCCTAGAAGTCACATGTTGGCTCACAACTGTCTTACTCTAATCCCAAGGCATCTGACATCCTTTTCTGACCTCCTCTGGCCCCAGACACACACATGATATACACACGAACATTTAGGGAAAACATTCATACACGTAAAAATTTTAAAAACCAGAAAAGTAGTGGATTTAGTAGAACAGAGTATACTTACTAGGAAACTTTTTAAGGAAATAACACTTCTTCATATTCCAGAGAGTTTAAAGCAGTGTGCCAGGCATACTCTGTGCCTGTACATGAACTTTGCAATAAAGAACCTTATGAAAGTGTGACCCCAAAATAATACTTAAAATATGTCTTTTTTTTTTTTTAATCCTTTCTCTGTTTATAGGTATGTATCACAAAAACAACATCTGAGGTTTCACTTTGTGGGCTGAGATTTTTAAATGTTAGAGCTGTCTATAATGAAGTCCTAATAATTGTTAGTTTATTTAAAACTGTCAGGGGTTCAAAATGGCTTATGAAGTTAAAGGGGAACACCCCTTCTACATTTGGGAGCTATAAATAATCTTTTGTTGAAAAAGAACACTGTTTTCTTGTTTGTTGTAGGGTAGAAACAGGTTTTTACTTAAAAAAATTATATGTATGGATATTTGCCTACATGCAAGTCTGTATGTCAAATGCAGTTGGTACCTGTGGAGGACTGAAGGAGTTAGACTGGAGTTACATGTGCTTGTGAGCCATTATCATATAGCTTTGGCTGGCTTGGATATTGCTTTATAGATCAGGCTGGCCTTGAACTCACAGGTACCTACCTGCCTGTGCCTCCAAAGGCATGGCATGTATGTGTGCCTGTACACACACACACACACACACACACACATACATACATGCATACATACATACATTCCAGGGTACCTGGCTAAGGTTTTTTACTTTTGCTATTCTTCAAAGGGATATTAGTTTTCATATAGAATACCAAAGGAATAGAAGCTAAACTCCCCCAGTAAACTATTGGTAGCTTTTAAGAGAAATCCAGTGTCCTTTTATTTAAGAATACAGTTCTTTGTCTGGGTGGTGGTTATACAGGCCTTTAATCCTAGTGCTTGGTAGGCTGAGCAGGTGCATCTCTGAGTTTGAAGCCAGCCTGGTCTACAGAGCAAGTTTTAGGACTACAAAGAAACCTTGTTTCTGAAAAACCAGGGGGAAAGAAAAAACAGTTCTTCAAATTAGGCCCCTGTGATACTTAGGTTTCCTTCAAGCGCAAAGCTTTTGCTTTTGTATATATTCTCTTCCATTTTAAACATTAAACTTGTAATGATTTTCTTTGAGCAAACCAAGTTAAGCAGTATGAGAGTCTTTATTCTAGTATCCTTTGTTGTTGTTGAGACAGTGTCTCACTTTGTAGCTCTGGCAGTTCTGGAACTCACTAGTCTAAGCTGGCCTCAAACTCAAACTGATCTTGCCTCTGCTTCCCTAAGGCATGAGCCATTGTGTCCAGCTATGGTGTACACTTTAAGGATAGTCTAAACCCCCATAAACAAGGGAATGTAGTTTACTCTAACTATAACTGGCAGGATTTGCATGAAGACAGCTTCCTACTTGGTTTTAAGAAATTGAAAGTGAAGGCTGACAGACTGCAAAGGGAAGAAGAATCGCTGTTCTGGAGTAAAGGATATGGGAAATCTTTTCTCAGAGGCTGCAACTGCTAGCTTAAGACCCATCTGTATTGTAAAGAGTAACTGGCCTTACTCAGGGCATGCTGACTTTTTTTAAAAGATTGTGTTGATTTAAATGGTAATCCTATCTAAAATACCTCTACAGTCACATCTACATTAATGTGTGGCCAAATATTTGAGTACTGTGGCTTACTTAGCCAGGCTGACACACAAAATTAACTATCACAGGGGTATAATAGTGAAAGGTCACACCAAGTGATTGATAACAGCAGGGAGCAGTGGACGTCTAGTTTGGACTTAAAATTTTGTATGTAAGTCTGGCTGATCTGTTGCCCGACCTGCTTTGATAATCAGATCTATATATAGCCCTTGGACTTTCAGTTCTTTGCTTTAGTTTGGGAGTTACTACACTTGAGAATGGCAGAAGTATGGGAGGGGGGAACCCAGGCTGGCCTCAAATCCCATATTCTTCCATGTAACCTAGGCTAGCCTGAAATTCTATGTTCTCTTGCTGGAATTTTAGGTGTGATTTCTTACTATAGCCAGTCATAATCTTTGGTCAAAGAGTTACCGAAAAATATGTAAAACATACTATTTTCAAATGTTACATGAATGCTTTAAGTACTAACTGAATCAGGGTTACTTGTAACTCTAGAAAACAGATGTAGGAAGATAGCTCGGAGGGCAGATTGGTTGTTGTGCAAGCATGAGGAGGACCTGAGTTGAGTTTCCCAACCCCCACTGTTTTAACTTCCCATTGCTGTGCTAACACACCATGGACAAGGCAACCTATACAAAAAGGTGTCTGATTGGATTCATAGCTTAGAGGGTTAGATCCATTATGACAGTACAGGTATGGCATCGGGGACAGCTGAAAGGGCACACTGGAAATGGCAGGAAGCTTTTAAACCTGAGTTCATCTACCTGACACACCTCCAAGACCCAGAAAACGAATGCACCTATAGCAGCTATTCTCATCCATACCACCGTATTCATATAGAAAGCTGGGTTTGGTGGCACCTGTTTTGAACCCCAGTCTTGGAGAGTGGAGACAGATGGATCCGTGAAACTCATTTGCCAATCTAGCCAAAACAGTGAATTTCAGGATGAGTAAAGAGACTCTGTCTTAAAAAACTAAGATCAATACATGCAATAGAGAAGCTACCCAAAGTTGACCTGACATGCGTGTACGCACAGAAGTGTCAAGATTGTTGGAAGAATTTGCATTTTTTAATGAACTGTGTTTTAATCTCAGTGTTGTGTGACTAAGATGGGAACTTAGACTTTTTCATTCTTTTTTTTTTTTTTTCCTTTTGAGACAGAGTTTCTCTATGTAGCTCCAGCATTCCCAGAACTCTTTGCTGGCTAACCTTGAACTCAGATCTGCCTACCTCTCTCTGCCTTTGAGAGAATTAAAGAAAGGTTGGCACCACTAAGCTGGGCACATCCTTACATTTTTTAAATGTTAGAAAATTGGAAACTTTCCATTAAAAGTCGACATTTCAACTTAGACGCTCCATGATTCACTAAGATATGCTATTAACAAGTTGTAACAAAGAGAGGTTAAGGTTGGTTCGGCAGTAGATAAAAACTACTAAAGGAGCCTGGCTGTGGTGGCACATTTCTTAATCTCATTACTTGGGTTTGTAGAGTGAGTTCATGATAGCCAAGGCTACATAGAGAAACCCTGTCTCAAAAAATCAACCAAACAAAAAAAATTACTAAAAGATAATAGGTTAAAGGCATAACTCATTAAAAATGTAAATTCTTTTAACCGTCTTGGCATTTATTTTAAAATTGTGTGTGTGTGTGTGTGTGTGTGTGTGTGTGTGTGTGTGTGTGTGTGTTGGTCAGAAGACAGTCTAGAAGGGCATTCATTCTCTTTCCATGTGAGGGTCCAAGGATTAAACCTAGATTGTTAGGTTTAGAGGCAAGCGTTCTCACTCAACAAACCATTTTATCCCCTCCGCTCCCGGTTCTTGAATTCTTTTGTTTTGTTTTGTTGGGACTATATCTTTTCTATGTAGTCCAGCTGTCCAGGATGACTATAAATTCAGAAATCTGCCTGCCTCTACTTGCTGGAATTAAAGGTGTGCACCATCATATCTGACTGGTTCCTGACATGTCTTTGATTCATATTTTTCTAAAACTATTTGGTAAATTTGTAGCATATTAAAGAATAAATGAACTGGGCACGGTGGCTCAGATCTTTAATCCCAGCATTTATTTGGGAGGCAGGCAGAACTTTGTGAGTTCAAGGCCAGTTTGATCTACATAGTGAGTTTTAGGAACTACTTAGTGAGACCTTGTTTTGGGGGGACACAGAGAAAAACAATTTCCTGTTTTGATTAAAAATTTAAACTTTAAATGATTTATTTTTATTTTACGTGCAGTAGTGTTTTGCCTGCTTGTATGTTTGTGTAAGGGTATTGGATCCCTTGGAGCTGGAATTACAGAGAAAGTCGTGAGCTGTCAAATGGGTGCTAAGAATTAAACCTGGATCCTCTGGAAAAACAGTGTTCTGACTGTTGTGCCATCTCTTTTGCCCAATTTTAAAACTTTTTATGTGATGATCATCAAGCCATTCCTGAGTTGTACCCTGTTTTACATTCAGAACTCTATGTTGCATTCATTTTAGAACAGAAATCTATAATTAGATTTTTATTTGTCTTTAAGGTATTGCTTTATTATAATATCCCTCTATATCCTTATAAATATTTTGGTTTGATTAAAAAATTATGTGCCAGCTGTGCAGTGGTATACATGCCTTTAATCCCAGTACTTGGTAGGCAGAGGCAAGCAGATATTTGTGAGTTGGAGGCCAGCCTGGTCTACACAGTGAGTTCCAGATAGCCAGGGCTACACAGGGAAACCCTGTCTCTTGAAAACCAAAGCAACATAATCATAATGTGCCAGGTGGTGGTGGGCACACACCTTTCCTTCCTTTCTACAAAAATAAAACATGTTCTTTAGGGTTTGTTTGTTTATTTTGTTTTTGAAAAAGAGACTTGGGCTGGAGAGACGGCTCAGTGGCTAAGAGCACTGACTGCTCTTCTGAAGGTCCCGAGTTCAAATCCCAGCAACCACATGGTAGCTCACAACCATCCATAATGAGATCTGATGCCCCCTTCTAGGGTGTCTGAAGACAGCTACAGTATATTTATAATAAATAAATAAATCTTTAAAAAAGAGAGAGAAAAAAAAGGGACTCATCTTCGGTAGGCCTTGAACTTAGCTATGAATGACCTTTCTTGAACATCTCTTGCTTCTGTCAAATGATGGAATTGGAGGTTTGTACCACTTTATGCTATGTTGGGGATGGAACCAAGGGTTTCATGCCCCCAGGAAAGCATTCTATCAACTGTGCTTCATCTGTTCCAAGTCTGTGTGAAGGTTATTGGATAAAATTGCATATTTAGGAATACACCTGTACTCTGAATGGTAGCACATGTTAATGAGTTCTGTGTTTTGGAATTATATTCGAAAGCTTGATCATGTCTAGTTATTTTTATTGTATCCAAATCTCATTCCCTTTCTTTTCTCTCTTATTCTTTTGATGTATTTGTTTGTGATGGCAAGAACTTAATCGTGTATGTGTGAGTGTGTGTGTGTGTGCGTGCGAGTGAGTGTGTGTGAGTGTGTGTGTGCGTGCTAACTTATCTTCCATAGAGCTACATCCACAGTTCCAACTTCTACTTTTAAAAGACTTTATAGAAAATATTTAATTATATAAAACTAAGAGAATAGTTAGTGAATTTTTAAGTTTTTTAATAATCAGTTTTCTATTCAGTATTCAGATTTTTCCAAGTGTCTACTCATTTGCTTTATTTTATAGTTTGTTTGGGTCTAGGTCTAAACATGATTCATAAACTGCAGCTGGCGAATGTCTCTTTTCTTTTATTTGATTTATTTATTTTTGAGACAACCCAGACTGGCCTTGAAACTCAAAATTTAGCCAGGATTTAATTTGAACTAGTGAAGATATTCTTGTCTTAACTTCTTGAATACTGTGATTGGAGGTTTGAGCCAACTTGTCTTGAAATCCTCAGGTTCCTTTTCTACCTTTCTTCCCTTGAAGAAACTAAGTAATTTGCTATTTCTGTCTTCTGCCCTCTACTTACTACAAATTGATAATTAGAGTCAGAGACTTGATCAGATTGATTTTATAGTAACAATATTTCAGTATGATTTCACTACACTAATATAAAATACATTGGTATAATTGTATATCCTATCTGTCTATTATTATAGTAGCACTTGTTGAGAGTATCTACAATTAAAGCTGGGAGTATTTTGCTTATATTGATATTAAAATTCTTTATAATTAGCCAGGCAGTCATGGTGCACTCCTTTAATCTTGGAGGCAGAGGCAGTCACATCTCTGTGAAGTCAGCCTGGTCTACATACAGATACCCTATCACAAACAAACAAACAAACAAAAAATTCTTTACAATTTTTTGTTGTTGTTTCTTTTGTGTCTTTTTTCTCCCATCAATGTTTAAGCATCTTATCTGGCAGAGGAAAACAAATGTTTGTTATTTATCTGTAAAATTTTTATGGTATTGTCTCTACTCTTTCTTGTCCATTTAAATGTCCATTTAAACATTGTTTTCTAGCCAGGCATGGTGATTCATTCCTGTAATCTCTTACCTGGTAGGCTGAGGTAGGAGGACTGCCTTGAATTCCAGGGCGGCTTGGGCTCTTAAAAAAATAACCCTGTTGTTGTTTAATGATTAATACTGTTTCTGTCATGTTAAGTCATTTTCCTAACATTTGACCAAAACCATTCTCAACAAGGTTATCAGGTTAACTATTTTGGTGTGTTCTGTGTACCTTTACTTTTACTTCCTTAATTGCTTTTTCTCAACCTCACTTGTAATCACCCTTCCACAGTGCCCATACATTCTTATATACTCACATATATAGGCACTCCATACATACTTAAATACTCAAATATATGTACTTTCATACACTGTCTCTTATGCACATAGACACTCCATACTTAGATTGTCACTCAAATAGACATGGCATACTTACTCATATACTCACTTGAGCACATTCACATACCATACACACTTCGCTTTTCGTCCCCTCTCCCATTCTAGCTATTGAATCCAGAGCCTTGCCTAAGCTAGGTAAGCAGTTTAACTGTATTAAACCTCCAGATCTAATTTTTTTTAATTAAATTGATTGATTGGGTACTTGTATGTACTCACCGCTGAAGATCAGAAAACTTGCAGAAATTGATTCTCTCTACCATGTGGCTTCCAGGGATTTAGGTTGTTATGTAAGGCTTTGCAGCAAAGTCCCTTTTCCACTGAACTATCTCATTACTGCGTATTTCCTATAGGTTCATTCACTGTTCAGTAATTTTTCTGAAAAGCATGTCTATGATTCTTTTTGATGCTAGGCTGAATTGTAAAGATGCTCTATCCCCTGTAGGAGGATTGCTATGAGTTGAGGTCAACCAAGGCTATGACGTAGTGAGACCCTGACTCCAAAAATAAAAAATAAAATAAAAAATTGTCTTTCAGCAGAATTGGAGTTTTCTAGAGCAGCTATATATTAATAGTAGAAATTAAACATTAATATTTTAAATTTAAAATTATTGCTGTGTTGCTGGATGTGGTGGTGCATGTCTGTAAACCTAGTATTAGAAGCTAAGGCAGGAGGATTGCTAAGAGTCTTAGGCAACCAGGGCTACCTCGTTAGACCCCATCTCAAAAACAGCAACAAAAGCACTGTTTTGCATCATTAGATTGTTGAAGGTAATTTTAAGTACATAAAATGTGGCTGGGTTTGGGGATACTACTACCTATGTCTGAAACACACAGGGGCAGGAGGATGCCTGGTCTACATAGCAGTTAATGTTTGTTTGAGATAGGGACTTATTTTGGCATTGACTAATTTTTTTTAAACTGTAGGTTGAATATATCATCTAATATGCACATTAGCATTATGATCACATTGAAAACATGTTCTACAACTAATAGTTTAGGAATAATAAAATTTTAAGTGAGGGGAAATAATTTTATTTTTTTCTTTTTCTCTTTCTCTTTAGGTGGAATGAACCTTACTTGTTGACTGGTTGCTGATTGGATTCACTTGAAAAAAAGAATCATTTTTCCTTCTGTGGAAGCCACATAGTGGCATATTTAATTCAAATCCAGGGAATCACAACTTTTGATTTTTTTCTGGAGGGACATACCACTATATCAAATAAGCTTGACATTACAGCCAAAATGGTGCTGTCCCAGAGACAACGAGATGAACTGTAAGTTTCTCTGTTTTCTGTTATTTAGAAACCTCTTAGAATAATAAACTAGGCATGATTTACTGTACATAGGGTGATAAAGACAAGGTCATCTATTCTCTGCTGCTTTGGAAGTTCATGGCTAGCCCTGAGCTACCTGAGACATTGTCCAAAAGGGAAGGTGATGGGGGAAGGAGCTATGGTGGGAGCAAAAATGTTAAAATGCTGTCTTGGGAAGTCCCAACTTTAAAGTAGTTGTACCAGTGTCTGCTATATTAGTGTTGACACTGTCTTGGCTTCAAATTTGGACCTTCTTTTAGCAAGGAATAAATTATTTGTCATGTTTAAGTTTAAAGCAAAATTAATGAATGATTAGTTGGTAAGTTTTATCCTTTTAAAAAATCTCTTAGATATACTCAAAGGAAGATGTGCACTGCTATATAGGTAGCTCTTTTAAAAAAAAAAAGTCGTACCAGATGTGGTTCGTATAGATCTTTAATCCTAGCATTCCAGAAGCAGAGATAGGTGAGTCACTGAATTTGAGGTCAGCCTGGTCTGACCTCAGGCTGGTCAGGCTATCCAGAGCTACACTATCTCAAAAAGGCAGAACAAAAGAGTAATTACTTAATTTTATGCAGTTGTATGGTGTGTGCATGTATACATATTTGTGTGCATGTTTGTGGGGGTGCATACTTATATGCATGTGGAAGCCACTGTTACTCTGCAGTTTTATTTTTTGAGATAATATCTATTACTATTACTGAGCAATTTGGCAAGGCTGGCTGGCTGGCTGGCTGGGAATCCTCAGCACTGGGATTATAGGCAAGAAGAAAGAATAGGTAAATCCAAACCAAGAAACAGTCTGTTATTAAAAAAAGAGGGGTAAGAGGGCTGAGTCAGTGGTTTCAGACTGTGGATGGCGTGTGGGCTGTTCTTGCAGAGGACCTGGGTTCCTAGAATCCAAGTGGGGGTGGCTTACAACTGTCTATAATTCCAGCTCAAGGGGATCCAATGCCTCTAACATCAGAAGCATACCCACCTTTAATCCCAGCACTTGGGAGGCAGAGGCAATCTGATCTCTTGAGTTCAAGACCAGTCTGGTCTATGAAAGTGAGTTCTAGGACAGCTAGTAATGTTGCAGAGAGAAAACCCTGTCTTCGAAAACAAAAACAAAAACAAAAAATTCTTGGTATGTGTAATTGAGAAAGACAGTAGGCAGCACATCTATCTGCTACCTATTATATGCCACAACAAAAAAAGTCTCTAGATTTTGCCAATGCCCTGGTTAAAAAACACTGATGGGGGCTGGAGAAATGGCTCAGCAGTTAAGAGCAAGCACCTCTTCCAGAGGTCCTGAGTTCAATTTCCAGCAACCACATGATGGCTGGCAACCATCTGTAATGGGATCTGATCTCTCTATTGCCATGGAGGCATACATACATGTGGAAAAAATTGTTAAAAAAGACAAAATAAAACAACAAAACACTGATGGGTATATGCTCACCACACCAGGATATCATGATTCTTGTGGTTCTTTCTTATTTTCTGTGTCCTAGTTATATGTACTTCTGTCATGGTAACTGTAGTTCCGAACAGTAACATTGACTTATTTGATCAATCTTGAACTACTTCAGTTAGTTTTAGAATTGTGTTACTAGCACTACTATAAAAACCTATCTTCCTGGAAAGAATTCATAACCTGTTCTAATTTCTCCCCTTATCCTTCCCGGCATGAAATACATTTAAGTTATTTGATATTTAAGTTATTTGATATTTAAGTTATTTGAT